>JAHRHZ010000032.1:586045-613479 GCA_024137785.1 Ginglymostoma cirratum
CTCTCACCTCAAGCCACACCCCCATCTCCTATCTACTAACATCATCCTGCCCCCTTGACCTGTCCGTCCTCCCTGGACTGACCTATCTCCTCCCTACCCCCCTACCTACACGCACCTTTACTGGCTCCATCCCCGCCTCTTCGACTTGTCTGCCTCCTCTCCACCTATCCTCTCCTCTATCCATCCTCTATCCGCCTCCCCCTCTCTCCCTATTTATTTCAGGACCCTCTTCCCCTCCCCCATTTCTGATGAAGGGTCTAGGCCCGAAACATCAAGTTTTCCTGCTCCTATGATGCTGCTTGGCCTGCTGTGTTCATCCAGCCCCATGCTTGTTGTCTAACATTTATAAGGTGTGGTTTTGGATAAGCTAAAATTGATAGGACATTAGGGCCAGAAAAGATTCATGGAAGGGCACTGCGGAAAGTGAGATTGGGAGTTGTAGAGGCACTGACCATATGTGTTCTGTTTTGCTTAGACTCAGGATTGGTGCCAAGAACTGGCAAAAGAGGCTGTGAAGATCAGCCCTGAAACTACAAGCCAGTCAGTTTAATTTTGCTTGTGGGGACATTTCTAGAAACAATAGTTTGGAACAAACCTAATAGTCCCATGGACAATGCAGGTTAATGAAGGAAAGCCAGTATGGATTTCTTAAGGGAAAATCCTGTTTCACTATAGGAGTTTTTTTCAAAGAGGTAACAGAGAAGATTGGTGAGGTCTGCATTGTTGACATGGACATCCAGCAGGCATTTAGTACAATGTCACAAAACAGATTTATGAACACAGTTAGAGTTCATGGAATAAAAAAGACAGAGACATGGATATGAAATTGGCTGAGTGACAGGAAACAGAAAGTAGATATTAATACTTTTTTTGGCTGAAGGGAAGTTTGTAGTGGAATTCACCAGGGTCCAGTTTTGGAATGCTTCTTTTCTTGATATATAAAGTTTGCAGACATTTGGAAACAGTACAGAACTCCAAATGATGTAGGCAAGTTGGTGGAATGCACAAATAGGTGGTAGATAATGTTCAATTGGAGAAACATGAAATGATTCATTTTGGTTGGAAGAAAATGGAGAAATAATATAATAGTTACAATTCTAAATTCATTGAAGGTGAGACTACAGGTTCAGAATGTGTGATTAACAAAGCGTGTAGTATCGTAAGTTTTATAAATAAGGATCATAGCGTACAAAACCAAAGGGGTAATTCATGACTTGTATAAGATGCTCGTTTGGCCTCAGCACTGCATATTAGGAAAGATATAAAAGCACTGGAGAAATTGCAGAGAGATTTCTATAGCATTTTCTATAGCAGCATGTTTCCAGTTCAATGGGAAAGGAGGTACTGCGAGATCTAGTTTTTGGGATTGAGGTGGACCCAGTATATCTAGCATCAGTAGAAAAACATTTAGGGCGCAATGATCGCTATAGAAATGGTGCA
The DNA here is from genome assembly GCA_024137785.1 of Ginglymostoma cirratum. NCBI lineage: Eukaryota > Metazoa > Chordata > Chondrichthyes > Orectolobiformes > Ginglymostomatidae > Ginglymostoma > Ginglymostoma cirratum. Next base: position 587,486 of record JAHRHZ010000032.1, read on the forward strand.
GTGATGAGCAACTTCAGTTATGAAGATAGATTGGAAATGTTGGAACTGTTTGCCTTGGAGAGAAAAAGGCCAACATGAGGTTTCATAGAGGTATTCAAAATCATAAGAGGTCTGGACAGAGTAAATATGGAGAAACTGTACCGATTCATAAAAGGATTGAGAGCAAGAGGACAAAGCTTTAAAATCATTGGGAAAAGAAGAAACAGCAACAGGAGAGAGAACGTCTTCAGATTGAGTGTTTAAAATCTGGAGTGAACTGCTTTCAGAGTGTTGTGGAGGCAGATTCAGTGAAAGCATGTACACGATATCTAGACTATCTGAAAAGGAAGATGGTACAGAGTATTGTGGCAAAGGTGGTAGAATGGTACTGGGTGAATTGCTCATTCAGAGCACTGGTGCAGAAACAGTGGGCCGAATGACCTCCTTTTGCACTCTAACAATAATGTGATTTTGTGATTCAATGTGCTTAACCATTGGGTACTGCTCTATTCCACTTTTTGTTTTCACAATCTTTTATTTCCATTAATTAGAAGTGGGCTTTAAAAGCGATTTTAACTGCACCCAACCTAATCCATAGAATTTGGCACAGTGCATTCCAATGAGGAACCACATGATACCACTGTATACTAAATGTGTGGAATTTATGAATGTGAGAATCCAGATATTAAAACATTTTACAGTCGTACTACATGAGTGCTAATAAGCCATAACAGCAGGGTGGGGGATGGAATGGAGACAGGAATCATATTTCTCTAAACTACAGAGCAACTAAAAGATTTTTTTCAAACTGTGGTTACATTTCCTTACCTTTTAATCATTCAAGTCTCTTCATTGCCCTAGACAATATTTAAGTGATTACTGTTGCTTTTGTGTGGTTTCATATAGAACAGCACAGTCTTGTTTCCGTTTGTACAGTGAATCTTGAAGTTGCTGCTGCCAGTGTTGTCTCCGTACAATGGTTCTGTTGTAATTCAGCTATAAGGAAAAGATTTATGCATTTCAGGGGATTCAGACAGTCTGAGACTTCTGCTAACCTTATGGCAGGCTTGTAACAAACCAAATTTTAATGCAAGGTTTGTGAAAACACAAAGCTGATTTTACCACATAGCAGAAGTGAACAGCACTTCTAGTTGAAGGCAGCAGGCCAAGCAGCATCATAGGAGCAGGAAAACTTGACGTTTCGGGCCTAGACCCTTCATCAGAAATGGGGGAGGGGAAGAGGGTTCTGAAATAAATAGGGAGGGTGGGGAGGCGGATAGAGGATGGATAGAGGATAGGATAGGTGGAGAGGAGGCAGACAAGTCGAAGAGGCGGGAATGGAGCCAGTAAAGGTGAGTGTAGGTGGGGGGGTAGGGAGGAGATAGGTCAGTCCAGGGAGGACGGACAGGTCAAGGGGGCGGGATGATGTTAGTAGATAGGAGATGGGGGTGGGGCTTGAGGTGGCAGAACCCCTGCGGTCAGTTCGCAACAAACAATGCACCTCCCAGTCGCGAACCATTTCAACTCCCTCTCCCATTCCTCAGACGACATGTCCATCCTGGCCCTCCTGCAATGCCACAGTGATGCCACCCGAAGGCTGCAGGAACAGCAAATCATATTCAGCCTGGGAACCCTGCAGCCCAATGGCATCAATGTGGATTTCACAAGCTTCAAAATCTCCCCTCCCCCAACCGCATCCCAAAACCAGCCCAGCTCATCTCACCTCCCTAACCTGTTTTTCCTCTCACCTCAATCCCCACCCCCATCTCCTATCTACTAACATCATCCCGCCCCCTTGACCTGTCCGTCCTCCCTGGACTGACCTATCTCCTCCCTACCCCCTTACCTACACTCACCTTTACTGGCTCCATCCCCGCCTCTTCGACTTGTCTGCCTCCTCTCCACCTATCCTCTCCTCTATCCATCCGCTATCCGCAACCCCCCCCTCCCTATTTATTTCAGAACCCTCTTCCCCTCCCCCATTTCTGATGAAGGGTCTAGGCCCGAAACATCAAGTTTTCCTGCTCCTATGATGCTGCTTGGCCTGCTGTGTTCATCCAGCCCCACGTCTTGTTATCTCGGATTCTCCAGCATTTGCAGTAACTTTTATCTCTATTTCTAGTTGAACGGGTGGTTTTTGGAGACCCTGCGGATTTTAATTACCGGGCCTTGTTTAGATCCTGCTGGGAAGCTGCTTAACCATCACCAGCAGAAAACAACAACTGCAGAATGAGGACAAGTGGAAATTGACACTCTAGACATCAACTTGCAGAATGTTGACATCCAAGTCAAGTTGAAGGTGTGCATGTGCAATGAGGCAGGAAGATGACCCAACGCAGCAGAAGCCAGACTTTCCTTATGGGCCCCAGACAAGTCCAGCAAAAGCCTCATCTGCCGCAAAAGTTAGTAGCCTTAAAATCGCAGACCAATGAGAATAGAACAGGAAATAGACCAGATCCATTTTAAAAGATTCAATGAACAAACAGATGTTACCAGACCATTAGCTGAGCTATGAATAATGTTTATTCCTACATTTTCAGGAATTTCTAAGGGATTCCCTCATCCATTCAGCAGGGGTACAACCAGATTACTCCTCAAGATTAGCATGTTCTTTGATGTTCAAAGCAGAAGTTAGTAAGTGTGATTTCAACTTCTTTGTACAATTGTCAGTGTTTCAGGAAACAAGAAGGTTACACAGGAATGTGAAAGTTTGCTAAAGCACTTGCAGGCAAAATTGCCTCCTGGCAAGGTGGGAAAAATAGTGACATGTATCCCATGAATAATGTTGAAACACATGAGGATAAAGCTGAAAGAGACCTATGAAACTTAGCAGACTCAAGATGCAATTCAAACAATACAGCCCAATAATCAACAAAACTATCAGAATATCAGGTGATGTAATGATCACCGTAGAATCCTTCTGTTTTCATCTGACCATACCTTGGAAATGCATCCAGTTACTAAAATACAAGGGAAATGGTCATATGCTAGAATAAATGCCACATAGTCAGGTTAAATTTTTGAGGGGTGACTCTTATGTTTTTTTGACTAAGTGTCAGTCCTGTTGAGTGTTTTAGAGGGATTTTTGCTGAATCTTTCCAAACACACCTCATTAACTCCCTACCCCATCCCTCAAATCCACGTCCATCCTTATCTTACTACACACCATTCTCAGAACAACTTGCCAATCATTGGATATCCACCGAAAAACCAGCATCCTTGGTGCCCCCAACATATGTAAAATGCCACAGCCATTTTCCTTCCCATTGTGCACTTCTAATTTTCAGCATGATGGAAGGTGACAGTGAACATCCTTTGGCCAATGGCTTCCAGCCTCACCATCTATGTGTTAGTGAGGCTTGGAACATCCAGATTTCCTTCCTCATAGCCTATGCCATGAATCCCATGAGCCACACTTTTCCCCAGGTCCCCATCCAACGTGTCTGCATGAGCCTGCATTTGCCCCTGTTTTCTCCCTAGCCCCTGGTATATGAGGCGACAGTGCCAAGTGTGTTATACATTGTCCCCCAGCTTGAAGCCAGTGTGTTCTTGACCATGGACAAAATCCCTTTTGCATGATCCTATTCCAATCCATGCTTGACATACTGTTGTGGCTCCTTCACAATTGAAATCCCCATCCCTTCCCCAGCCTGCAGCAACCCCCCTAACCTCCCATCCCTCTTTCCCCTCAGTTTCTATGGAGATACCCAGTGGACTGACTGCTGTTCACCCCCTTGAGTGACCTAACAGCACAGCTATGGGCATTAAGTACCCAGACCCCTGATACCTCCCCAACTGCATTAACCCTACTCCCCTGACTGGTCCCTGTGGAGCCAGAGAACTGACTGTGACCCACTCCCTGAACTGCATAGGCACAAACACCCTTACTGAGAATACTCTGAGCCATGGCCAACCCCTGGACTGGTATGGGAGGTTGCTCCTAAGTGACTGTGCCAGGGCCCCCTGACTGATGGGTGCCTTCGTGGGCTTCACTGAGGACTACTGCTCTGAGACTTTGAGTCATGTCTGTTTGCTACTTGCAGGGTATTTACCACATAAGCTGCTGGCACATGGACCATGTGTGAGATTGACACAGCAATGGTGTGGCCTGCAGTGTAAGTCTGTGCTTCTTAAGCATCACGCAATTGGATTGGAGAGGTGCCTGTGGACATAGGCTGCATACAGTTCATGCCCATGGATTGTGCCTTGAGGTGTTGTTTGGCACTGAGCAACATGAAACTCTCTGCAGCCAGCGTCCCGCTGAAGTCACCAGGTTCCCACTCTGACTTCCATATCAAGAATTCTCTACATCTAGCTTGTTCAGTGCAATTGGTAAAATAGAAAGTTGAATGTTAGTATAAAGGGAGTGCAGCATTGATAACCATTTAACAAGCTATAATCCCCTTGAATTGGCAATCCCCTCAAACCCCCTTGAATTCGCTGCTGCCCAGTGGAAAACTCATCTCACAGGTGAGCAAACGCATAAATGGTGCAGCGAGTTACTCCCAATGTTGAATTAGGCTTCATCGGATTTCTCATTTGATTCTGCCATAAATCTCACCATAACCCAATGTTGCTCAGACTCCTATATGATTGCACCTTGAATTTTACGACTAGAGACATTGGAAATGTACAGCCTGAAGAGAAGAAATCTGTGAGATAGAGGAACTTTGTGGTCTGATTTCAAGTATCTCTGAACATCAGAGTTTGTTTTAAGAAAAATAAACAAACAGTGAAATTCACAGCTGACATTGGAAAAACCATGTGTGTGGGAGCTCATAACAGGGGAGCAGCTAAGTGGCCTTTTAAAGGGTAACCTGACTGTTTTTCTTTTATAAATCTATAATAGTGAATAGAGTGTTTTTTTATGTATTGTTATTGAGATCTGTCTCTTGATTAAACTTTAAAAATACAAAAACAGGTACTAGGCTAGCCTGGAGCAGTGTTTTTAGAGCAGTAAAATTGTGTTATTTTCTGGGTCTGTAGATTGTTAAGGTGCAAAGATGGTCTTTAGTAGAGTGATGTGCTCTTCCTGTTGGATGTGGGAGATTAGGAAGAGTTTCCATGTTACTGATGATTATGTCTGCAGGATTATGTCTCCAACTCGCATGGATCAGTTGGAGCGGCAGCCAGAGGTAGTGAGAAATTTACAGGAGCTGGGGGTGTGATGGATGGCAGTTGCAGAAGGGGAGATAAACTGAAGATACAGTCAGGTAGTTAGGTTACTTCCAGGAAAGGTAGGAGAGGGAGACAGGTAGTGCAGGAGTCTCCTGTGGCTATCCCCATCTCAAACAAGTATGCTGTTTTGGAAAACGTTAGGGGTGGTGGACTCACAGGGGAATGTAGCACTGACAGCCAGGTTTCTGGTACTGAGACTGGCTCTAACGTAATGAAGGGTATGCAGGTTCCAAGCAATCGACTGGGGATAGGGAAATCTCTAGTCAGAGGCACAGACAGACGTTTCTGCGGCTGACAGTGGGACATCAAAATGGCATGTTACTTCTTTGGACCCAGGATCAAAGATATCTAGGAGACGGAGCAGTCTATTCTCAAAGGGGAAAGGGACCAACAGGACGTCGATGTACACATTGGAACTAACGGCATAGAAAGAGAAAAGGACAAGATTCTGAGGAGAGAATATCAGCAGTTAAGCAGGAATTTAAAAAGGAGGTCCTCCAGGGTAGTAATATCTGGATTATTCCCAGTGTCACAAGCTAGTGAGGGTAGGATTAGGAGGATAGAGCAGATGAATGTATGGATGAGGAGCTGCTATAGGGGAGAAAGAGTCACATTTTTGGAACATTGGAATGTCTTCTGAGGTAGAAGTGACCTGTATAAGAAGGATGGATTGCACCTGAATTGAAAGGGGTCTTATAAAGTGGCGGGGAAATTTGCTAGAGCTGCTTGGGAGGATTTAAACTAGTAAAGGTGGGAGAGGGGGTGGAACCCAGGGAGGTAGTGAGGAAAGAGATCAGTTTTTTGAAATGTTGCATACCCAGGAATATTGGCCAACATGTAACCGTTTCTAGATATTGAAAATGTCATTATCGTGGTAAAAAATGGACTATCGATTTTTGACTTCCATCATCCAATTTTAACACTTGAATATTTAGTCAGAGACTAAAGTGGTTGTAAAAAAGGAGAAACAGCACAGTAATCACCTAACCAGGTTGATCCAAGTCCATGAAGATATTAAAAAAACCTCAAAACTGAAATTAACAAGCTATCAAATGAAACTAATTGAACTGAAAGATTGAACTCCAGACAATCCATCTTGAAAAAAGCCAATGAAGCCAGGCATGAGAATGCACAAGTGAATTAAGTTTCAGGCAAAAGCTTTTGGACAGAACAGAGAAAGGAAAAATGGATTTCTCACAGCCGAACTGAAAGACTCTCTCTCTCTCTCTCTCTCTGCCTCACTATTTTTCTCTTAGTCTCTCAGAAGACAATGTCCAGTGAAAAGCAAATCAGAGAAACATCCATTCATCAAGAACTCAAATATATTTTCAAATTTCACTGTTGTAGAGAATGCAAATCATCAATCAAATAACTGTGGCCTCAGGTTTAAACCTAAAACCTCAACTGTTTTAAGAAGTTTTTAAGACTGTATATTCTTGAATTAGACATTCTCTGCTTTTTCAACTATTTAGCTGTGTTTGAGTGTCCCATGATTTTTTTTCTAGGGTACATTAAGCAATAAAATTCCTCTTTCTTACTCTCAAGAAAGATTTGTATTTGACTCCTTCATTTTTGAAGAAATAAACTACATTTTAATTGAAGTTTGAGGTAACTGCATGCTAAAAGAATACTAAATAATTGTATCACTGCACCAGCAGTTTTATAGTTATTCAGTTTTATTTTGCAAAACCTTGATTACTTTATAATTAATTATTTCCATAATTGTGTTAATAACATCACATTCTTTGATTTTTGGTTCCCTTTAGTTTTCTGATGTTCTCTCCCTTCTCAGTTCTATAACAAGATTCCAAGACAAGATTAAACCATCCATGTACAATGTTGAAGGACTTAGAGCCAACGCTCAACCCCAAAAGATGTTGTGTTCCTGTTAAATATACAGACAATGTTGTTATCACAAGTTATTATCCAACTATCTGTGAAGTGGCTTTAAGAGGATTCTGCTCTGTAGTTTAAAAGAAACCTTATTTTGATATTTAATATTTATTGTCATAAGAGAGTTTGGGACTACTTTAAGAGATTAAGTTATATTTACTCTAGCTAGGCTTAACCAAGCAATTGAACAATTATCATCTTACATTGGCAATGAAAAGATTATTTGCAAAACTATTAAATTGAATAATGTGATGCTAATCAGTACAATTATATCTCAAAAATATTCAATGTACTGTAATTTCATTTAGAAAAGTTGCAAGATGAAACTGAATAACTGCTGACCAATCAGCATGGTGACCATTGTTCATATAGGTGGACACTGAATAAAATATATCCTCAAGGTCCCAGTCAAAAGACCTCCATAAATCAGTATTTCAAGTTTTAAAGTAGCTTCTAAGGAGGAACTTTATCTTTAATGTGTTACATTGCGTAAGTATGTGGAGGAATTTTTGAGTCATTCATGTCTTGATGGTATGCCTTTAAATAGTGCAACAACAATCAACAGCAGTGCTGAGATGCAAAGCTGTGAAGTGTTCATGTAAATGTGGGAATTGACCAAAGACTCGCAGCTAATGTGGCCAAAGGAGGATCATGTGTGTGAGAAATAGGAAGGACCAAGAAAGGAACTTTAAAGTGATGGTCAGCAGTAAGAAGAGAAGCCATTGTAAAAACTATGTTGGTTAGATTGAACATGAGGAGATGATACAAGAAAGATCAGTGGGTGCCAAACAGAGAAGAGATATGGGAAAGAGGCAGAAGTGGTCAATCATTTCAAAACCCATAGAGGTAAACATTAGATCATGACATTGCATATCATTAGTGATTTCAACCAGCATAATCTCAGTACTGTGACAGAAGTGAATGCCAGACTAAAAGTATTTTACCAGTTCCGTTCACCTTCAAAACTTTCTTCACAACTTGCTAAATAACCACAGACATGGCCTTGTCTTGAAAGAAAGAACATAAACAACTGCTGAAATAGAAGAGAGACATATAGATTAAGATTGTGATCACTTTGTAAAATAAGAGTGACCTGTGCAGTTGATCATATTATAAATTATGGTAAGGTGAAGACAGCATACAACCTGATAGCATCATGCCAAGTTTGTAACTCTGGCTTTAAATATTAAAGAATTAAGACAAACCATAATTAAATATACAAAGAGCTCAGCTATTTAGATAAACAAGGTGAGATTTTTCTTATACTTCAATACTTTGCCTTTACCTGTTTGAAGTCCTAGAGGGATGTAATTATGTTATCCAACCTTAGGTAACATCATACTCTCATAAACTGCAATTAAATACTCAAAACTGATCATCACATGCACAAAGCTTTCCACGCGGGTGAATGATCAAGAATATATGAAGTAGTTGAATGTACTTGGAAGCAAAACCATTTGACTTTAGTCAGCTAAACCTTTTCAGTTCACATTCACTTTTCCTCCTTCTTTAAGTCATTTACTCAGTAAACTGTAGCTCCACCACTGGCCCTTTGGCTTTTCCTCCACATCCCAAAAAGATTATTAATTTAATGGTGAGCAACACTTCCACCTTGAGAATTCAGTTCTATAAATATAAATGTTTGAGGGCTTAATGTGGCCCTGTGAAATTACTTTAAAATTTTAATAGAGAATTAACACATCTAGTTTAAATACCTCACATTATTGTTCAAACAGACAGAGGACCTTGATTCTCTTATATTTTGACAAGGCATTTGTTACCTTTACCATTACCCATCAGTAGCTGGTAGTAAGGTACCTTCATGAGCCACAACAGTTGCTGTGGTCTATGTCCTCTCACTATTAAGGATGGAGTTCCATGGTTTTAACCCAGAGACAATGAGGAAATGACAATATATTTTCAAGTGATGTTACGTGACTTGCAGGGAAACTTGGAAGTGGTGGCCTTCCATGCACAGACTGCCCACCTCTAGATGAGAGAGGTCACGAATCTGGGAAAAAACTACTGAAGAAGTCTTGACATTTTTTTGGAGGGCATTTTGGAGATGGTACTTGCTGTCATTGTGTGCGGGTGTTAGGGGGAATGAATTTCCAAGCTCGTGAATGGATGTTGATCAAGCAGGCTGCCTTGTTGTTTGCCAGTCTTCTTGAGTGTTTTTGGAGCTTCAAACTAGTGTGGAGTATTCAGTCACTTTGCAAATGTTGGACAAGCTTTGGGGAATGGGGAAGTGAGTCAATTTCTACAGAATTCCCAGCCTCTGACCTGTTCTTAAAACCACAAACAAAGATTATATAAAACTGCTTGTCAATGGTGCTCACCCAGGATGTAGAGAAAAGAACTTTAGTTGTTAATAAAGTCACTACATAACAAGTGGAGGTGGCTAGAACCTCTCTTGCTAGAAATTATCATTGACTGGCATGTGCGGCACAGATGTATAGTTATTGTTCATGCATTTTTAGATATGTAATGTGATTTTAAAATCATGTGTTCCAAGATATGGTGGTAGTGTCACACAGCATAATGGAGAGTGGCATAGAATGGTCACAACATAGAAGGAGACCATCCAGCCGATGATGTCCGTGCAGGATCTCTGCAAATATAATTCAATGAGTCACAATCCCTGACTTTTTCCCCAAAGTCCTTCCATTTCTCCCCCACCTCATTTTTGAAATTCATGATTGAATCTATATTCACCATAATCTCAGGCAATGCATTCCAGATGAAAACCAATTGCTACTTAAAAACATTTCCTCATATCTCCATTTATTCTTTTGCAAATTGTTTCTCTTCTGTGGCTTCTGGTTTTCAACCTTTCTGTCAGTGAAAACAGTCCCTCTCTTTCTCTACTCTGTCTAGATGTGTCATGATTTTGAAGACCTCTACATCAAATCTCCTCTCAACTTTCTTATCTCTATGGAGCACAACAGTATCCATTCTTGCTACGTTTTTGAAGCTTGTCTTTCCTGGAACTGTTGTCCTAAACTTTTTCTGTATTCCCTGCATAGTCTTCACATCCCTCCCAAATCAAATTGACTTCTTAATCATGTTACCCTCAAGTTACCTTCCAAGTGATGCTCAACATTGAGGAGCACTGATTCATCAGACAAGGGAACATGATTCGTGCTAATCTATAGGTTTCCTTGACGATGTTTGATCTGATGCCATGTGACCTCTTGGGGACAATAGTCAATGTTGAATTCTTAGTAGGGCCAGTCTCACCTGATTTATTCCTATTGCTAAGATGTATTCTGCTGATGCTTTTACTCATTTCACTCCTCTATTTCTTTTCCTGGCCCAAGATTCCAACAGTGCCACTATCCTTTTAGTGTATTATTCAAATGACCATCCTTCATGTGAATTAGAATGTTGAGTGCTGGAAATCTATGATGCGCAATTTCCAGGTTTTGAACTGGTTCTTTCTGGAGTCTGGTTGCAAATCAATTTCTATGCAAGTCAGAACACAATGCAGAACAAGGTGAAGCAGCAGTTCACACATAATGTTCATATGTCAGGTCTTTAAAGTTACACCCCTGTGTAGGATCGAATTTGTAAATATGAGCATACATAAGTAAGATTTTTGTAAATTGAGGACCCCCTCCCCCTGGTGCTGTACATGGAAATAGTCTAAGTTAAATCTTGACCTCAACACCCCATTTCATCCCAAAAATCCTTGTGCATCTCACATCAAATTTAGTTTGTGGTCAGGGATGGAAGGCTGTGACTGCGAGTGAGTCAAGTATTGGAATTTGGAAATTAGCTTTGGAGAAAGCTAAGCAAGTTCCCTTGTCCAATAGATAGAAGGTTTTTGCTCCTGGTATGGACAAAGACACAGACTGCAGGGATAATGTGAAAACTGAATAAAGCACCATGGTACGGGGCGCCATTCAAGTGGGTGGAGAAAAGAGAAATCTAGTAACACTAGGGCTTAGCATGGTTTGGGGAATAGATACAATTTTTCCATATTCCTCTATGGAACGTGGGTGCTGTTGGTGGTCAGCATTTATCACCCACGCCTGTTACCCTTGAGAAAATGATGATGAGCTGCCTTCGTGAATGGCTGCAGTCCATGTGCTGTAGGTTGACCCACAAAGCTGTTAGGTCAAAATCCTGAAATCCCCTCCCAAACAACACTGAAGGAAGTTTAAATCCATATTTGACACTGGGAGATGGCCACGACTGGCATTGCAAATATCTATTTCAAATTACTGACCATCCTGCAGGGACTGAGTCAAGTACATCATTTGGGATTTGAGAAATGTACAGGCCAGACTGGATACATGACACGATTGCTATTTGAATGGTTTTAATGAATCACCTAGGTTTTTAAAAGTATGTTTTCTTGATCATCCTACGACACAGTCCCAAAAGTTCCCAGAATTATTGAATTTGACTACTTGTCAAGGAGGGAATAGACATCTCAATTTCTGAGTTGTGAGCCTAATACTATTGCCACTAACTGAATATCCCAATTGTTAAACAACTAAAAGCCAGTTGTAGCCTCCACATGTATATCAGACCTTGTTGTAAACTGGTGAACAACATTACAAGTGGAAATCAAAAAACCTCGTGACTACAATTATCTGCAATCCTTGGGCATCTGGACTGTAACATCCTAAAGGTATCAGATAAACAAGGTACTAATGGAGGAGAGGTCTCCTAACAGTTTCTATCATGAGGGATAAAGTATTTGATAAACTAATAGGACCGAAGGCAAACAAGTCACTAGGACCTGGTGGCCTGCATCCAGGGGTTTTAAAGGAAGTGTCAGCAGAGAAGTCATTGATTGAAATATTCCAGAACTCTCTGGATTCTAGGAGAGTTCTATCAGATTAGAAGACTACTAAGTGATGCACCTGTTCAAGAAAGGAGGGAAACAGAAAGCAGAAAACTTTAAATGTGTTGGTCTAATATCTGTCTTTAGGAAAATGCCAGAGTCAATTATAAAGAAAATATAGCAAGACATTTAGAGAAACTTAATGCAATCAAAGTCAATGCAGCTTTATGAAAATAAAAACATGTTTGATAAATTTGCTAGAGTTCTTTGATGATATAACAAGCAAAAATGAGAAAGAGGAACTGGTAGATGAAATGTATTGGGATTTCCAAAAGGCATTCAATAAGTTGCCGCCTAAAAAGTTATCGCAAATGTTAGCAGATTGCCGGATGGTGTTTAATCTAGGAAATTGTATGCATTTTGGAGGAAGAATCAAAAGGTATCTTAATTAAATATAGACAGACTCCAAAAAATTGCAGCACAGAAGGATTTGGGTGTTCTTGTGCATGAAACATGAAAAGAAAATGTTAACAAGCAGGTGCAGCAAGTAATTAAAGGAGGCAAATGGAATCTTGTCCTTTATTGCTAACGGGTTGCAGTTTAAAACAATGAAGTCTCATTACGACCATTCAGAGTGTTGGTGATGCCACCCTGGGAGTACTGCATGTAGTTTAGGTTCCCATTCATGAGAAAGACAATGGTGCTCATTCAAAAGATTCAGTGGACTGATTCCTTGGACAAAGGGGTTGACTCATCAATAATGGTTAAACAAGTTAGGCCTTTATTGAATAGAGTTTATAAAAATAAGGATGATCTATTGAAACACATTGCTTCTGAGACAGCTTGACAGAACTGACATTGAAAAGGTCTTTCCACTAATGGGAGAATTTCAAACTTTGGGACATAGTTACAGAATAAGGGTCACTCATTTAAAACAGCGATGTGAAGGAATTTCTTCTCTCAGAGGATTGTGAATGCCTAGAATTCTCTTCCCTTGAGAGTTGTTGAGGCCGGATTGCTGAAAGTATTTGAGGAGAAGGTAGATAGATATTTGAAAAAACAAAGATTTGAGGGCTATGCTGAGCTGGCACAAAACAGGATTTGAGGACCAGATCTCATAGAATGGCTGGCAGGCTTGAGGGGTTGAATGGACTATATGTTCCTGTATTTAATTTAGCCAATTCAACACAGGGAAGGTGAGGGTCAAAGCTGGTTACAGCCGTGCCATCATCCCCAAGTGCCCACTAAGTCATCTGGATGGAGAACTGACCTTTTGTCAATGTGGTAGTACAAGCAGTAAAACTATGCTTTCTAATCAATCACAGTTCTTTTAGCCATTTGAATCTGGCTTTCCCGTTTGTAGTTGTTTTTGCTCTACAATAAATAGTATTCCACGAAAGTAATTACTTCTATTAGGGTACGATAAAATAACTTACATTTGTAGGGCATATTTAACAAAGAAAAATACGTACAGCTGTCTTGCGATTCAATGATGATAGCTACTCAAGGTCATGTGTTTCTGCCATGAATCTTCATGTAACTGAGCAGGCCATTCTTTGGGGGCATGGATCATAATGTCTCATGAGGGAGTAGGGTCTGGAGTATAGGGTATGTTTCACATTTCTTTGCTATCATAAAAAATATCAAAGATGTTATTCAGAGGGGTGCTCTCAGCCAAAATGCTAGTTGAGGCGCCATGATTGGTGACCTCAGATGCAAAGGAGAAATTAGCCACATGAAATGTCTATGTATTAACCAATATTGAAATTTCCATGTGTGAGGCATTAAGAGACAATGGCCAAGAATCTGTGGGGTCCTAAAGAGCCAGCATGGGGGTTGGGACAGTGAGGTGGCAACTTTCCCACCCCAACAAATGACAATCTCCTCTTTACCTGTTGACTCAGTCACTTACAGATTCCAGGGCTCTCTTCCATTGCTGATGATCCTGCCTGGGGAAGTCTGGTGGTGCTGGAAGTCCAACTTGACCCTGTATGACCGTTGTAACTGAAAAGCTCCCAACCAGCCCTCGACTTTCTAGCTGCTGAACAGAGCCATTGCTACATATGACAGCCTGCCAGATTGAACTGAATTTAGCGATGATTCTGTTCATAGTTGAATAGCCAACGATACTCAATGTTTAGGTATGCACCATATGAATAGCTACGTGGGTTAAATGACAAAAATTGTTTTAGTAATATTATACATATTGAGAAATTGAAGAAAAAAATCTAGTTTGAGCTGTTCACTGATGTTGCTGCTTAAATCTTAAAGTGGATTTGAACATGTCCCTTATGCACTTAAGTCTGAGACAATGGGCTGACCAAGGGGAATCAGCACCAGGATAGCTCCACAGGGTGAGTTGGGTGTAGGATCAACAGTGACAGAGGCAGGAAGACAATTAAGATGTTTAAGGTCCTAGTGAGTGGATGATTTTGTGAACTTGTTGGTATTTTGCTGCGAATGCGCAATCTCCCATCACATATAGAGGCTCCAGCTCAATGAAGATGCCTCCCTTGTGGCAGGCAATTGTGTCATCAGAGCCAGAGACTCCCTGCCCAAAGTGAGGTCCGCGGACTGGAAGCACCGTGTCCAAAGCCAAAACAATTTACCTGGATAGAGTTCTCCTCGACTTCAAGCCACAGGGCGCACCTTCATGGTTAGGCACTCTCAATGTCTCCAACCTGCCTCAGCAACATCTACTTCTTAGAAGGGAGCTGCAGAGACTTCATAACTGCTAGCCCTCTGATTGGACCAGCAACATCAGGAACTTGCCTGCCATCCTTAATGGACAGCAAACTCAGAGGTGGCCAGTTAGGAGGCCACCTTTGGGAAACCATGGCACTGGTCACATTATTGCTAGGTCTGGGTTGAAAACTACATTTAATCTTTAAATGAGTCCAATTGAGAATTTATGGCTCATGGCACATTTATGGTATTTTACAGCACATGAGACTGTGAATTTGTAAGAAAAAGCAGTTCTGAAAATGTAACAAATTAAAATTGAAAAATATCAATTTTCTTTGTGTTATCTGTCTTCATAAAGAATGATGGATGGATTTGTACAAATCATCAATCTTCTATTTAAAAGGGAGCTCTTCACATTCTTACTTGTAGATTAAACTTAATGTCCTTTAAGACCATTTCCTCTAGGTTCAAATTGCTTTTTACATTGAAAAACAATCAGTTTTGAAGGTAGTCCTGTTGAATCCTCTTGTGTACGTATTGTGTGTCAAGGTTGCTGTCATTTTAAGGTTTAGCCTCTAATTAGTTTCTCAATTATTTAGCAGTATCACATGACACCATTGTCTGAGATGTGTATGACTCCAGATATAGTCAAACAGATAAGCAGTAGCTTCAAAGGTCCTAATATTAAATATTCAAGGAACAGCCTGTTTGAAGCACAATCCTTGACAATGCCATATTCATCCACTTACAATTCAAGTTTCCTATTACCCAAGAATTGCATTTTGATGTCACAGAAGTGCATGCTTTAAATTTAAAAATGCGAAAGATTGCAATACTAGCTCACACATAGAAGACATTTAAAGTTTAAAAGCATATGTTATCTCAGTTCCAAAAACTGCATACTATAATCTATGTAGCAGTGCTACTTCAACTCTCTCTCCCCACCCCCTCAGCATGTTTTTTTAAAAATTTATTCAGGGGATGTGGGCATTGCTTGCCAGACCAACATCAGTTGCCAAAACACGTATCCACGCATTTGTCATTTATAGATATTTGAATCAACCTGTATGGACATGTTATGACACACACTCAGGCAGGTGGCACTTCAACTGGGCCTCCTGGCTCAGAGGTAGGAACACAGTCACTGTGCCACAAAAAGTCCTAATTTGTCATTTATAAACTTGATGATGTCAATGTTTTTCTGTCTGGCCTCACAGTGTCCACCTTCCATAAACTTTAGCTCACTAAAATGCAACAACATCTTATTGTGCATCAAATCCATCTTGGCTATCATTCTCATACTCACCAATCCACTCTTGTTTACAATACTTCAATCCTGCAAATTTGAAATTATCATCCTCAAATTTCAATCAATCCTTTGCTTCATGGCCGCACTACTCTTATCCTCTGTAACCTTCTCCAACCTACAACATTATAAGCAAAGAGATAACAAGGTGTAGAGCTGATTTTCTTCAGAAATTTCTGAAGAAGAGTCTAGGCCGGAAACGTCAGCTTTCCTGCTGCTCTGATGCTGCTTGGCCTGCTGTGTTCATCCAGCTCTACACCTTGTTATCTCAGATTCTCCAGCATCGGCAGTTCCTACTATCTCTGAAACATTATAAGCATTTTATGTTCCAATTCTGTCCTTCCCACACCAATGATCTTCGGTCATCTAACCCCAAAGCTCTGAAATTCACTCCATAATCCCTTTCTGCTCCTCTAAGACACTTCCTAAATTGTACATTTTTATCAAACCTTTTGTTATTCCTATTAACCCTTCTTCTTTGTTTTCACTGTGCTAATGCTAATGACATGATTAGGGCAGCCTGTCTTTTATTTGGGAAGGGAGCAACATGCAGAAAGGATAATGTGGGAGACAATATTACATGGGAGAAGAGGAACACAATTCCTGTAGTTCCTTGACATGTTGGTTATGAAATGGTTAAAAATAATGGGTTTGTCATAACGTTCAACGCTTTGGGCCAAGAGCCGGTAAATGGGATTAGGTTGAAGGTCAATGTGGAGCTGGATGAACACAGCAGGCCAGGCAGCATCAGAGGAGCAGGAAAGCTGACGTTTTGGGTCAGGACCCTTCTTCAGAAATGGGCTCTGAAATAAATAGAGAGGGGGGGGTGGGCTGGGGAAGGTAGGTGGGGTGGTAATAGCAGGTAGCTAGTGGTGAGGATTGGTCAATGAGGTGGGAGGAGCGGATAGGTGGGAGAGAAGACGGACAGTTCAAGGAGGCGAGAATGAGAGGGATATTCTGCCTTGGAAGCCTACAACCAATGGTCTCCATGTGGACTTCATTAGCTTCAAAATCTCCCCATCCCCAGCCTCATCCCAAGACCAAAACTCCCTCTCATCCCCGCCTCCTTGACCTGTCTGTCTTGTCTCCCACCTATCCCCTCCTCCCACCTCAATGACCAATCCCCACCACTACCTACTTGCTATCACCACCCCACCTACCTTCCCCAGCCCAACCTCCCCCTATTTATTTCAGAGCTCCCTTCCCCTCCCCCATTTCTGAAGAAGGGTCCTGACCCGAAACATCAAGTCTCCTGCTCCTCTGATGCCACTTGGCCTGCTATGTTCCTCCAGCTCCACACTGTGTTGTCTCTGACTCCAGCATCAGCAATTCTTGCTGTCTCAGGTTGAAGGTCAGGTGTTTCTCACGTGTTGATGCAGGCTCGATGGCCTGAAGGACCTCTTCTGCACTGTATGATTCTATGATTTATTTGACATCTTTCACATCTCCAATACAGCCCAAAGTGTTTCATTAGATTAAAGACTTTTGAAATATAGTTGGGGGGAGGCGATGGCCTAGTGGTATTATCGCTGGACTGTTAATCCAGAGATCCAGATAATGTTCTGGGGACCTGGGTTCAAGTCGTGCCATGGCAGATGGTGGAATTTGAATTCAATAAATATCTGGAATTAAGTCTAATGATGACCATGAATCCATTGTTGATTGTCGGGAAAAACCCATTTGTTTCATTAAGGCCCTTTAGGAAAGGAAACTGTCATCCTCATCTGGTCTGGCCTATATGTAACTCCAGACCCACAGCAATGTGGGTGACTCTGAACTGCCCTCTGGGCAATTATGGATGGGCAATAAATGCTGCCTCATCCCATGAATGAATAAAGGAAAAAGTAAAGGAACTGTAATATTCGTTGTGTAATCTCATAAACAGCAAATAAAATGAATAAATCATCAATTTGTTTCTGTGCCTGAGGAATCAATGTTGGATACAACAGCTCTATTCTTAAAATAGTACGGTGGGATCTTCTACGTCAATTGGAATAAAAAAGGTTTCTTTCAATATCTTCGCTGTAAGACAGCATTTCCAACAATGCAACACTCAGTCAGTAATGCACCAGAGTTTCTGTCTAAATCATTTGCTGTAATTTTATTCTTGGCGAATGCTAGACCCTTTTTGCTCTGAGGCCACTAAGCCAAGTTAGTTAAGTGGATGACTTTGGGAAGGAACGGGTGTTGAGGAAAAAATATAAGCTACCACTGATGAAAAAATAATTACAACCATGCAATTATAGATTCCCTATAAACAAGTACAAAATAATTATCAGGCATAGTCTTAGCTTCCAATAATTAGTGTCATTTCAAAGTAAACATTTGCTGCAGTCTTTAGACTCTATTCAAAAACAGAAGACAATATTGAAACAACCCCAATATGATTTGGTATGATTAGTGTCACCAATTTTGAGACACATTTCCCTTATTAGATTACATTCAAATGACTACATAATATACAACAGATACTTAATTACACAGCTATTTTGAGTCAGGATATGTCTGATAAATGCAACGGTCATTAAATTTAATTAACATATATTAAGGTAATAGGTCATGAAAGAGAATACAATTCAACTGTCATCAAACTTAATAATATGACCATGAATTCTACAAATTATTAATTTTCTAATTCCAGTACAACATCACCATCTGGGAGGGTTAAAGACAGCACAGTAAGAGGGTAAGACATGTTAGGTATGAATGAATAAGCCAAGCTTTTTGGAGGAACTTCAACAAGGAAGATATGTGCAAGTTCGCTGGAGGTTAATTAAGACTGCAATACCAAGAGTGTTGATGGACGAAGTTGTTTTGTAAAAGGTCTATCTATATAGCTTTGTGAAAGAAATTTAGGCTCATTTTCTTGTGGCCCTGCTCTTTTTCTCTGTGGCTAGCTGGAACTTCTACACACTCCATTCTTATTTTCCCAATTCAAGTGTTTTGCAAGCCATTGTATTCGGGAAAAATACATTAAAAATGTTTCCCCTTCCTCACCTCACTTGCCAGATTTTAGCATCACAGGACAAAGGGATATACATTCTACCTTTAAAGATAACGTATGTGGATCCGTCACCATTCTCGTTACTGCTTGCCCATATTATGTCACTCTTGTAGCAAAAACAATCAGAAAATGTGACATCACATTGCCTTTCAAGAATTCAAAAATCAAGATACTTATTCCCCATTAAAACCACAGAGGCGATCAAGAATAGTGAAGCACGTTTGATGAACACAAAATGGAAGGTTGTGGGCACCACTGAAGATACGCAAACTAACATAAGCTGATGAATATAGATTGGGGTCGTTAGGTTAGGAATAGATGGGGTTTTGTTATAAAAGTTTATATTGTGATTTCTTAGAAAGCTGGATTCTAACATGAAGGAAAAATAGATTACAGTTTTCAGTTCTGTGAAGGTCTGACTTGGTTTATTTTTGATTAATAAGGTCAGAAAGTCATTTGACATAGAAGACAGGAGCAGGAGAAGGCCATTTGGCCCTTTGTGCTTGCTCCGCTGTTCATCATGATCATGGCTGATCGTCCAACTCAATTCTGTTTTCTCCCCATTACCTTTGAACCCATTCACCCCAATGCTATATCTAGCTGCCCCTTGAATGCATTCAATGTTTTGGCATCAAATACTTCCTGTGGTAATGAATTCCACAGGCTCACCACTCTTTGGGTGAAGAAATGCTAGTGCGGCCTCACTTGGAATATTGTGTACAGTTTTGGTCGCCCCATTACAGGAAGGATGTGGAAGCATTGGAAAAGGTGCAGAGGAGATTTACCAGGATGTTGCCTGGTCTGGAGCGAAGGTCTTATGAGGAAAGACTGAGGGACTTGGGTCTGTTCTCATTGGAGAGAAGAAGGCTTAGAGGGGATTTAATAGAGACCTACAAAATGATCAGAGGATTAGATAGGGTGGACAGTGAGAGTCTTTTTCCTAGGATGATGACGTCGGCTAGTACGAGGGGGCATAGCTGCAAATTGAGGGGAGATAGATTTAAGACAGATGTCAGAGGCAGGTTCTTTACTCAGAGAGTGGTAAGGGTGTGGAATGCCCTGCCTGCCAATGTAGTTAACTCAGCCACATTAGGGGCATTTAAACAGTCCTTGGATAAGCATATGGATGACGATGGGATAGTGTAGGGGGATGGGCTTAGATTAGTTCACAGGGCGGCACAACATCGAGGGCCAAAGGGCCTGTTCTGTGCTGTATTGTTCTATGTTCTATGTTCTAAATGTCTCCTCATCTCTATCCTAAATGGTCTACCCCAAAACCTCAGACTGTGACCCCGGTTCTGGACACACCCACCATGGGGAACTATCTACCCCGTTAGAATTTTGTAAGTCTCTATGAGAACTGCCTTATTTGTCTGAACTCCAGTGAAACAATCCTAACCTAGCCAAACCTCTCCTCAAATGTCAGACTTGCCATCCCTGGAATCAGCCTGGTAAACCTTCACTGCATCCCTCAAGAGCAAGAGCATCCTTCCTCGGAAAAGGAGATCAAAACTGCACACAATATTCCAGGTATGGCCTCACCAAGGCCCTGCATAATTGCAACAAACATCCCTGCTCCTGTACTCGAAACCTCTCTCAATGAAGGCCAACATATCATTTGCCTTCTTTACCACCTGCTGCACCTGCATGCTTACCTTCAGCAACTGGTGCACAGGGACACCCAGGTCCCGCTGCACCCCTCTCCCAATTTACTGCCATTCAGGTGGTAATCTGCCTTCTTGCTTTTGCTTCTGAAGTGAATAACCTTATATTTATCCAAAATTATACTGGATCTGCCATTGATTGCCCAGTCAGCCAACCTGTTCAGATCATACTGAAGGATCTCTGCATCCTCGTCACAGTTTACCCTTCCACCCAACTCTTGAACAGGAAAAAAAGCCAAAAAGTGAAGTTGAGATCAGCCACGATCTAATTGAATGTTGGAGCTGTATTGATGGACTGAATGGTCTACTTCTGCTCCTACATCTTAAGATCTTTATGATATTTCTTGTGTTAATGTAGGGTGAAGCGGGTTCAAACCCTGCATCTCCCCATCCGGGTGGGAACGTTCCCGCTAAATTAAAGGGCCTTTCCAAAACTTTATTTAGAAGTACAAAATAACAGAACCTTGCAAAAACTGTGGAAAGATACCCAACACTGAGAGCTGGGTTTTCAAAGCGTTCAAAAGCGAGATTCCAGACCTGCACAACATAAGCACAGCTCATTAACGAAGAGCTTTATTGGAAAACTATACAAACAATTCTGGTTGAAGCTAGACATTGCGAAAAGCTTGAGACTTTAAGAAGTCAATAATTGCACAAAACTAGGACAGAAAGAAAGCTTCTTTCCCAGATCAAGATTCCAGTCCGAAACGTCAGCCTTCCTGCTCCTATGATGCAGCTTGTCCTGCTGTGTTCATCCAGCTCTACACCTTGTTATCTCAGATTCTCCAGCATCTGCAGTACCTAATATCTCTGAAGAAAGGAAGATCCGGCTTTTCTCTCTGAAAGTGGTACCTTCAGTATTGAATGGAAGGCGGTTAGAGTATTTTTACTCCAAAAGAAATGCGGTTGCTGTAAATCAGGAACAAGTTCAACAGGTCTGGCAGCATCTGCGAAGGGTCACCCAAACCCTGGTTTTTCTTCACAGATGCTGCCAGACCTGCTGAGCTTTTCCAGCAACTTCTGGTTTTGTTCATAAAGTCTTTTGATTTGGTTAACGGAATACATATAGGAAGGATGTGGAAACAACAACCATTCTGAACCTATTGCTGCAGTAGGCTTTTTCGGATGTTAGGTAACCGCTGAAGGTAGAATTGCTGCGTTTCTTGTCATGCACTCTGTTTCTACCTCCGGCAGTGAGATTCAATTCCAGCTCAAATGGGCGACAATCCCAAACTCTGCCAAAACTATAAGGAAGTGAAGCTCAGTCTGGGGCGCAGCTGATATGCTGAGTTATTTAAATTCTCCACTTATTGTCGCCTCTGTTTCTTTGTTCAAAACCATCTTGTTTTCCTTCATCATTACATGGCGCCGTCTTGTTGCCTGTTTTCCTTAAATCGTTGCCGACAAAAATTACAGGAACCGGTAGGTCGTTCCCTTTAAACAATGCGCCTCCTTTCCGACGGAGCGCTCAAGGTGTTGGCGACTCAGTTCAGAGAGGTAGAGTTTCCTGGTCCCACTGACAGTGATCATAGGCAACCTGGCGGCGATCTCTCACTCTTCCCAGTGCGGAGCGACTGAAGAAAATTTCCTCGGCGGAATCGCTTCTCAATCCCAATGGCATGTTGATATTTGTAACTGCAGGTACGCTTGAAAGTAGTGGGAAATATGCCTTACTTTAATGTAACCTTTTGTCATGTCATTTCATTCATTCTCCGTTCACTGCACGGGCTTTTGTTCATTGCTTCAACTGTTGTAAGTTTCTAAATGTTCTAACGTCTATTCACCTCGCTCGTGAGAGAAGAACAAAACTCGCTCAGGTTTAATAACACTGAATCTCATCGATGGTGTCCGAGGACTTTTGTTTATAGCATCTGACTAGGGGTTGGATGTTGCAATCTGATTCTGAACCTTTGATGCAAGCTTATAGTTTGCTGCATTTTCAAATCAACACGAAACTAACAATTTCAAGAGAAGGCTGTACTTAGTTCCAGAATGTGGAGGTGGCAACTAGAAGTGGTATAGTTACTAAAATCCAGTGTTTAGACTAGACGCTCAAAACCTGACCAAGCTCCAGTGCGGTCTCCAAGGGAAATAGTCTGGCCGCAAGTTAATTACACGGTTTAAAAAATTGCGGACGCGCGTAATTACAGTACACCAAAGTCTCCTTTATCTACTGCATGTTCATTAAACCCTCTACCCAAGCGAATCTTCGATGGTGAAACTCTCAAATGTGAGTGTCCTTCAATTCCAGTCGGTTGAAGAGTTTCACATGAACAAAGGTACTCCCTTCAGCCCGTTCCATCGAAACACACTTAACCTATACCTCAACTCCATTTACCAACATTAGCTTCATACTGCTGGGCACTCTTGTATAACGAAAAACTTGGCAAAGTCTTGAAAGCTGTAACTGTCCCAGTCCCCAAAATCTTTCCAGGATGCTGTGAGCATCCAGGTAGGCTCAGATTGTGAGTGTTACAACAGCAAGCAAACGGGCTGGAAATGCAGCCTGGTCCAGTTCATGAGCTTGGTGCATATCCCTAAGCGCAAATGATCGGAGATGTACCATGCCTTAGAGGCTGGCGCAGGTTGGATACCAAGGTCTGTGACGTGGGGTTTGTGTGGCTGGTGCCCATGAAGCATGCCCTGAAATGTTGGTGCCTGGTGTCCAATATGAAGGTCCTTTGGAGCAAGTGGTAAGCTGAACTTGCCTCATACGTGGCCGAACTATTAATATGAATATTAGTGAGGCAGGTTTTGGTGTTAATAAGGCCTTTCACAAGCAATAATTCCCTTAATTGGCAAGTCACTGTTGCCTAGTGAGATAATTGCCACACCAGTCAGCAGATTCATAACAAATGCAGAAAATTGCTTATGAAATCGAGATAGACCTTGCCAGAAGTCTCATGCAAGTCTGCCACAAATTACACCATTGCTGCATTGTTTAGGCTATAAGATTTTAGCCAGTGTGTAATCGTGAGCACCATAGTATGTGGATCTTTCATCAGGAATGAATGCAGATATGTGGGTGATACAATATTAGGACACTTGTTTCTGAGCCAGGAGGTTATGGACACAAGCTTATTCCAGCCCCTGTTTCTTTATATTTACATCTCTCACTCCATCTACTCTTAATGGTGAACTGTGTAAGCCAGAACAAAGAGCAAAGAACAAAGAAAATTACAGCATAGGAACAGGCCCTTCGGCCCTCCAAGCCTGTGCTGATCCAGATCCTCTATCTAAACCTGTCGCCTATTTTCCAAGGATCTGTATCCCTCTGCTCCCTGCCCATTCATGTATCTGTTTAGATACATCTTAAATGACGCTATCGTGCCCGCCTCTGCCACGTCTGCTGGCAACACGTTCCAGGCACCCAACACCCTCTGCGTGAAGAACTTTCCACGCATATCTCCCTTAAACTTTTTCCCTCTCATCTTGAAATCGTGACCCCCTAGTAATTGAGTCCCCCAAAAGCAGGGGGAAGTAAGCCACATTTAAACATCATTCGATTGGTGAGACTTAAATCAAAGATTGTCAATTTTAAGGTTGGAGATCAGACTGCTAATTTCTTTGATAAATTTGTTAATAGAATGTGGAAGCCACTATCCAGGATGGCAATTACCATTCCTAATTACCAAGAGGTCAGGCGGATGTTAAGAGTGTTGTGGGTTTGCAACCTGGTAAAGATAGCAGATCTTCTCTCCTAAACAACATTAACGAACAGGCTAAATGTTAAATTTCACCATCGCCCATGATGGCATTTGAACCCATGCTCCTCAGAACAATAGTCCATGGTTACTAATCCAGAGACTTTTCCACCAGGCCACCATCAAATCCCCCTGCTTTTTTAATACTGCTCAGATCTGACATCATAGTAATGGATTCAGTCTTGGTTTTAATACTTGTTGATAGTTACCAACGGGAATGGTGTTTTGCGAGTAGCTTCAGAGATTTAACAGAGCTGTTCTGATGCTAACTGGGGACCTTGACAGTAGTAAAGGAAAATGCATTATTTTTGTGGATGCAGTGCAACAGTACTTTGGCACCATACCAAGCAGAGAGTTTGCACAAAGATCAACGTACAGTTTTGAAGTACATCATCAAACAAGATTTGCCCCAGCTGAATTTTCAATTATTGCCTTCTACTTATTGTTGAAGCACTGAAACGGTCCTAAACAAGGTTGATCCACAGAACGTTGAGAACCTTCCTAAACTATTGGAAGTTGGAACAAAATGCCATTGTTGTTAACAACTAGTCTGGCCAGCAACTGAACCAGCAAAGTAACCTAATGCGTGCTCCTATATGTGGTTTCAATGTCTAAATGGTCTTTCCTTTTGATTCGCTGCATGAGTCAATCTCATATTCACTGTCTTTCGTTGACCCATATCCTATAGCTGAATACCAGGCACACTGCTACCATTATGACAATATGGCAGTTGGTATACTGATCTTGAGGTTTTAAACAGTAGAATTTTGGTACTCCTTACACTTAGGCTTAACATGAATTCTTCGCTTAATAATTTGAAATTGTTTCCAAAGACTATTCATGACAATAGTTGATAAATCTGAAAAAGGGAAATTTGGGAGTCTATTCCCAGCTGAAAGTGAAGTAGTTGTTCATTCTTTGTTGTATACAGCACTTGACCATAGCACGGTGGTCCTGAATGTTTTTCCATTGAATTAATTTCATGATTAAAGCTTCATTGCCATCAAAAATCTCTGGCTTTCATGCCAAACCACCAGTGGGTGAAAAACTTGTCTGGTTACTGTGAACCACCGTAGCATGATATTAGAGAGTTAATATTGATTTCCTGTTAGCTATTGACGAATAATATGCAAACTTTGCATTTTCAAAAATTTTGAAACTCAAGAACATTGCTTACAAAGAACTGCACTCTGTAAACAAAGGATTGATTATTCTTTTCACCTAACCGAACCTGCTTCATAACCCCACACTAATTAGACATTAGTGAGTGCACAAATTGACCATATAGACAATCATTAGCCAAAGCTAACCATCTAGGCATCTGTCTCACTCATTATTTTCCAAATTTTAAATGTTTTCATTGTGCTCATTAAATTTAACTGAAGAGCATATATAGCCCAGATTTGAGATTTGATATTTTTTGGAGGACATACTGTAGATGGAAGACTGCTTACACTGTTGGGGATAAAAGGTACTGCAGATGCTGGAGAATCCGAGATAACAAGCATGGGGCTGGATGAACACAGCAGGTCAAGCAGCATCATAGGAGCAGGAAAACTTGACGTTTCGGGCCTAAACCCTTCAGCAGAAATGGGGGAGGGGAAGAGGGTTCTGAAATAAATAGGGAGAGAGGGGGAGGTGGATAGAGGATGGATAGAGGAGAGGATAGGTGGAGAGGAGGCAGACAAGTCGAAGAGGCTGGGATGGAGCCAGTAAAGGTGCGTGTAGGTAGGGGGTGAGGAGGAGATAGGTCAGTCCAGGGAGGACGGACAGGTTAAGGGGGCGG
>JAHRHZ010000032.1:613579-637296 GCA_024137785.1 Ginglymostoma cirratum
ATCTGAGGAATGGGAGGGGGAGTTGAAATGGTTCGCGACTGGGAGGCACAGTTGTTTGTTGCGAACTGAGCACAGGTGTTCTGCAAAGCAGTCCCCAAGCCTCCGCTTGGTTTCCCCGATGTAGAGGAAGCCACAACGGGTACAGCAGATGCAGTATACCACATTGGCAGATGTGCAGGTGAACATCAGCCTGATGTGGAAAGTCTTCTTGGGGCCTGGGATTGGGGTGAGGGAGGAGGTGTGGGGGCAGGTGTAGCACTTCCTGCGGTTACAAGGAAAAGTGCCGGGTGTGGTGGGACTGGAGGGGAGTGTGGAGCGGACAAGGGAGTCGCGGAGGGAGTGGTCCCTCCGGAAGGCAGATAAGGGCGGGGAGGGAAAATGTCTTTGGTGGTGGGGTCTGATTGCAGATGGCGGAAGTGTCGGAGGATGGTGCGTTGGATCCGGAGGTTGGTGGGGTGGTATGTGAGGCTACTGGAATACACCTCCTCCCACCCACCTTCCTGCAAAAATGCCATCCCCTATTCCCAATTCCTTCGCCTCCGCCACATCTGCTCCCAGGATGAGACATTCCACTCCCGTACATCTCAAATGTCCTCATTCTTCAAGGACCGCAACTTCCCCCCTACAGTGGTCGAGAACGCCCTCGACCATGTCTCCCGCATTTCCCGTAACACATCCCTCACGCCCCGTCCCCGCAATAATAACCAAAAAAGAATCCCCCTCGTCCTCATATACCACCCCACCAACCTCCGGATCCTACGCATCATCCTCCGACACTTCCGCCATCTGCAATCAGACCCCACCACCAAAGACATTTTTCCCTCCCCACCCTTATCTGCCTTCTGGAGGGACCACTCCCTCCGTGACTCCCTTGTCCGCTCCACACTCCCCTCCAGCCCCACCACACCCGCCACTTTTCCTTGTAACCGCAGGAAGTGCTACACCTGCCCCCACACCTCCTCCCTCACCCCAGTCCCAGGCCCCAAGAAGACTTTCCACATCAGGCAGATGTTCACCTGCACATCTGCCAATGTGGTATACTGCATCCGCTGTACCCATTATGGCTTCCTCTACATCGGGGAAACCGAGTGGAGGCTTGGGGACCGCTTTGCAGAACACCTGCGCTCAGTTCGCAACAAACAACTGCGCCTCCCAGTCGCGAACCATTTCAACTCCCCCTCCCATTCCTCAGATGACATGTCCATCCTGGGCCTCCTACAATGCCACAGTGATGCCACCCGAAGGCTGCAAGAACAGCAAATCATATTCAGCCTGGGAACCCTGCAGCCCAATGGCATCAATGTGGATTTCACAAGCTTCAAAATCTCCCCTCCCCCAACCGCATCCCAAAACCAGCCCAGCTCATCTCCACCTCCCTAACCTGTTCTTCCTCTCACCTATCCCCTCCTCCCACCTCAAGCCCCACCCCCATCTCCTATCTACTAACCTCATTCCGCCCCCTTGACCTGTCCGTCCTCCCTGGACTGACCTATCTCCTCCTCACCCCCCTACCTACACTAACCTTTACTGGCTCCATCCCCGCTTCTTCGACTTGTCTGCCTCCTCTCCACTTATCCTCTCCTCTATCCATCCTCTATCCGCCTCCCCCTCTCTCCCTATTTATTTCAGATCCCTCTTCCCCTCCCCCATTTCTGATGAAGGGTTTAGGCCCGAAACGTCAAGTTTTCCTGCTCCTATGATGCTGCTTGACCTGCTGTGTTCATCCAGCCCCATGCTTGTTATCTCTGCTTGCACTGTTGGGTTGGCTTACACTAGGTTGGGTATACTTGAACATTTCACTGTTAACATTAATAGGACACAGTCCTATGAACTGTAAAAGAGTTCTTTGAAGTATGTGATGTTTTGGCTCAGTAGTAACCCCAGGCTGTAACTTGTGCATTTTCAATGAGTGATTCATCTTCTTTAAACTGTTGTCAGTCAACATTTAGGTCATAGATGAATGGTTTCAGTACAGTCAGTACAACAGAGTAAACTTCTGAGGGCCCAACCTTTCTTCTCACAATGTAATTCAATTAGCAGTGATATTGTTACATATATATTAAAAACCTGATAATTTGGGAATTTTTTTTTGTTTTAGGCATGTGAATTTTGCTGCCAAGACCAGCATTTATTGAGCACCTTTAATTGTCCTTGAGAAGATGGTGGTGAGCTGTGTTCTTGAATCATCGCAGTCCATATTGTGTAGGTGATCCCACAATGTTCTTAGTGAGGGAGTTTGAGGATGTTGACCCAGCAACACTGAAGGAATGGCAATGTAGTTTCAAGTCAGGCAATGGTACATCATCAGCTGCCCTCCTGTTTCCAGGTGATAGAGATGCAGGTTTAGAAGGTGCTGTCGAAGCAGTTTTGGTGAGTTATTGCAGTGTATCTTATATGTGGTACATACTGCTGCTGCTATGTGCCAATCATCAGAGGATAAATATTTTAAAGTAAGGATGAAGTGATGGTGAAGCTGACTGCTTTGCCCTCAGTGATGTTGAGCTTTTTGAATGTTTTTGGGGCTGCAATCCCCCAGGAAAATACAAAGTATTACATTGCATTGAAACATAGAGAATGGAAGCAAGACTAGGCTGTTAGCCCTTTGAGTTTGCTCTACCATTCAATACGATCATGGCAGATCATCAAACTCAGTACTTATTCCTATCTTCTCCCCATACCGTTTGATCCTTTAGCCCTAAGAACTATGTCTAACTCCTTTTTGAAAAAAAATCGATGTTTTGGCCTCAATTGATTTCTGTGGCAGAGAATTCTACAGGCTCACCACCGTGAAGAAATTTCTCCTCATCTCAGTCATGGCAGCACGGTGGCTCAGTGGTTAGCACTGCTGCCTCACAGCGCCAGGAATCTGGGTTTGATTCCACCCTCAGGAGACTGTCTGTGTGGAGTTTGCACATTCTCCCCATGTCTGCGTGGATTTCCTTCGGGTGCTCCGGTTTCCTCCCACAGTCCAAAGATGTGCAGGCTAGTTGGATTGGCCATGCTAAATTGCCTGTAGTGTCCAGGAATGTGTAGATCAGGGGGATGGGTCTGGGTGGGATGTCTGAGGGTCGGTGTGGACTTGTTGGGCCAAAGGGCCCGTTTCCACACTGTAGGGATTCTATGATCTATGATCTAAATGGCCTTTCCTATATCCTCAATTGTGACTCCTGGTTCTGGATTCCCTGATCATCAGAAACATCTTTCCTGCGTTTACCCTGTAAAGTCCTGTTAGAATTTTGCAAGTTTCTCTGAGATCGCGCCCCCCCCCCCACCCCCCCAACCCAACCATTCATTTAAACTCCAGTGAATATAGTCCTAACTGATCCAGTCTCTGTTCATACGTCAGTCCTGCCATTGCAGGAATCATTCTGATAAACCTTTATTGCAATCCCTCAATAGCCAGAACATCCTTCCTCAGATAAGGAGAGCAAAACTGCACACAATTACCCAGGTGTTGTCTCAGCAAGGCCCTGTACAATTACAGCAAGACATCCCTGCTCCTGTTTAGCAGATCCTCTCACTATGAAGGCCAACATACCATTTGTCTCCTTCACTGCCTGGTGCACCCAGAACAGCCAGGTCTCATTGCACCTCCCCCTTTTCCAGTCTATTGCCATTCAGATAATAATCTGCCTTTCTAATTTTTTTTACCAAAGTGCATAATCTTACATTGGTACACATTATGCTTCATCTGACATACATTTCCCCACTCACTCAACATGCCCAAATCATACAGAAGCACCTCTGCATCCTCCTCACAGTTCACCCTCCCACCAGCTTTATGTCATCCACAAATTTGTACTCCTGTCATGTGCCTTGTAGATGATTGGCAAGTTTTGAGGGTGTCAGGAAATGCAAGTGACTTGCAATTAGTTAGATACTGAACAAATATTTGTTGTCCTTCCACCCACTACCTCTCCTATGTTTCCTTTCTCAATTATCTTCCATTGCCTTGTATCCTGTCTTGTTAGACTGACCTATGTGGCTATTCTTGAGGCTAAGCAAGTTAATCAATAGCAAAGCCTAATGCCATCATGATTAATCGCTATAAACATGAGCTTTCTGCAAGGATTTAATGGGTACTGATCAGAATGGGATGAAGTTAAAATAATTGTGGAGAGAACAATGATCTTACCTAAGAGAATCCTGATCAGCTAGTACCATAGCATACAATGTCTTTTGCCACTCAGGCAATAAAATATTCAGGGTAAAATTTGGTTCACACCTATGAAGGCTTTGTACTTTTTAACTGAGTGTGAACTGTACCACTGACTGCTTCCTGCACGCTATTAGTGTTTGAAGTGGATGTACAATGGACCCTGCTTGCTCTAGAATGCTGTGAGTGGACACTATTCTGATTTCAAACAGTCTAACTAGCTTTTATGATGCCAGGATTACAAGAATGGACCTGGCATGTTCTCTCATTGTATGTGTTAATTCTGAGGGGAAAAGAGCAAGTCCAGAAAGATGGGTCT
Organism: Ginglymostoma cirratum; assembly: GCA_024137785.1. Classification (NCBI taxonomy): domain Eukaryota; kingdom Metazoa; phylum Chordata; class Chondrichthyes; order Orectolobiformes; family Ginglymostomatidae; genus Ginglymostoma; species Ginglymostoma cirratum. The sequence goes on from JAHRHZ010000032.1 coordinate 618,055, forward strand.
TGAACTATTGCTATTTAATAGGCCACTTATCAAGTTGCAGGTGCATTGATTTTTTTACTCGCCAACACCCAGGCAAACCTGTGGGAGTCTTGTGGTGCAGTGGTAATGCCCCCATCTCTGAGATAGGAGGCCAGGGCTCAAATCCCATTCATTCTAGAGGTGTATAATAACATCTCCAAACAGACTGGTGAGGTGGGGGTGCAATGGGGAGTGTTATTGGAGCTGTTTTGTGATGTTGGTGATTAGTCAGGGGAGAAAGGGGAGTACAGGATGTAGGCTTAGGGGTAGCTGTTACAATGCCATTTGACTTGTAGTGTGATTGATGAACAAATGAAAAAGAGTCAAAGTTAGAAACCTCCATGCCGAAGAAACAGAAGCAGAAATCTCCATTAAAATCCCTACCCAACACAGGTCTTTTGGTGTAATACTCCGACATTTATATAATCCAAGAACAACGCTGCACAGGTTCAGACTGCTCAAGAACATGGTTGTGGAGTTGCACCACTTCCTTCACCTTGATCCCTAGTGTCACACTGGGACAAGGATGATGCTGTCCCCGTGGCCATGAAGATCACCATCATTCTCACTATTTATGCCTATGAATTCTTTCTGGTGCCACTGGGAGACAAGGTGAATGTGCTGAAGCACGGAATTCATTGCAGCAGCTCTGATGCGATGGAAGACATACACACAAAGCAAGGACACTTAGTTTGCTTCTCCCTCAGAAGGCAACAGCAGTGTGAAGGGTAGTATGGCTTCACCAGGAAACCAGAATTCCCAATGGGACAGGGTGCAGGTACTTAGTCCTGCAGGACTTCGTAATGGGAGCAGTAACTGAAACCGCAAGGAACACTACATAAACATGCAGTTGTTGCGCAGCCACATCAAGAAATACATTTGGTGAATGCCTGTTATCCTGCTAGTAGCTACAATGCCTTTACCCTGTGATAGGCTGCTCTCAACAGGATCATAATATTTCTGAGAAGACTCAGAAGATGACTGCTCAGGGACGAGAGCTGTGTCTTGAAGTAGCCACTTCCTTCTGACATCCCATCATGCAATTGGAGCTTGCCTGTAATAAAAGCCAGTGAGCTGCACAAGGCCAGAATGTTTCAACAGCTTAAAGTAATGGTGAGGGTGTCAATTTGCTGCCTACCCCCCAGTATAAAAATTACCAAGCTCCTCATGCTTGCGATGTACTGAGCTGAAACAACATATTTTTATTTTTATTTTGAAAAATATACTTTATTCATGAAATATAAAAATAAACAAATTTACAGACCTACCAGGTCATACTGTCTGCTCCAGGTTACCCAAGGGGTACGTACGCCAACTAAAGGAAACGAAAACAAAAACAAAGCAAAAGAAAAAACTCCCGCGGTTATCTCACCTCGCAGTCCCAGTTGGCCCCCTGACCAGTTGGAGGAGGCCCCAGCTGGACCCAGTTATTTGAAAGGGCCCCTGTTATATTCCGGCCGAGGGGTCTTACATGGTGGTCTTTCCCCATCGCGCCTTGGAGGTGGCCGCCCCAAGCTTTAGCACGTCCCTCAGTACGTAGTCCTGGACCTTGGAGTGCGCCAGTCTACAACACTCGGTTGGGGTCAGTTTTTCCGCTGGAAGACCAGCAAGTTGCGGACAGACCAAAGAGCGTCTTTCACTGCATTGATGGTCTTCCAGGCGCAGTTGATATTGGTCTCGGTGTGCGTCCCAGGAAACAGCCCGTAGAGCACGGAGTCCCGTGTCACGGAGCTGCTCGGGACGAACCTCGACAGGTACCACTGCATTCCCCTCCAGACCTCCTGCGCATAGGCGCACTCCAGAAGGAAGTGATTGACAGTCTCGTCCCCCCCGCAGCCACCTCGAGGGCAGCGTGCGGTGGCGCAGAGAGTCCGGGCGTGCATAAATGATCTCACTAGTAGGGCCCCTCTCACCACCAGCCAAGCGATGGCTGAAACAACATAATTGTGTGAATAAAAGTCAACCCCAAGGGGAAGTGACATTCAAGTCCACACCTGGCTCCGATCTTAAACAGAAGATTCCACCCAACATTTCAAATGTATTTAATTGCTCATCGACTCTAAAGGGCTTTGGGACATCCTAAGGTTGTGACAGGTTTTAAATAAATGCAAGTCACTTTTATTACACAGATAAATTTTAACAGACAATTTAGTGTTTTAATATGTTTGACATTTCTTATGCAAAGTATCAACCAGTTAGCTTGCTGAAGTTACAACCCTGCACTAAAAAAATCACCAGTGCTGGTAAGGAGTACGTTTTGGCTTAACATTGTAAGATCAGTGTCAAACTGTTCAACATGAAGAGGAAAATGACTGCCGGGAATAGGGGCAAAGGTTTTCAAGATAATGTATTTACCTTTTTATGCATCTTATAACAGAGTTTATTAACATACATTTGTTGTATAATCCTAATAGGAAGGGCTCCTCTGTACAGTGCAGACAGAGAGATTACACTTAAATTGAAGGTCAGTATATAGTTTTACTAACATTGCAAATGGTTCTCACAGTACATAGCTACTTATTATAATTGCTTCTAGGCAGTTTGTCTCTTTACTGCTTGCAAACAGTGAGCCTTGAATATTATTCCTCATTAGCAAACAAGTCAATTTTTGAAGCAAATCAACCTTTTCTTTGGGAAGGACACAGTTAAGGATTAGCTAACAAAATAGGAGAAAAAGAATAAATAATATGAGGAATGACATTCAATCAGGTAGGATCATTATTCGTGTGCTGTTAGATTTGTAGCATATGTTGTGAAATTAGCATGCAATACACAGACCCAAGTGATCCTGCAATCAACAGAGCTGATCTAAGCTCTGCAGTCCTGCCACATCCAATTGTGAATTGTAGTGGCCAATTAAAGAACTAACAGGAAGGGAAGGCTCCACAAATATCCCCATCCTCAATGATGAGGAAGCCCAACACGTAAGTGGAAAGGAAAATCCTGATGCGTTCACATTTTCAACCATAAATACTGGGTAGGTTAGGGTCAGGCTAGGATTTCTTTTGCAAGTAAATCATTTCCTGTCTCCCCTATTCTTGTCCAGCCTCTACAAGGCACAAGTCAGCTGTTTGATGGAATACTCTCCACTTTCCTAGATGGGTGCTGCTCCAAAAACACCTTAGAAGCTCAATATCATCTAGGACAAAGCAGTCTGCCAGATTTGCACACAATCCTCCACTCAAATAAAAGGAAAGTGGGCTGCTGGAGATCTGCAATACAAATAGAAACTGCTGGAGAAACTCAGCAAGCCTGGTCGCATCTGTGGTGACAGAAACAGAGTTAACACTTAGAGTTCAATGTGAACCGTTATGAAGAAGATTCACATTGGACACAAAATGTTAATTTAGTTTCTCCTTCCACAGATGCTAGCAAACTTGCTAGGTTTCTCCATTTTTGGACACCCTCTACCATCTTCCACAATTTCACTATTCACCACTGACACAGAGAACCAGCTAAAGAACGCACTGCAGAAAGTCCCCAAAACTTGTCTAACAGCACCTTACAAACCCTTGACCTCCATCGCCTAGAAGAATAGAGCAGCAGATGCATGGGGGCACCACCAATCGCAAATTCCTTTCCAAGCCACACATCATCCTGACTTGGAAATATATCACTGTTCCTTTATTGTTCCAAAGTCAAAATCTTGGTACTTCCTCCTTATCAGCACAGAAGGTGTACCTATACCTGAATCACCTGCAGCAGCTTAAGAAGGTAATACATCACAATGGAGCCAAAGACATTTAGCAAATTGCAGTAAATACTGGCTACTCATTTCATGAATGAACTTCTAAATAATGCATACCCCTGCTTACCTTTTGAATGTCTTTATTGCAGTAATAATGAAAAATGGCGAAATAATAGTGAAACAATGGAAATAACAGTTATGTAGGCTGAAGACTTCAAAATTAAATTTCTTGTCAGATTTTCTCTTTTCAGACTATTGTGGAGTCTAACTGCTATAGACACTGCACGCTTCTGATAATTCTGAGCTGAACGTGACCCAGTCTACACTGAAAACAGGCAAATATATACAAAAGATATTTTGACAATAAATCAGTGACCACTATTCACTTGCATATATCAAATCTTCTATAGGAAATTTTAAAACATTTTAAAGCAAGGACTCTATATAAGCATTAACTTTTTGTGCATAAATTACAAATATCATTTCCTAATGGCTCAAATTTCTTATACACATGGAACGAACTAAAAACTGTGGAGAAAATGGGAAAAGGAGCAAGTTGATTAAAAGTAATTTTGCCAAAAATGTATGTTTTATCAATGTTCTAATAGTTTGTAACATTATTTTTGTGAATTTATGTTACAACGCTATGCAAACAGCAATACCTGGGCTTCCTTGTGCACCAGTTGCTGAAGGTAAGCATGCAGGTGCGGCAGGCGGTAAAGAAGGCTAATGGTAAGTTGGCCTTAATTGTGAGGGGTTTTGAGTACAGGAGCAGGGATGTGTTGTTGCAGTTATACAGGGCCTTGGTGAGACAACACCTGGAATATTGTGTGCAGTTTTGATCTCCTTTTCCGAGGAAGAATGCTCTTGCTCTCGAGGGGTTGCAGTGAAGGTTTACCAGGCTGATTCCAGGGATGGGGAGTCTGATGTATGAGAGAGATTGACTAGGTTGGGATTGTTTTCGCTGGAGTTCAGACGAATGAGGGGTGATCTCATCGAGACTTATAAAATTCTAACAGGACTGGACAGGGTGGATGCAGGGAGGATGTTCCTGATGGTGGGTGTGTCCAGAACCAGGGGTTACAGTGTGAGGATTCAGGGAACACTATTTGGGATGGAGATGAGGAGACATTTCTTCATCCAACAAGTGGTGAGCCTTTGGCATTCATTACCACAGGAAGTAGTTGATGCGAAAACATTGAATGTATTCAAGAGGCGATTAGATATTGCATTTGGGGCGAATTGGATCAAAGGTTATGGGGATAAAGTAGGATTAGGCTATTGAGTTTGATGATCAGCCATGATTGTGATAAATGGTGGAGCAGGCTCGAAGGGCTGAATGGCTTCCTCCTGCCTCTATCTTCTATGTTCCTATGTTAATAGTGATCATATAACTCACAAGCAGTGTAGCAAGATGAGTTACAGTTGCTGAAAATAAAAGAAGTTCATATTAAAGTATGTCACTAAAATGTATTTATTTATACAACACTGAATTAAGTTCTACTTAATAAATCTTTGATTTTGGATACGTTATAATGCAGAGTTCAAAAAAGCATGAAGCGTGTGTGGAAAATGTATGAAGCAACAGAACACTGAAGTTTATTTAAATATTTTGGAGAAAAATTAATCATATTAAATGTTACCTTTAAGAGTTAAAAGATTTTCATGGTACAAATAGTAACATTAAGGAAAATGATTTTATGGTTACACCATGTAAATCAAAAATTACTCCTCCTTTTGAAGACCAACATGTTTAGTCACTCATGATAACTGCTAAAGTACATTAAACTTGTATATGCATTAACTATTTTCAGCTGTACATGAATTTACTGCGATGCTTCAGAGCACATAAATCATGTCAAAAGACTCTAATCTGAGTCAAAGGCCTCACTTTATCTCACTTTGGCCAATTTGGTTGTCAATGCTTTTATGAAAAATTCAGATCTTATTAGATTCGATTTCCATAGTGCTTTTTTAAAATTAATTGACTTGCTTATAAGTCCTACAGATAATTAAATGTAAAACCAGTGGTAATTCTAAGTACATTTATTGGTGTCATGATTAAATCTTTTAAATTAGTCTTTAATGTTGCGGTGTATTAAATCTGTATTTCTTTAGTCTCCATTACATACCTACGAATTCCTCACTTATTAAATACATAATTTAAGTCTGTAAGTTAATAAGTGCTGACATTAATACAGTAAATCATGTTCTGCTGTGCTGCGAGCTGTCTTGTTTCTATCACAACACCAGCAGGATAGCTTTGTATTATTTTGTGATACTCAGAGTAAATTACATTTGCTTGTTTGTGAGCCTGCCTCAGGGCAAAGAATTTAAAGCTGAACGTTCAAGGATTTTGTAGGCTCACAAAATAAATATATAATGCATTTCAAAGAATCTTGTTTGTGCTGAGGTAGCTGTCATCCAGGATAATAGTACAAGTATGCCTCAATATCCCTGCTCAGCAAGGGTGTATTAATAAGACATTCTTCTCCTGATTACAATCCAGAAACCACTGCCACTGCAATATGGAGGATGGTGGAAATTCGAAATAAAACTGAAAATGCTGGTGAAACTCATCAGGTCTGACAGCATTTGTGGAGACAGAAACTGAGTTAATGTTTCAACTCTTCTTCAGAATCACCATAAATGGACATTTGGATTGTGATTGGCTATAACTATGCTTGTAAATCCTCCAGATCTCTTGGAATGGGGCTATCAATGTCCTGATACTACACATGGGAATATCTCACTGCAGCAATATACTTTCCTCCCACAACACTGTACCATCACTAGCAGCTACGGCAGAGAACCAGTCCTCAATTCAATTTCACTGGAACTTCAATTTTCTGGTTGCTGGATGTCTGCAAGGGAGAGAAGAGACAGAAATGCATTGGACAGAAGCACAGATCCATTGAGACTGGTGAAGATTGCTGATGGTGGCAATGACAGCCTAAGCGTTTGGGACAAGACACATCCTGGGGCACAGGTGACTGCAGAAAGACAGAGATGGATGAGGTTGTAGACATACTCGCCGAGCTGGTGTGTTTGGTTGCAAACATTTCATCATCCTGCTTGGTAACATTATCAGTGTGTCTCCGGTGAAGAGTCGGTGTTCTGTCCCGCTTGTTATTTATATGTCTTGGTTTGCTGGGGTGGTTGGCATTACTTCTGGTTTTGTTTCTCAGTGGTTTGTGTACAGAGTCTAATTCAAAGTGTTTGTTGATGGAGTTCCGGTTGGAATACCAGGCCTCCAGGAATTCCCTGGTGTGTCTCTGTTTGGCTTGTGCGATTATCGACGTGTTGTTGCAGTTGAATTTGTGTCCCTCGTTGTCTGTGTGTAATGAGACATGTAAGATTTGGTCGTGTCTCTTTGTGGCTAGTTGGTATTCATGTATCTGTATAGTCAATTTTCTTCCAGGGGTTTGGCCTAAGTAATGTTTCTCACAGTCCTTGCATGGTATTTTGTAAATAACCCCAGTATTGCCGGTTTTGGGTATGGGGTCCTTTATGTTCGTCAGTAGCTGGCATAGGGTGGTTGTTGGTTTGTGGGCTACCCTGATACCTAGGGGTCTGAGTAGTTTTGTGGTCATCTCTGACATGTCTTTGATGTATGGTAGGGTGATCAGTGAGTCTGGTTGTGTTGTGTCTTCCTGTTGTGGTCTGTCTGGGAGGTAACAGCAGATTGTGCTTTTCGGGTATCCATTCCTTTCGAAGACTCCGTATAGGTGCTCCTGTTCTGCTTTGTGTGGTTCTGGGTTGCTGCAATGTGTTGTGGCTCATTTAAATAGTGTCCTGATGCAGCTCTGTTTGTGGGCGGTGGGACGGTTGCTAGTGTAATTGAGTATCTAGTCCATATGGTGGTCTTTCTATATATGCTAGATTGGAGTTCGCCATTGTTTTTGTGTTTTACCATTACGTCCAAGAAGGGAAGTCGGTTGTTGTTCTCTTCTTCTTTCATGAATTTTATCCTGGTAAGGATGTTGTTTATGTGTCGATAGGTTTCTTCCAGTTTAGTCCATTTATAATCACAAAGGTGTAATCTACGTATCGGACCCAAAGTTTGGGTTGTATAGTGGAGAGCGCTGTCCATTCTAAGCTTTGCATTACTGCTTCTGCAATCAGTCCTGATATTGGGAATCCCATTGGTGTTCTGTTGACTTGTTTGTATATGTTGTCGTTGAAGGTGAAGTGGGTTGTGAGGATCCAGCAGTTTCATGGTGGTGTCCTTGTTGATGTTATTGGTGTCCTGGGTTGATTGCTTACAAATCTTCTCGAAAACATTAGACAGAAATGGGATTGGGTTTGAGGGTGGAGCATATGAATGGAGATTGAACAAATGAGACAAGTGAAGCTTGGGAGAAATACAGTCTGTGGATTGTGCGAGTATGTATAATTGGGACATGAATCCCCGAAATGGGAGTTTCAGGAAAAAATGTTTGAAAATCTGCTCTTTATGAGACTTCTTGTGATGACATCCACCAGCAGTAAAAGGGATATAACAAGGTGTGGAGCTGGATGAACACAGCAGGCCAAGCAGCATCATAGGAGCAGGAAAGCTTGACATTTTGGGCCTAGACCCTTCTCTTGTGCAGAAATATTTAATCATTTCTCCAAAAGATAAGCGTTTCTATGCAGACGTTTGTCTACAACTGAATAATGTTGTGATTTTTCCATGGGCTTTAACAAATATGTTTGAAGAATCTGTTTCTCATGGATTTGCCAAGTTTTCAAGAATATTTCTTTAATTGATCTTCATAGGGAAACTAATTAGCAAATAATAAAACATCACAGTAGTAGATTTTATAATCTACTAATCTTTACTTCTAATTTTTAAAGGTATTGGCTTGAGCCTTACGCTTAGCTGCATCTGCTCAAGCAGACCATTGCTCATCAGTGAGCTTTGGAATCCAAAGATTGTTATTCCTTGTACAGCTAGTATTAGCATGATAGCAGTTTTACTTATTATGAGCTGTGGTCTGTGCCACCTTGTTCAGGTTATTATGAACTTGGATAATTAATCTTGGAGACAGAAAGGAACTGCAGATATTGGTGTTGTCGGGTGACAAAGGCCCTGAAGAAATTACACAACTCAGGAGACATCAGCAAGACACACTATCAAAAAATGAAGCCAGAGGGATCCAACACATCCCGATTCTACAGACTCCCCAAGGTACAGAAACAGGGAGTCCCCCTCAGATCCATTGCCTCACTGCCAGGTACACCAACATATAGATTTGCCAAAGAACTACAACAGAAATTGAAATACTTAGTGAACAACACTACCCACTCTATCCACCCATCCCAAGAATTCCTCTACATCATCAAGGACACCAGGATAAATGAGAAAAAAATGATGATATCCTTCGATGTAACAGCACTATTTATATCCATAAACATCAACCTAGCCAAAGAGACAATTGCCACACTGCTAGACGAATCAAGTAAGCAGACATCTGACTGCAGGGTCATTGTAAGCTGACACCATAGCTAGGAAACTGGATTACAATGACCCTGAAGAAATTACACAACTCAGGAGACAGCAGCATCAGAGTCAAAAAATGTGGAGCTGGAAAAGCACTGCCAGCCAAACAGCAGCCGAGGAGCAGGAAAGTCAATGTTTGGTTCAGAACACTTCTTCATATTATATATTAAATATTATCAATTTTTTCCAAATTGATCTGTTTAACATATCTCTTTCTACTTATATTTCTTCAGCCTCATTGTTTTTCTCCTGTCTTTAGCAGGTCAGCAGCCCTTACTGTACTACTTCAAGTAACTACTTTTTATGTCGCTTACTCCATTAATCGCAGAAGGCTGTTTGTAGGGGTGTCATAACCAACCCTAGCAACAGGTCCTGAATATCAATTAGCAGTCAGATGGCAAAACAATTAGTTCTGAGTTTTAGGGTTCAAACTACATTACCCATTTTCCACTTTTAGGCTTTAACCTATATTGAAGATCCGTACAGAGGGGATTAAAAAAAGCAAAATATTGCAGAGGCTGGAGATCTGAAATAAAAGTAGAAAGTGCAGAGAAACTCAGTAGATCTGCAGTATTTTAGGAGATTGAAACAGAGTTACTTTTTTCAGTCATATATTACCCTTTTTCAGAAGAAAGGACTAACACCACTTTGATCTGATGATTGGTAACTTTTAAGGAATAAATAATTGTGTTTTCAGTTCCTCAATCATTCACAATTTATTTTGTGAAGTATCTGTGTATAACCTGATTATGAAGATCATTTGTCTTCCAAGCCAATGTTCTGCTTCATATCAAATATCTGTGACTTTTTTTTTCAAATCTGAGATCTTCCTGTTTTGCATTATAAAGACTATAAAGACAACACCAAAATTGAAGCATTTAATTTAATTTGAGATTGGAGGAAAGCTTAATTCCTGGCATATCTCAAATCAAGATAGCAATTATCCAACTTCAATATCAAGGAGATTGAAATGAGATTTTTATATTGCAAAAAGTGGGAAAAATGCAAGCTGCTGAATTTAGCTATTGAATTTAAAATTTTGAGAACAAGATTGGTATGGAGCCTGAAGGGGAGCATGTTGGTATTTTCTATTGTCAGCATTTTGTTTTAACCTATACAAAACAAAAATATGACATAGCCTAGAAATTGATTGTCATTTTAAATCGATGTAGATTAGATGCTATCACCTCTTCCCACAATTGTATAACTTAAAATTATTTCATTTCTCTTTTATTCCAGAGATAAAATGAGAGATTCATTTTTGTAATCCATTCCTAAATGGCAAGTATAGTTTTATTAAAGAAAAAGTGAAATGTTGGCTATATCTACAAACTAAGTTACATGTGTTCAGCTAGTTTTCACACATAATCAGAGTGATTTCTTAACTTTTTCTGTTTGAATTTGTGGGTCTTTTTTTTAATCATGATTTGCAAGTAAATCCCTTGATTATTCTCTTTTTCTTCTCACCTCCCTGCCTCTAAATTTCTTCCTGTAACTTCTGCAGTTGTAACCACCTTCTCCATAGCTGGTATTGGCTATTCTTGTACTGCCTTTTCACTGGACATGGTCTTAATTCAGTTTCTGGGAGAATGGTATTCAGGAGTTCGTTCCTAGAGTTATCGAACCTAATTTGGGACTTAGCTTGGCAGCAGAATCAAACACCTGTGGAAACACTAGCTTTATAATGTTGCATGTGATGTTCTGCAAGGATCAGAGTGACAATTTATATTAATATTTAAGACTTTGGAATCAAAACAAAAGGTTGCAATATGTGGACACCAATTTGTAGGGCTTAGCGAGTACTGGGGAGGGCTGCAACAAATTACAAAATACATTGACAAATTTGCATAATTGGCAAATAAACTACAATACAAGTGTGTAGCATTACATTTTTAGTAAAAATTATTAAGGTTGCATACTTGTATTACTTGGAAAATAAGAACCCAAATAGTTTAGAGGCGTAAAAGATGTCTGGGAATACAAATAAATAAACTGTGTCGCTACTTTGTGATTTAATAGGTCCTGAAAAGGTACCGGTTTATTTTTGGATAGATAGAACTAAAAAATAAAGGTGTTATGCTAAACCTGTACTGAATCTTGATTAAATTACACGTGGAATATTGTGCAAGTCTTTAAATGATGAAGCACTATAATAAAGACAGAATGTTTCCACATCTGGGGGAGAACAAGACTAGAGGTGATCAATATAAGATAGTCCCCAAGAAATGAAATTGGGAATTTAGAAATTGTTTATTCAAGTGAAGTGAAAGTGTGGAATTCTGCACCAAAGGGAATGCTGAGACTAATAGTGCTGATGATTTAAAAGGAAAGCTCATAAAGGAGAATGGAATAGAAGGTTATGCTGATTGAGTTGGATGAGGAAAAATGGGAGGAAACTGCAGTAGAGATAAATGTTGGTATGGAGTAACTGAGATGAGTAACCTGTTTCTTTGCATTATATTTTATACAAACCTGTGTAAGTTACTTAAAAGTTGTGAGCTGACTCTCTATTCCAGCCTGACAGAACTAAAACTGAATAAACTCTTTTTTTAAAAAATGACTTTTGATTGAGACAACAAAAAGAAAGGACCATGTGCTGCTTCAGACTAAACTCAACTTTGAACGTAGAACATAGAACAGTACAGCACAGTATAAGCCCTTCGGCCCACGATGTTGTGCCGACCTATTATCCTACTAAGATCAATTTCCCCTACATACCCTACATTTTACTATCCTCCATGGGCCTATCCAAGAGTAGCTTAAAAGTCTCTAAAGTATCTGACTCCACTGCCACTGCCGGCAGCGCATTCCACAAGCCCACCACTCTCTGTGTAAAGAACCTACCTCTGACATCTCCCCTATACCTTCCTCCAATCACCTTAAAATTATGTCCCTCATAATCGTCATTTCCGCCCTAGGAAAAAGTCTCTGGCTATTCACTCTATCCATGCCTCTCATCATCTTATACACCTCTGTCAAGTCACCTCTCATCCTTCTTCACTCCAATGAGAAAAGCCCTAGCTCCCTCGACTGTTCCTCATAAGACCTGCCCTCTGTCCAAGCAGCATCCTGGTAAATCTCCTCTGCACCCTCTCTAGAACTTCCACATCCTTCCTGTAATGAGGCAACCAGAACTGAACACAATATTCCAACTGTGGTCTAACCAGGGATTTATAGAGCTGCAGCATAACCTCGCGGCTCTTAACCTCAACTGCCCTGCCAATGAAAGCCAACAGACCATATGCCTTCTTTACAACCCTATCAACATGAGTAGCAACTTTGAGGGATCTATGGACGTGGACCCCAAGATCCCTCTGTTCCTCCACACTGCCGAGAATCCTGCCATTAACCCTGTATTCTGCATTCAAATTCGCCTTCCAAAATGAATCTCTTCACATTTTTCTGGGTTGAATTCCAACTGCCACCCTTAGAAAACGAGATAACAAGCGTGGGGCTGGATGAACACAGCAGGTCAAGCAGCATCATAGGAGCAGGAAAACTTGACGTTTCAGGCCTAGACCCTTCATCAGAAATGGGGGAGGGGAAGAGGGTTCTGAAATAAATAGGGAGAGAGGGGGAGGCGGATAGAGGATGGATAGAGGAGAGGATAGGTGGAGAGGAGGCAGACAAGTCGAAGAGGCGGGGATGGAGCCAGTAAAGGTGAGTGTAGGTAGGGGGGTAGGGAGGAAATAGGTCAGTCCAGGGAGGACGGACAGGTCAAGGGGGCGGGATGATGTTAGTAGATAGGAGATGGGGGTGTGGCTTGAGGTGGGAGGAGGGGATAGGTGAGAGGAAAAACAGGTTAGGGAGGTGGAGATGAGCTGGGCTGGTTTTGGGATGCGGTTGGGGGAGGGGAGATTTTGAAGCCAGCATCTGCAGTACCTTTTATCTCTGCCAACCTTAGAAGTTGAGTTTTTGTCTAGAATTAAAGCTCATGATCTCCCAAATTCTAGTCCGGCACCTACTCATTTCTTGAATATAGTATTGTATCAAGTTCAATAGAAAACGTTGTAACTCAATGTAAAAGTACTGTAAATTTAGTTTTTATCAGGAAAATATGTAATAGTTTCTATGTTCTGTAAAACAAACTATGGTGCTCCTAACTTTAAGGATTTGATCCTTACCTAAATTTGAGTGACGTCTCATCTGTGCAATTTGATATATTTGTGCTGTTTCATTATTTACCGTGACATTGTCAATTTAGACAGGACACGCCTGAGAGATTAGTTTCACACTGTTGCTATTAGAACTTATGGCAATAAAATTATGGCAAACTCTGAACAAATCTCTTATTCACAGGTATCATAGCTGGCAATACACATAGATATGTTACAATTATGGAGCTACCTTGGGCAGAATCAGCAGTAGAAACTTGATAGCTTCACTTCAAACTCATTCAAAGAATTAATTTTATGCAGCAGGCATTTGTCTAGCCATCACACAGATTCCAAAGCTTTCAATTAATAACAAAGAGCAAAGGATGGAGCTGCACTTCACACTTCCCAAACTAAACAATCAATTTCCTTTTTGACACATTCCTGTTGAATGGTGGATCTGCTCTAATGTCCTCCCTAGTTTGCTGACAGATCAGGAAGTTATTTTTAAGATTGCAACACTTCTTCAGTTTGGGTCCCTTGTTGAAGGAAAGATATACTGTCATTGGAGCCAGTTCAGAGAAGGTTCACTAGCTGATCCCCAGTATGGAGTACTGTCTTATGAGGAGAACAAAGAACAAAGAAAATTACGTACAGGAACAGGCCCTTCGGCCCTCCAAGCCTGCGCCGATTGAGATCCTCTGTCTAAACCTGTCATCTATTTTCTAAGGGTCTGTATCCCTTTGCTCCCTGTCCATCCATGTACCTGTCCAGATACATCTTAAAAGACACTAACGTGTCTGCATCTACCACCTCCGCTGGTAACGGGTTCGAGGCACCTACCACCCTCTGTGTAAAGAACTTTCCACGCGTATGTCCTGTAAACTTTCCTCCTCTCACTTTGAACTCATGACCCCTAGTAATTGAGTCCCCCACTCTGGGAAAAAGCTTCTTGCTATCCACCTTGCTATACCCCTCATGATGTTGTAGACTTCAATCAGGTCCCCCCTCAATCTCCATCTTTCTAATGAAAATAATCCTAGTCTACTCAACCTTTCTTCATAGCTAGCGCCGTCCATACCAGGCAACATCCTGGTGAACCTCCTCTGCACCATCTCCAAAGCATCCGCATCCTTTTGGTAATGTGGCGACCAGAAAGAGGCTTGCACTCTTTGGAATTCAGAAGAATGAAAGTTGACCTTATTGAAACATTTTAGGTTTTAGGGGACTTGTCAGGGAGGTGCAGATAGGTAGTTTCCCATTGTGGGAGAGTCTAGGCCTAGAGGACATAATGTCAGAATAAGGGGGTCACCCTTTCAAGACAGACGAGGAGGAATTTATTCTCACAGATGGCAGTGAATCTGTGAAATTCTTTACCCCAGAGGGCTGTACAGGCAGGGACATTAACCATATTCAAGGCTGATTTTTAATCAAAAAGGGAATCCAGGATTTTGGAGAAAAGGCAGGAAAGTGGAGTTCACAATTATCAGAACAGCCACGATCCCAATGAATACCAGAGTAGATTTGATGGGCTGAATGGCGTGCTTCTGTTCCCACGACTTATGGTCTTCAGTAGTTAGGTTACACAGTATTCACATGTACCTTTTATCTGATTTCATAATATAATTGTGTCAGGAAGACTTAATTTCCCAGATATTCCTGACCACCAACTATCAGTAAATTCTGGTAAATAGATCTCTGCACAAAAGTCAAATGGGTTTTACATGGATGGTTTGCAGGTAATTAAAAATTCAACTCAGTGTGCATGTAGAGGTGTCATTCTTAGATGTGGTATTTATTGTTTAATTTTAAATCCAGGGACAAGCGGGAATCTCCCATAATGTGAGGAATCAGTAAATATTCAGAGATAGAGGTGGGTGATGGAGATTTTGAGCAAAAAAATTAGCATTAAGGGTTATTCATGTGGAGAGAGAGAAAGAAAGGAATTAATGGGTCAAAGAGGAGACTCGCTAGATTAGATAAATTTAGCATAAAGGGGAATTTAGTGATTGAAACAAGGAGAGATTGTGGGTTTGCTGAAAAGGAGAAATAGAAGGTAAAGCATTCTGAAGTGCGAGAAAGGTGGGGTATATCTGTGCAAACCTGGCTAGGAAGTGTCAGAGGCAGAGTGCAGAACATGAGTAATGGTTTGCTGCAAAGGAAATGTCAATCAGTTGAATCATTGCTGGAAGGGATGATGGCAAATATGGGTAATACCAGTGATGCAGTGAAGCTGAAGACAAACAGTGAAATATCTGCACATGAAATAATGTGGAAGAAATGGTATTCTGTATAGAGTATAATGCTGATAAAGGGAGCAATGAAATAAGAGGCAAATGTACTTTCAAGTGATCAAGGGCACATTTCAATCAGCTATACAATAGAATCCATGGACCTTACTTCATCCTCACCCCTGTGATTTGATATCTGCCACATGCTGCATTCTGATCTCTTTTCAACTCACCACACGAAATCAGCCATGTTTGCAGGTATCACACACGCTACAAAATGTTCTGTTCATTAATATTTCCTGTATTTTTCACTTTTGAGTCCCACTGAAGGGATTTTAAGTTCAGGTTGTTTTTATTCTGCTGGTAATTTCATATTGCTTCCGTTTATTTTCATTTTTAAATATATTTCTGTACCCTTTGACTCTGATTTCCAGTCTATTTTTAAGAACTACAGTTCTTTTTTTTTGTAGTTATTCCTCTGAGTGTTTTGAAGATTTGCCCCAAAGATTTTGCTTTCAAGTGTAAGTTCCCTTTTTTCTTTTAGCATTTCACTTCCTTATAGTTTCATGAGCATCTGTTTTCTTTTACCCTCCCCCCCCAACTTTGTATTACAATATACTACGGTGGTTAGATACCATTTAAAATAATTTTGATAGGAAATTTATTATAAGTAATAGCTGAAATACAGATAATTATGAACTCTAAAATTAAAGCAAAATACTGCAGATGCTGCAGAGCTAAACTAAAAACAGAAAGTGCTGGAGAAACTCAGCAGGTTTGACAGCAACTGTGGAGACAAACAGAGTTAACATTTAGAGATAGTAGGAATTAACATTTAGAAGAGTTTCAAAGAGGAGTCATATTGGACTCGAAACATTAACTCTGTTTCTCTGAAGACACTGTCAGACCTGCTTAGTTTCTCCAGTACTTTCTATTTATATTTAACTCTGAGTTTAAGCTTCTCACAGTTTAAGTTTAAAAGCATCTTGGTACAAAGTTTGGTAAGTTTCAAATTCACTTCTGTTTAATTGCAGCCTGGAATTGGCTTTGAATTCACTTTTGTAGACTGGCAAACAGTGTATTTTTTTGATCATATGAACAGTAAGCTACCACATTTTGACCATTGGTCTGGGCAGAGATAGCTGATCTCAGCTAGCTTACAAAGAGGCACTTTTATTGATTCATCATCTCTGGTGTAGGAAGAGAAAAATACAACCTTTTCTTAATCTGTTGAAAATGTGTGTAAGAACAGGATCAACCTGGGTTCTTATGTTCCTCGTAGTGAAATAACCTGACCAGTCAGTCATTTGAAGTTTTGTTGGTGCCTCAACACACGGTCCACCAAAAATCAGCCTTCAAGGGAGTGATAGAAACAGAGAACATTCAAAGCCAAATGAAAACGTTGTATCAATTCATGCATGTTCGGTTTTGTTGTGTTATCCTGTCTGTTTTGCAGAATGAGTATAGATTGCGCTCCTGTGATGAATCTCGGTATGATGTGTGACCAAT
The DNA here is from genome assembly GCA_024137785.1 of Ginglymostoma cirratum. Taxonomy (NCBI): domain Eukaryota; kingdom Metazoa; phylum Chordata; class Chondrichthyes; order Orectolobiformes; family Ginglymostomatidae; genus Ginglymostoma; species Ginglymostoma cirratum. Next base: position 635,080 of record JAHRHZ010000032.1, read on the forward strand.
AGTGGAAGACTTTGGAGGCGTGTATTTACAATATGGAGACAAAGTTGAACTGCACTGCTCTGTGCAGCTCTGCAGACTGTACCATCGATCCAGCCATGAACCCAGAAGATGGGCAGCGACTACTACAACAGTTATGTAATATCCAAGAGGCAAGTAAAATGCAAGGGCAATGTCAATATTCTGATGAAATAATTTCATATTCTCGCCCTTCAGTTCCTAAAGGTCCTGACTTGTGCTGGGACATAAAAATAAAGTCACCACAGTCCCATTGAGCACATCAGAGAGAAATAACTGGTCATGGTTTTAGCATGAGTGTCACCATTCCTCAGGAAAGGGGAGAGGCTGAGAAGGAGAGTCCTTCATGGTAACCTCAGCCATTGCAGGAATTTAATCTACACTGTTGGCATCACTCTGCATCACTAACCAGCCGTCCAGCCAACTGAGCTAACTGACTCTCGCTGGGATGAATTTGTACTGGCACTGACCACCTTCTGGTGCTTAAGTATATGTCTCCACTTGTAGATTTCAGACTGCATATTGATGTCAACTAATGAGTTTGAAAAAGGTCACAACTGGTGGCAAAGCTCACAATTGTTTACTTTACAAGCAAAGCCTATTTACTCAGCAAACAGAATCCATTTAGCACAACATAACAAACAGTGTTCAGACTTTAAAAATAAATCTCCCTGGGCAGGGATTTTTTGGATGGTGGGATTTCTCATTATACCACCTGAAGAGTCAGCAGGAAATGCATCCCTGCCAACACTGGCTGTCCCATTTAATGCTTGGTGCAACATTAAGTGACTGAGGAAGGGGAGCAAGCCCCATCTTAGAGAACTACTGACCAACTGGATGGCCAACAGCTCTGCACACCAAGCAGTGGCAGGCTTGAACGATGCCCACCACTGGGACTACAGGCAGTTCCTGAAGGAAAGGGGTTAATGAAGGTCAGACCGAAGGTACACATGGATCATCAACAGAGCTGACTGGCAGGTCACAGCGACGGGAGTAATAAGGGGGTTCGAAAAGGTGGCATGGCCTTGATACCAGCCTGTACAATTAAAGTTACCAGGCTCATGCTTGATGTAGGTCTTCTCTGCCATGAGTGAAATGGCATTGCGGGCAGGATGAGATCATAAGAAATAAGAAGGGCATCCTGTACACTTACAGGTTAAAAACTTGTCAAACTCATTCCTGAATATTTTCAATGATCCAGTCTCCATCTCTTTCTATGGAAGATAATTCTAAAAATCAGTGACCTTCTGAGAGAAAACAATTCCTCCTAATCTCCACTTTAGATGGGAGCCCACTTATTTTGAAACTGTGCGCCCATTCCAGATTTCCCCAGGAAAACGCCTGCTGAGTATCTATCTTATCATGTTCCCTCAGAATTTGATGCATTTCAATCAGTTCACCTTTCATTGTTAAAAACTCTGATGAATATAGACCAACTGTTGCTCTGCCTTTCCTCAAAGAAACACTCTTCATTTGCGGTAACAAGCATGGGGCTGGATGAACACAGCAGGTCAAGCAGCATCATAGGAGCAGGAAAACTTGACGTTTCGGGCCTTTAGCGAGTTTTTAAGTTGCCACTTAATCATAAACGTAGAGGAAGCTAGTGTTTAGTTGTAAGTGTGGCACAAAGATAATTATGTACTGGTTGCTTTGAGTTTGCTGGTCCATGTGCTCAGATTGGTCGATGCTTTGGTTAGCCACTTACTGACATTAGACAACAAGTGAGACTATTTTTTGTCATTAGTGCCCTCTGAAGTGAGGTCATGAGAATTTATGCCTTTCTGCTGATCCAGCAACTTGGAGCTAGTGAGAACACACAGGAAAGTCAGCGTTCTGTCATGACCCCTCACTCCACTATTATTAAAGAACTCTGAATTGATTGAATCATTGAGCATAGAATTAGGCCATTCATCCCATCTTGTCTGTGTCAGGTCTCCGAAGGAGCTTTCCAATTAAGTCCATTACCCTTGATCCTAGCCCACAAACCTATGAATCTTTCCATATCAAATAATTACCCAACTGTCTTTCAAAGGCTGCTATTTAATCCGCTTTTCTTGTCTAAACAGATCATAACAACTCACTGTTGTCATGAGGCTATTGCCCTTCATATTTAAGGGTATGATTGTTTAAACTTTCAACTGCTTCGAACTGCTGCTTTCAAGTCTGACTCTTCTTTGCAGCTGAGTTATACCACACTTGAAA
>JAHRHZ010000032.1:637696-686049 GCA_024137785.1 Ginglymostoma cirratum
GCGGCCCGAAACGTCAAGTTTTCCTGCTCCTATGATGCTGCTTGACCTGCTGTGTTCATCCAGCCCCATGCTTGTTATCTCGGATTCTCCAGCATCTGCAGTACCTTTTACCTCTGATACAATTTTAACTCTTCATTTGAGGAATCAGTTTAGACAACCTTGTTTGAACTGTTTCCAATGCATATCTCCTTAAGAAAGAAATACACAACTATGCATTGTGCTTCAGCTGCACTCTCACTAATTACCTGGTCGGCTGTTGCAAAAATTCCCACTTCTTACTTTATTCCTCTTGCAATAAAAAAGCCAAAACTCCATTTGCCTCCCTAATCACTTGCTGTACCTACGTGCCAACCTTTTGTGCTTCATTTGTAAGGACTTCTGTACTGCAGCATTCTTCAGTACCTCTCCCTTTTTTTTTTATCTTTCTGCCAAAGTAGACAAATTCACATTTTCTTCACCCAGCAAATTTTTGCCCAATCACTTAAAATATTATATCCCTTTGCATCCTCCTTACAACTTGCTTTCTGACCTATCTTTGTATCATCAAGAAATCTGAATGCAATACAGTTGACACCTTCTTTTAAGTCTTTAATATAAATCATAAATAGTTGAGGCCACAGCGCTGGCTCCTGTGCCATTTTATTAGTTACAATATGGAAAACTGAACAACACCTATTTATCTGGTCTTTCTACCAGGATTTCCTCATTAGTCATTATTGGTTCCCAAGTCATCTTCTGAGGGACCCATGCTTGCTTTAGCTATCTGCTTCCTCTGGATATACTTTTAGAACCATTTACAATCATTGTCTAATTTATCCTTTTTTTTCAGTCATCCTTAGCTTCTTTCTAACATTTGCCCAATCCTTTGGCCTATCACTAACCTTTGTGGTCAGCTATTGACCATTGGAAAAGTCATCATCAAGGTCCTCCTCAACCGTCTCCTCCCTGAAATGCAGTGTGGCTTCTGGCCACAGAGGGACACAGTGAACATGATTTTCATTGCATGACAGCTGCAGGAGAAATGCAAAGAAAAGAACCTACCCCTGTACATGGCCTTCTTCGACCTTACAAGCTTTTGACACTGTCAACCAGGAAGTATTATGGAGCATCCATCTCTGCTTTGGTTGCACCATGAAGTTTGTCACCATTCTTCGCCTGCTTCATGGGGACAGGGAAGTTGTGGTAATGATAAATGGCTCCATCACTGACCTATTCCCTGATTGTGCTGGTGTCAAGCAGGGCTGCGTTGTTGCCCCAACACTGTTCTCAATCTGCCTCGCTGCAATGCTTCAACTCACCACCAACAAGCTCCCTGCTGGAGTGGAGCTAACTTACAGAACCAGCAGGAAATTATTCAAACTCTGCCGCCTTCAAGCCAAAACCAAAATCACCTGAAGCAGTGTTATTGAGTTTCAGTACATGTGTGATGCTTGCATATGTGCAAACTGAGAGGATAAATTGCAGACTGTTGTCAGCAGCTTTATTGAGGCGTATGAGACATGGGTCTCACCTTGAACATCCGGAAGACAAAGGTCCTCCACCAACCTGTCGTGGCATTGTGGAGTGAACTCCCAATCATCAAGATCCACAGGGAGGCATTAGAGAACGTTGGCCACTTCCTATACCATGGGAGTATCCTGTCAGCCAAAGCAGATATTGATGAAGAGATCCAGCATCGCTTCCAGCGTGCTAACGCGGCCTCTGCCTCCTCAGGAAAAGGGTGTTTGAGGACAATAACATCAGATCTGACACCAAGCTTACTGTATACAGAGCTGTGAAGGTTCCTACCCTCCCATATGACTCTGAGACATGAACTGTCTAGAGCAGACACCTCAAGGCACTGGAGCAGTACCACCAAAGCTGCCTGTGCAAGATCCTGCAAATCCGCTGGAAAGACAGATGCACCAAAACCAGCATCCTTGACCAGGCCGATATCCCCAGCATCAAGGCAATGACCACACTTGATTGGCTGCCATGGGCTGGGCATGTCATCTGCATGACCGACACAAGACTCCCCAAGCAGGCGCTCTACTCTCAGCTCTGAAATGGCAGGTAAGCCCCAGGTGGACAGAGGAAATGTTTCAGAGATATCCCCAAGGCTTCTCTGGCAAAGTGCGGTGTTTCCATTGACACCTGGGAATCATTAGCCTAAGATTGTCCAAAGTGGAGGAGGAGCATCTGAGAAGGTGTCCAGCACCTCGAGACTTGCCATCAGGAAAAAGCAGAAGACAGGCGAAAATAGTGTAAGGAACATGCTGCCACACCAACACCCCACCCACCCCTTCCCATGACTACCTTGTGCCCCAACTATAGCAGAGTCTGCAGAAGCTGCATCAGTCTGTATAGTCACCTACAGACTCACCTTGAGAGTGGAAGAGAGTCATCCTTGTCTGCAAGGGACTGCCAATGATGATGATGATTAGCCTTGGCAGCATTGTACCCGTTTTAACACAGGCTTTCACCAGCTTAGTTAGCGTTTCCTCGTAAGGTTCTTCTTTCCCAAAGGAATATATCTCCATGAAAATTATGAAGTGTCCCTTTGTCTGACATTGCTTCCTTTTGTCTTAACTTGCAAACTATTTTGCCATTCCACTTTGGTCAACTTTGTCTTCATAATTTAAATAAAGGCAATTACAAAGTTCAGTTTAATACACAGGCTTCAGATTTACGTGTCTTCTGCTCAAACAATGTGAAATTCCATCACGTTATAATCATTCTTATCTAGAGGATGGGTAATCTGAAGTCATTAATTAACGCTGTCGCACTACACATTACCAAGTCCAAAATAGCCTGCTTTCTGGTTTGTTTCAGAGTGTCTTGTTATAGGAAGTTGTCCTCAACACACTCTGAATTTATCTATCAGGTCCTCTTTGTCAATTTGATTCATCCAATCAATTTGAAGGATAAAATCGTCCACAATTAGTGTAGTAGCAATCTTACAAGCCCCCATCATTTCTTAGAGTTTCCACAGTGTAACTAAAGAAAGAGAACCTATAACTTACTCTGACAAATGACTTATTTCCTTTGCTTCTTCTTGTCTTTACCTGAACTGATTTTACATCCTGATCCTCCAAATGAAGATCATTTCTCACTATTGTATTGATCTTATCCTTTATTAACACAGCTACCCAAACTCATTTTCTTTTCTTCTCAGCCTTTTGAAATGTCAAAAACACCTTGAATAGTCATGTCCCAACCACGATAACTTTTCAACCATGTCGCTTTAATGTCTATTATTTCAAATTTGTTTATTTCTACCTGTACTATTATCCATTTTGTTACAAATCCTGTGTGAGTACTGATAAAGAGCCCTCACATTATGACATTTTACCATTTTCCATTTGTTTTTAACTCTTTCTTACTTGTTTTTTTAAAAACCTACTCTGACCTGATCTGTTCGTGAGCTTTTATCTGCACCAATTCCTGTTATCATTATCTGTATTTCTACCCTGCACTGTTGCTCCATCCTTTCTCTTTAACTTTGCAAATCACTTTTCAGGCGTTCAACTGTCTGATCTTATTTACTTTGTCGCAATTTTGTCATGCTTAGGTGGTAGTCCACAGATGATTATTTTTATGGTTTTGCTTTTGCATTTAGCCTCTAGCGGCTCATATACTCTCCGTACAGACAGCAAGAACACTGAAACTGTTGAGCAATTCTAAGTGCTAAAATTCCTCTATTCCTACCTTCTGCATCCCCATACCTGCATTATATCTTTGGGTTGGAAAGTGAATGACCTTCAAGATTTCACAAGAAAAGGGAACTTTTTGATAAAGGAAAACTATAACTCAATTCATCAAAGGTCTTCATAAGTTATAGTGCTAAGTTAGCTATGTTTGCTTCATTTAGTTTCTCACATTCTACAATAAAGTTTTTGTTAAAATATATGACATTTTGTGGCATAAATCTTTCAGTTAATTGCTGAATTACTCTTTTAAATATTAACATTGCTTAATTGTAACACCCGCGATTATTCATTGTGCCTCTGATTATTACTTTAAAAAGATTTCTCACCACAGAAGTTAAACTGACTGGCCTGTGAGTTTATCTTTACACTGTTTTTGAAAAAGAGTATAACATTTGGAAATATCCACTCCTCTGAACTACCTCAACATTTGGATTGGAAGATTGAGGCCAGAAATTCTTCAATTTCCATTCTTACTTTCCTCAGCTCCCTATCCAAACCCGGCGGCTTATCCCATTCCTATAAACATATAACCATATGAATTAGGGACAGCAATAAGTCATTCAGCCCCTTTAAGCCTGCTCTGCCACTCAACAAGATTATGACTGATTTGATGTCAGCCTCAACTCAACATTCCTGCCCACCTCCAATAAACTTTGACTTCCTTGATAGTCAAGAACCTATCAACCTCTGCCTTAAAAAAAATTCAATGAACCTGCCTCCTCTACATTCTGAGGAAGACAGCTCCGAGGACTCACAATCCTCTAAGTGAAACAAAAGAAAATCCTTCTCACTTTTGCCTTAAATGGAAGATCCCTTATTTGTAAACTGTATCTTCTAGTTCTCCCACAAGGGGAAGATCCTGTTAATATCCATCTTGTCAAATCCTTCCAGAACTTCAATAATGGTCTCAATGCAATCACATCTTATTCTTTCAAACTCCAAAGGGTACAGCCCACTGTGTCTAACCTTTCTTCATAAAATAATCCTCCCACCTAAGGAACCTTCTCTGAACTTCTGTTGATGCATTTATGTCTATTGTTACATAATGAGACCAGAACTGTACAATGTATTCTAGGCATGGTCTCACTAGCGCTATATTCAATGGCAGTAAAATACCTGTACTTTTATGTCCCATACAGCTTGCAATAAACAGCAACATTCCATTTGCCTTTCTGATCACTTGCTAAACCGGCATACTAACTTTTGTGACGCACGTACTTCCACATCACTGTATAACCTAATTAGCTGGTCTAATTAGTGCATTTGCAGATGATACAAAGATTGATGGAGTTGTGGATAGTGAGGAGGATTGTCAGAGGATATAGCAAGATATAGATCAAAGGGAGGCATGGGCAGAAAAATGGCAAATGGAGTTTAATATGGAAAAATGTGAGGTGATGCATTTTGGAAGGTCAAGTACAAGTGGAAATTATACAGCGAATGGCAGAACACTTAGGAGTATTGCTATGCAGAGGGATCTGGGTGTGCTGTTCCGCAGGTCACTGAAGGTGGCAGCGCAGGTAGATACCGTAGTAAGAAAGGCCTATAGCATGCTTGCCTTCCCTAGAAGGGGCATTGAGTATAAGGATAGACAAGTTATGCTGCAGCTTTATAGAACTTTAGCTAGGCCACACTTGGAGTATTGTGTACAGTTCTGGTCACAACACTACCAGAAGGATGTGGATGCTTTGGAAAGGGTACAGAGAAGGTTTACTAGGATGTTGCCTGGTATGGGGCATTTTAGCTATGAAGAAAGGTTGGATAGATTGGGTTTGTTTTCCCTGGAACACAGGAGGTTGAGGGGTAACCTGAAAGAAGTTTATAGGATTGTGAATGGCATGGATAGAGTGGAAAGTATGAGGCTTTTTTTCCCAGGCTGAAGGGTTCAATTTCTAGGAGACACCATTCAAGGTGCGAGGAGGGAAGTTTAAAAGAGATGTGCGAGGCAAGTTTTTCAATGTGCGACGCAAGTTTTTCACACGATGGGTGGTGAGTGCCTGGAACTCATTGCCAGAGGAGGTGGTGGAAGCAGACACAATAGCAGCATTCAAGAAACACCTGGACAAATACATGAATAGGAAGGAAATAGAGGGATACGGACCCTGTAAGTGAAGATGGTTTTAATATGGAAGGGCAAAATGGGCAGCGCAGGTTTGGAGGGCCAAAGGGCCTGTTCCTATGTTGTATTGTTCTGTGTTCTAACTGGATCTGCAATCTTTCTTAATTTAAATAATATGCTGCTTTTCTTACCTTCCTCTCAAAGTGCATATATTCTCATTTTTCCTGAGTTATACACCATTTGGCAAATTTTCACCCACTCACCTAAGCTATCTATATTCCTTTGCTGGTTCCTTACATCCACTTCACAACTTACTTTTCTACATACCTTTTGTCATCAGCAAATTTTGCAATCATACAGTCAGTTCCTTCATCAAAGTCATTAATATAAACTGATTCCTGTGGTAATAGTCACATCTTGACAAACCTCAATTGACATATTTATGCTTCCTCTGGCTCCTGTTAGCTAACCAATCCTCTGCCTGTGCTATTATGTTTATCCCCAACACCATGAGCTCTTATTTTGCATAGTAACCTTTGATGAGGTACTTATCAAATATCTTCTAAAAATCTAAGTGCAGCAGATCCACAAGTTTTCCTTTATCCACATCGTCTATTACTTCCTAAAAAAAATTCCAATAATTTAGTCAAACGTGATTTCTCTTTCACAAAACTACTTGGCTTTGCCCGATTGCATTAAAATGTTCTCATGTCCTTCTAGATCCTTCTTAATAGAAGATTCTACCATTTACCTATAACAGATATTAAGCTAACTGGCCTGCAGTTTTCTGCTGTGTCTCTCTTCGCGCCCTCCCTCACAATAAAGTGGTCACATTCACAATATTCCAGTCTGATGAAACTGTTCCAGAATCTGGGGAATTTTGGAAAATTAAAATCAGACATCTACTATTCCAGCAGCCACTTCTTTTAAGACCTAAGCTGAAGTGAATCGGAACCTGTTGAGTTTCCAACCTTGAATTCTGTCCATCACAAAGACTGCCTATATCCACCTCTGTAACATTGCCTGTTTCTGTCCTTACCATAACCCATTGTTCACCAAGATCCTCACAGGTGCCCTTCGTAAATTTCACGTTCAAGTACTATAATGTTTTTCTGGCTGATTTTCCAATTATCACTTTCCATATTCTTTGTGTCTTTAGGTCTTCAAAAACTCTGCCACCCTTTCCCAGTTCCACTTGCTGAGCGCTCCAGTCCTGTGGACCTACAAAAGCCTGTTAAACTTTTAATTCCTTTCACTTTAGCTTCATGCATCTCAGTACCCTATCCATCAATCTTCCATAATTAATGATCACTCTCAAATCCCCTCATTCCATCTTTGAACGTCCTTCAATGTACAGATTTCTCTCTCTGCATTTATTTCCTCCTGTAAAGCTTTATTTCTTTTAACAAGCATGTTCACTTAACCTCCCATTTGTCTTGGCAACCATTTATTTCAACTTTGCCTCTCTGATGCACCCTCGAATGGATTCCAATATTAAATATATTATACAAATGCAAGATATTGTCAGGGAGGGGGTGGAGATAAGTAATGGTGTAGAATTTTTAAGAAAAACTTGTACCTCGCGTTAATGTTTGATTGGCATATGTTGTGCACTATAGAATGAAGAAGCAATTTAACACGTTAACATGTCTGAAATAAAGGTGAAAATATGACCAAGGCATAGGTTTTTAAATTCCTTGATAACAAAAGTCATATTCTCCAGGTAGGTTAGAGGCACTAAACTGTGGACCTGACCTGCTTTAATGCTGGATTCAACAGAGGAAATATGTTTTTTCTGTACTAATGACATATTCCACTTTGTAATTAACAAAACAACGCCTCAAACATTAACTTTTAAACTAATTTTGTTACAGTGATTCCTCAGGATAATTTTATTTCATTAAATAAAACTGGAGTAATTTAATGTTAAACAATGTTTATAGTAATGAGTAAGTGCCTTTTATGTTCACAATGATTGGTTTAAATAACACCTATTATTTTCTTGACAGAACATAATGTCTGAAGTCAAACATATCTCCCCTGTATTATTTGGAATTATGTGCACCTTGTTATCATGTGGGATTCTTCTAGCCCTTACCTTCCTTATCTTCACCATCAAATTCAAAAATAACAGGTATTATCCATAAAACAATGCATTTGTATCACTGCTTTAAATTTTGAAGTCTCATTCTCTCCCAGCCCCATCTTAGCCAATTCATTATGTAAAAAGGCTAATTGGCAGTGAATTATATTGATAAGGAAAAGCTCAGATTCAGTCGCTGGTCTGTGAAATGAACAATTAACCTCTGAGTCCTTAGGTTAGCAAGTTCACCAAGATCTTGGTGACCTGTTTAAAGGTGGCATCAAACACCCAGAGTGTTTGATTTACTTCTACTGACTGTTAGTACATAACGATTAATCAGAGGTATCAGAGATTTTGTGTCCATACTTCCAATGAAATTATCCCTTAATGAGAGTTTCCACCACGAGAAGAAGGCAAAAAACAGAAGAAAAAGTCAGAGACAGAAACAAGGTAGAAAGACAACCAGAATTACAGTTGAGCGCAAAAGAAGTTGAAACTGAAGGGGAAGAAGTGGGTTTAAACTTTTTCAATCAACATTATTACAAACATGTTAATATGTCATAATCTTAGATTGAGGGGTTGTATATGAACAACAGAACTGAGGAGGAATTTTTTCTACCAAAGAGTAGTGAATCTGTGGAATTCTTTACTGCAGAGGATTATTGAGGAGGCTGGGTCATTAAGTTTTTTTTAAATTGATTGATGGGATGTCATCATCACCCGCTAGACCAGCATTTATTGCCCATTCCTAATTGCCTAGAAGACATTGCTGTGGGTCTGGAGTCACATGTAGAGCACACCAGGTAAGGATGGCAGTTTCCTTCCTTAAAGGACATTAGTGAACCAAATGGAATTTTCCAACAATTGGCAATAGATTCATGGTTGTCATTCAACTCTTAATTCCAGATTTTTATCTATTGAATTTAAATTCCACTATCTGCCATGGCAGAATTCGAACCTGGGTACTCAGATCATCATGTGAGTCTCTGGATTAATAGTCCAACGATAATACCAATATGCCATTACCTCCCCTTAAGTATACATCAATAAGTATACGCCAGGCTGAGATAGATTTTTAATCATAAAGGAATCAAGGATTATGGGGAAAAGACAGAGAAGTAGTGCATGGATTATTAAATTATCCATTATCTCCCTGAATGGTGGAGCAGACTCAAGGGGCTAAATGGCGCGCACTGCTTGTATGTCTCATGCTTTTTTCCTGTTAAATTATAATTTTATGCTTAACATGAGCAGCTGAGATTTTTTTACAATGGGACTTGACTTGAAAATATTTCAGAACCATTTTGTCGCATAATTTGTTCAATTTTATTAAGAATTCCATTTGCTTTCAGATAGGAATTGTATGTGACTAAAGTAAATAACATAATTAAGTGGGTTTTTACATCTACTTATAGCTGCCGCCCACCATGGACACTAGACATCACTTCTTTGAAACTCTAAAGAAAGGTGATACATTGTATTCTACTTGCAAATGGCATCAGGCATGAAAGCATGACAACTAGATAAAGCAGGGCCCCACTGAGGCACCAATTCTTTGCACGGGAAAACATTATTTAGCTGCAAGTGAAAGTTCAGTTTTCTTTTACCAAATGAGCCCAATGTTAGCCAATTCAGATTTAAAATTGCTCATCCTCTGACTAGCACTTTTAAATTGGGTGCTGTTTTTTTCCATTATTGTGCCTCGGGGATAAGCAGTATGAACCCAAGAAAAAAAGGATTACTGTTAATGGAAAACTCTCACAGGGTTGAGACTACTAGATACGTCAATAGAATAGAGTGGTATGAACAACATTATATGAGTATGACCTGGGCTGACATATAACAAATATTTTAAAAAGGTCACAGGGTTGGGGGCAACATTTTTTAATTGTTCTTTTTATTCTACTAATTTCTATCTCAAATCTCTTCCACTACCATCTCTGTATTCTTTTGTTCCTTACTTTTTTTTCCCAAATATGATTTGTTCAGAATTAAGATAAAACTCTTCCTTTAAAAATTGAAAAAAAATCCAACTACTGTATAATTTTAAGAGCTTGGTTTGATACAAAATTCAGTAGTCTTACCCACTTACATCAACAAAATCTTAGTATAAAACTAATGTCACATTTAACACAATGTATTTTTAAATGGCTTTTTCAAAATAAGAAATTAAACAGTAACTGAATGAAAACTTTGCATTTCTGATATTGTAATATTATTTTCTGTTATTTTTCTATTATGTCTGCTTATTTCATCACATCATAGACTGTTGAATGACCTCCAATTTGTTATCAATAAATGGGTAGGACCACATAAAATTTGTTAGATAAAATTCAGAAGTTGCAACTCCAACTTTTAAAGAATAATGGTGACCATGGAAAATACAAAATACAATGTGTGTGTAATTCTTATCATTGTAGTTAGTTTGTACTTTCACCATTGGGTAGAAAACCAACTATAATAGAGTGATATAGGTCTGAAGGAAACCATCGAAAAATATCCAACCTTGCTAACATTGTATTTTTTGCTGATCCGATAAATACTTCTAATACTTATATTAGCATAATATAAATTATATTTACATACAATCTATAATAGAAAAATATTATAGAATTTACAATAATATGTTATTATATAATAATTGTTATCAATTTCCTTTTGAAAGCAATTATTGCTTATTATTGTCTGCCATTACTTCCTATTTTTATGTTTTCACTGTCCTTTCAGAATAACTCCCTGTGTTTCTTTCCTCAACTCACCTCTGGTTCTTTTGTCAATTACTTTAAGCTGGTGGCCTCCACTGATCATTCTGCCTCTGAAAAGAATTCTCCTGCTTTACTGTTAAAGTACTTAATAATTTTGAGTCCCTCTACTAATCTCCTTTTAAACTGCTGTGCTATAAGGAGAAGACTTAAAGGTGCCTAGAATGGGTACAGTACTTGAAATGGGATCTAACCAGTGCTTGATAATGGTTTGAAATAATTTTGTTGCTTTTGTACTCTGTATCTTTATTTATAAATTCAAAAGCAGCATGTCTGGCAAGCTGAGAAGGCCGTTCAAAGGCCTGAGTTAAGTATGCCCCTTTGAAATTATATCAATTGTATTTCGATCCTCATTCTTCCTATAAAATGAATTACTTTGTATGACTTTGTCTTAAATTTCATTAGACTCATACCTCCACTTTTCACCAGTCTGTTCTCCTGAAGTCTGTGACTATCCTCATCATTGTTTATTAAATTTCTGTTTTGTGCCATCTGCAAAATTTGAAGTTATGACCTATGTATAAAGTCCAGGTCATTAATATATCTCACAAATAACAACGTTGTGAGCAAAGTCTCAGTTTATACATTAAATTTGTTCCTATAACCTGCCAGTAGAATTATGGACAAAGAAAGCCTGCTTTGGGAATTTGTTCTTTAGATTAAGGAAACTAGACTTTTATTGTGCAAACTGATGGGGACCTAAGGATATGGCATGTCTTCTAAAATCCAAACGAAGTGAGCTCCAGTGTAAATGTGGCTCAGAGGTTACAGGATAACTGATCTGCACCAGTCTTGTATGAAATTTCAGTCCTATACATGTTAAAATGTGTTCAATTTCATAACATATTAATGTTTAAAATTCTGTCTATCATACAAAGATTTCACAAAATCTCTGTTATTGTTAATTATTTCTATTAGGATTGTGAAAATGTCCAGTCCAAACCTCAATATTGTAACAATTATTGGAAGTGTTCTTACTTACATCAGTGGATACTTGTTTGGAATTGTGGAAGAGAAAACTGCTACAATGGAATTGATTTTTCAGGTGAGGAAATTTGACAAATTATGAAATGGTGTATATACTATTAATCTGAAACCCAGGACTTCCTGATATTTGATTTGCTTCTATCTTGTTTGTGAATTGGCTTTGTCAGTGCTTTATATAAAGTGATGTATGTGAGTAAGAAAAACACTTGTCATAATTTAATCTGACCTACCAGCCAGTTATAAAGCAACACTGGTAAAATTGCTGTGGTTGGTTCACTTGCTGAGCTGGTTCATTTCAATGAAGCATTGTTGTATTTTCCCACTTACTACTTAAACATCCATAACCAGAGCTACAAATCTACTCAAGAACATTAGACTGGTTAAGTTGTTAACTGCTGTGCAAGCCTTCACCATGTATATCATTGTTCCCAATTATTTTAGGAGAACGAGACAAATGATCTTTAATCTATGGGGCATAATATGGAAACACAGCATACAAAAACTTTAATAAAAGATATCTCATGGGAAGTAAGGGATATTCTGGATGTGAAGTATGGTATCAAGTTATACAATTTATAATCATTCAATCAAATTGTTTTGATGATTTTCTTTAAGAGTTAATATTTTAAGATTTGAATCCCACACACATAATGGTACTTAATCTGATTTTTGAGAGGAGCATTCTGTGATTTAATAGAGAATACATTGATATAGTACTATATTTTAGGTGAATGAAGTAAATGGCTGCAGGATGTCCAAAGTTCGACTGAACATTAAAGGGTAACATCATCTCCAATCAGTTGGCAATGAGTATGGTTGTCCACCTGGTCATGGGTTTTGTGGCTGCTGAGCCCCAATCTAAAGCCGCATCTCTGACCGCACATTTGGCAGGTGTTTCCAGGAGGTGGAATTAGACCTTGACTTTGAGATCATTGGTATTCCTTTCTCTGGTTCCTGTTTCCATACTTCCTCTTGCTGTTGGGATACTCTCAAAGGATTGTGTCCCTTCATACAGGGGTTTCCTCCAAGTCAGTTTCATCTGAAAAAGGGTCTCCCACCTGTTGACCTCTATGTTGCATTTCTTGAGGGAAGCTTACGTTTCCTTTGTCCTCCTCTTGTTCAAGTGCCTTCCTCGAGCTGGGCGAAGAAGGTTTGCGTTGGCAGTCAGAACTCAGACATCATAAGCACATGGCTGGTCCAGTGGAGTTAGTTTTAAATGATCATGGGCTCAATGCTGGTGCTGTTTGCTGCTTTAAGGAAGCTGATGATAGCACGCTTGTCCCTCCCAACTGACATGGAGAATCCATTACAAACAACATTGATGGCACTTCTCAAGGGTCTTGAGGTGGCATCCATATATAGTCCAAGTTTTGGAGCCACATAGACGAGTGAGAAGGATGACTGCATTACATACAAGGATCCTGGTATCAGCATGAATGTCAAAGTCTTCAAGAAATCACATCCTTGGGTGCCTGAAGGTGGCACTTGCAGATTGGATACAATCTTGAATTTCCACATCAATGTCAACCTTAGATGAGTGGTAGCTTCCCACGTAGGGAAATGTTCCATGTTTGGAACGATTTCTCCTTTGATCTTAATGGAAGAATGGACCAGACCTGACCCAAAATGGGTTGGTACACCGCTGACACCGCTCCACCCATCACGGACGCGGGCGCAACTCTGCCCACCAGCAACGCAACTCCGCCCACCGCTGACGCCGATGCAACTGCGCCCACCGATGACACCGACGCAACTCCACCTACCGCTGATGCCGACGCAACTCTGCCCACCACCGCCGACATTGCTCCGCCCACTGCCTCCATAGACAGCAGCTCCAGAGGAGACAGCAACACTGAGCCCTGCTGAGTCTTCACCAACCGCCGGACCTCCCCCTTACTGAGGATGAACGGTCACTCCTCAGTAAAGGGCTTACCTTTGTCCCCCTCCACCCACATATCAACAAATACCGGTCATGTTTGGACATTGAGCAGTTTTTCCACCACCTCCGCCTCCACGCTTACTTCTTCAACCGTGAACCTAACCCTCCCTCTACTGACCCCTTCTCCTGCCTCCAACAAATCCCCTCCTCCTGGACACCACCCCAAGGCCTCCTACCCTCCCTCGACCTCTTCATCTCCAACTGCCGTCAAGACATCAATCGCATCAACCTCTCCACCCCTTTCACCCACTCCAACTTCTCCACCGCAGAATGTGCAGCCCTCCACTCCAATCCCAACCTCACCATAAAACCGGCGGACAAGGGAGGCGCAGTTGTAGTATGGCGCACTGACCTCTACATCGCTGAGGCCAGGCACCAACTCTCTGACACCTCCTCCTACCGCCCCCTGGATCATAACCCCACCCCTGAGCACCAAACCATCATCTCCCACCCACAGCCTCCAACCTCATCGTTCCCCAACCCCGCACCGCCCACTTCTATCTCCTTCCCAAAATCCACAAACCTGGATGCCCTGGTCGACCCATTGTCTCCGCCTGCTCCTGCCCACCGAACTTATCTCCACGTATCTTGACTCCATTTTCTCCCCCTTGGTCCAGGAATTCCCTACCTACGTCCGTGACACCACCCACGCCCTCCACCTCCTCCAGAACTTCCAATTCCCCGGTCCCCAACACCTCATTTTTACTATGGACGTCCAGTCCCTATACACCTGCATTCCCCACGCGGAGGGCCTAAAGGCCCCCCCCTCCCCGCAGTGGTCAAGAACGCCCTTGACCGTGTCTCCTGCATTTTCTGTAACTCATCCCTCACACCCCGTCCCTGCAATAACAACCAAAAAAGAATCCCCCTCATCCTCACGTACCACCCCACCAACCCCGGATCCAATGCGTCATCGTCCGACACTTCCGCCGTCTGTAATCCGACCCCACCACCAAAGACATCTTTCCTTCCCCCCACTTGTCTGCTTTCCGGAGAGACCACGCTCTCCGTGACTCCCTTGTTTGCTCCACACTCCCCTCCAGCCCCACCACACCCGGCACTTTTCCCTGCAACCACAGGAAGTGCTACACCTGCCCCCATACCTCCTCCCTCACCCCAATCCCAGGCCCCAACAAGACTTTCCACATCAAGCAGATGTTCACCTGCACATCTGCCAATGTGGTATACTGCATCTGCTGTACCCGTTGTGGCCTCCTCTACATTAGGAAACCAAGCGGAGGCTTGGGGACCATTTGCAGAACACCTGTGCTCGGTTCGCAATAAACAACTGCACCTCCCAGTCGCGAACCATTTCAACTCCCCCTCCCATTCCTCAGATGACATGTCCATCCTGGGCCTCCTGCCGTGCCACAATGATGCCACCCGAAGGCTGCAGGAACAGCAAATCATATTCAGCCTGGGAACCCTGCAACCCAATGGTATCAATGTGGATTTCACAAGCTTCAAAATCTCCCCTCCCCCTACTGCATCCCAAAACCAGCCCAGCTCGTCCCCGCCTCCCTAACCTGTTCTTCCTCTCACCTATCCCTCCTCCCACCTCAAGCCACCCTCCCACCTCCTACCTACTAACCTCATCCCGCCCCCTTGACCTGTCTGTCCTCCCTGGACTGACCTATCTTGTCCCTACCTCCCCACCTACACTCACCTTTACTGGCTCTATCCCCGCCTCTTTGACTTGTCTGTCTCCTCTCCACCTATCTTCTCCTCTATCCATCTTCTATTCGCCTCCCCCCCTCCCTGTTTATTTCAGAACCCTCTTCCCCTCCCCCATTTCTGATGAAGGGTCTAGGCCCAAAACGTCAAGCTTTCCTGCTCCTATGATGCTGCTTGGCCTGCTGTGTTCATCCAGCTCCACACCTTGTTATCTCGGATTCTCCAGCATCTGCAGTTCCTATTATCTCTGGTAAAGGACTTGTGTCTTTTTGATGTTTGTTAAAGGGTATTCAACATTTTTAAAAGAAAGGACGTTAGGAAGTGATATGTAGTCCACCAGATGTGGTCTCACCGAGGTCCTGTGCAGCCCGACTAAGACGTACCTACTTTTATATTCCATTCCTCTTATTATAAAGGCAAATGGAGCATTGTCAATCAATTGCAGTACCTGCATACTCACTGTACAAGGACATCAGGTAACGTCTGAGTTCTGCAACTTCTCTTCATTTAAATTCATACCAGTTTTCATTTCATCCTGCCAAGGTGGAGGAGTCCATATTTCTCACACTCCACCAGGCAATTTTTTGCCAACTCACTTAACCTATCTGTGCCCTTAGCAAACTCTCCAACTCCTCTTGACAATTTTTTTTATTCACTCATGGGAGTCACTGGCTGGTCAGAACTTATTGCTTTTGCCTCACTGCCCTTGAACTGAATAGTTTTGTTAGGCCATTTCAGAGGACAGTTGAGCGTCAACCATGTTGTTGTGGTTCTGGAGTCACATGCAGGCCAGACTGGTAAGGATGAGCAGATTTCCTTCCCTGAAGGACATTAGTGAACTCTTTGTGTTTTTTTCAACAATTAGCAATGGTTCGTGGTCATCAGTGGATTCTTGATTCCACATTTTAAAAAAAATTGAATTCAAATTCCACCATCTGCCCTGGCAGGCTTTGAACGTGAATCCCAAAAACATTCGCTGAGTTTCTGGATTAATAGTCTAGCCACAATACCACTAGGCTTTTGCCTACTTACTCTCTAACCTATCTTGGTGTCATTGGTAAATTTAGTTTCCATGCATTTAGTCCCTTCATCCAAGGCATTGATACAAATTGTAAACCATTGAGGCTCCAGCATTGATCCCTGTGGGGATTCACTCGTAACATCTTACCACCTGAAAAAGATCCAGTTATCCCTACTTTCTGTTGGCTTCCTGTTGGCTAATTAATTCTTTATCCACGCAGAGGTGTAACCCTTAAACCATTAGCACTTCTTTTCTGTAGTGACCTTTGCTATGGCACCTTATCAAATACCTTTTGAAAATGCAAGTGTATTACAGCAATAGGGTCTCCTTTACCCATGTTATTTGCTAATTCCTCAAAGAACTCAAATATTTAGTTAAAGACTAGTTCCCTTTCACAAACCCACATTGTCACTGCCTGATTCACAATGATTTTCTTAAGGACCCTAATACAACTTTCTTAATAACAAATTCTAGAAATTACTTTATATCAGATTGTAGGCCAACTGACGTGGAGTTTCCTATCTTCTGCTGTCTCCTTTCACAAATAAAGGTGTTACATTATCTAATTTCCAATTCATTAGGACCTTCCTGCAATGTGCGGAAATAGAAAATAGAGGCAGGAACAGGCCATTCAGCTCTTTGAGCCTTGTTTACCATTCAATATGATCATGGCTGATCATCCAACTCAGAACTCTTAATAGAACACTGAGAACTGTATATGCTGGAGATCTAAAACAAGCAAAATCAGAAATTGATGGAGAAATTCAGTAGGTTGAGCAGCATTTATGAAGAGAAAACAAAGTTAACATTTCAAGTTCAGCAACCGTTCTTCAGAATCAATATGTCTCCCCCTGTGGGGAGACTCAAACTGGGAACAGCTTAAAAAAATGAGGTTTTCCTTTTCAGACTGAGAAGTGATTTTTCTTTCTTTGATAGTTGTTAGTCTGTTGAATTTTCTTCTTCAGAATAAATTAAGATACCAGACCCAGAGTTAAGTGGAATTTTTTTATTGACTTGGAAGTTGTGGGTTATGAGAGGGCAGACAGGAACTTGGAGTTGAGGCCAGAACCAGATTAGGCACGATCTTACTGAATAGTGGACCAGCCACAAAAGGCCAAATGGCCCACTCTTTTTCCTTGGTCTTGGTATTATGCTGGTAAATCTTCCCTACACTTGCACTGAAGACTTCTCATACTTCCTAAAGAGTGATACTCAAAATTGAACATAATACACCAGGTGAGATTTAACTTGTGATTTAATTTACAAGAAAAAAACTTATTTTTGTATTTGTGTGTCTCCATTTATAAAAAACTTATTTTTGTATTTGTGTGTCTCCATTTATAAAGCCAAGAATCATGAATCTCTTAAAATAGCTTTTACCTGTTTGTCCTGCCATGGTTAAAGATTTGTCTGCGCAAAATCTCAAGTTTCTCCGCTTCTGTAACATTTTAAAGATTGTAGCAGTTTAGTTTATACTTGCTTCTCGTCATTCTTCCTCACAAAATGCATCACAAAACATATCCCTTTTCACTCAATTTCATCAGCCATTTCACCTTATGTATGACTGGTCACTCATACACTGAAATGCATTGGACAACTTATCCATGGAACATAAAACCGGTAATCAGCCCCAGTCATAGAACAGGATTTGGAATATAATTTAAAAAGTAATAGGGTGGTAGGCACTAACAAACTAATCAGTTCCCAGATCGGAAAGCAGCAATGAATTAACAAAGCACAGGTCCCCAGTAAATTATTAATAAAGCAGTGGACATTTCAGCGACTTGAAAATTCAAAAGCTAGTAGCACCAAATTATTTTGCGGGATCTAAGCCAAAAGGTATGCAGGGTTTTGTATTTCAAGGATTTTGTTTGAATGGTATGAGGTAAAGTTGGACAGCATCGTATTCTGAATTCTCAACTGAATCAAGGGTGAGGAATTTTATTTTTTGTGACCATACAAAACGACAAAGGATGAACTGCAGTGAAGAATGGATAGCTGTGCAGATGTGCAGAGAATGGAAACCCTGTGTAGGCACATGGCAATTTTGGCAGGCATTTTAGCTAAAAAGATGTATGAAGAAATGAAGGAGAGGCGTGCGTACGATCCGGAGACCCAAGGAATAGTTATTCCAGTGTCTGTAAGTGGAATATTCTTACTGGTTATTACTGGGGCAACGGCTGACTGTGAATTCCTGAGAATATAAGTAGCAATCAGGCTGGACAGCATCAGACAGCCAAAGGCCAGTTAGTCTGATATCTGTCACAGGGAAAGTTCTAGAATCTGTCATTAAGATGTGTGCAGCAGGTTACCTAGAATCATAACGTGATTGGGCAGAGTCAGGACACTTCAGTTTAACTGACTTAAAAGAGTTCTTTGAGTGATTAACAAACAAGGTGGATAAAGGCAAATGTGTAAATGAACTATACTTGCTTTTGATAAGGAGCCATCTCGAAGGTTATTGCACAAGATAATCTGAAAGGACATTTTCTGAGTTGACATTCTTTCAGTGGGTACAAGGGTGGAGCACATGAGAACCCAATATTAGCTGAAATTTTCAGGGTTGGAAGCAGGGAATTTTGGGTGAAAAGAACAAGGTGCGCAGAGTGGTAAACCCCTGTATGATCACACTTCTTGAAATTTTGGGGTGCAAGTTCAACATTCAAAAAAAAGCAATGATTTTAAAACAGTTATAGACTAGCTTCTACGATTAGTGCATAGGTATAGTTGCCATCGTCCTACCAGACCATTGGGCTGTTCTCTCATTCAAGAGAGAGAGAGAGAGAGAAAGACAGCTAATAGTGTTTTAACCTGAGGGCCAGTTCACCTCCCGCAAGAGTTTGCCTTACAATTAGGACATAGTGTTGTTTCTATGAAGTAGTTTGGAACCAGACATGCTCTTTCCCGTAAATAACATTTTCATATTGGTCATTGGCTAGTGCAACGTCACCATCTAGTGAACAAATTGCTGTAATTGCAGCATGATCATACGCTGACATTTTCTCATTATAAAATGTTGACCTGTTGTTATCAACATTCCATCATCACAAAAGTTTAGATTTTAAAAAATGACAAAACAGATACTACGATTTGTGGCCAGAAAGTGCATACCATATACCAAATATTTGGATATATAAATTGAAGAGGTTTACAAGTTTTCCTGCTCCTATGATGTTGCTTGGCCTGCTGTGTTCATCCAGCCCCACGCCTTGTTATCTCGGATTCTTCAGCATCTGCAGTACCTTTTATCTCTGTTACAAATAACAGGATGAGTTTTGAAAAGATGAAATATGTTAACTTACTTATGTACATGTATTTAATACATTTTAAAAAATGGTGGGTAGAAAGAATATGGGTGATTCAACAATGCATGGACACCAATGATATGTGTGCCATGAAGACAATAATGGTCCAATACCTAAGGGGCCACCCTGCTGACAGCCAAGCATGCAGCGTAACTCATCCATAACAGGGAGTCTATCAATGTTTGCTGCAGAGAATTCTTTGAAGAACTCGTCAACTAAGACTCTTGTCTTTTACTTGAAAGCCCTCAATTCCAATCCTCAGTACAATGTTCAGCTCTGTCACTGCAGCACCCTAGTCTGAAACAATTTTGTAAAATCCATTCGACAACTGAAAAACAACAAGGCCTCTGGACTGGATGGCAGGGATATCTGGCTGCACAACCTTACATTCCTCATCTGGAAATGGAGTTTATATCAGTGGATCTCAGGGATGCTGTGATCAAGACTATATCTAATGTCGAGATTGTGGTAACCACAGAGAGGTTACCTTGCTGCCTTACACAAGGTATTTTTTGTTTTGTATTTTCCTATCTTTTCTCCTTTTCTTTTTTAACCAGTTCCTACATTTTCATGTGTCCTACCTGCTTGCCTCACCTCTTCCCATTTTTTGTATAAAACACAATAAACAAACACCCTTTTTTTTATTCTTTCACGGAAAATGAGCTCTCAGTACCTTCTCCCATTCACCACTGATAGCTCTCTCCCATTCCCATATTCTCCACCTTCTGTCCAACTTCCATCCTATCACCAGTGCCAGTTTAAAGTTTTTGTAAATCTTTCATTTCCCTGCAGTTAAGAGTTTAATCTCCACTGTTTTACCAGCACCAAGATGGGAAAGCTAGTGTTTTAAGGTTTACATTCACGCAGTACTTTTTCCCTATCTTCCAACTGTCAGCTTAGCAACAGAATATACACAGCCTCGGGACAGCAAAGACAACATGCCAATGTATCACAGTGTGGAACTGGAGGAACACAGTAGGCCAGGCAGCATCAGAGGAGCAGGAAAGTTGATGTTTAGGGTCAGGACCCTTCATCGGAAATTCTGACCCGAAACATCAACTTTCCTGCTCCTCTGATGCTGCCTGGCCTGCTGTGTTCCTCCAGCTCCACACTGTGTTACATTGGCATGTTGTCTTTGCTGTCCCGAGGCTGTCTAAAGGACAACATACAGACTCTTTTTTTTGTTGTTAGTAGGATTCTTTTGTAAAATTTTAAAATTATAACAATTTCATTGGAGCTTTGTTCTATTTCTGGGCCTGACAAAAGATCCTTACAAAGGCTTGATGACGTTAGAATGGTTTTAGCTGTGAGTTGAGTACATGATGGGTTCGTTATAATTCACAAAGCAGAAAACAGCAATGATTAGCTCTGGGTTGGGATTACTCTGGTTAAATTATATTTTGAGTACAACTGTTGAACTTTTTGGAATGGTGTTGAAAATCTCTGCCAATGCATAACTAGGAGGCTATTAAAACAACTGAGCATGATTAAGAAGCTTTAATCACTTATTTGATGTAAAACCGGGTATTTTGACACTCCTTTAATCTGACATCACCTATAATTCTTTATAGTAAATATGCTTCTGACATTTTATTTATAAATTCCAATGACTTGAAAAATACATTAAAACATTGACAGTGCACATTACAGCAGTCGAGACACCCAAGGACATGATGTTAATTATGTTATGTGTGCAAAATAATGTTTTGTAGTGAAATGATTGGATTTTTATTACTTGTATGTACTTGTTTTATTTCAGCTGTCCATCATTACCGTAAAAGGTATATTATTGCAGTGACATTAAAATACTTAATACAGATCTCTCTAGTGTATAGAATGAACTGCCAGAGGAAATATTGGGGGCTGGTATAATTACAACATTTAAAAGGCATCTGGATTGGTATATGAATAGGAAGGGTTTAGAGGGATATGGACCAAATGCTGTCAAATGGGAATAGATTAATTTAGGATACCTGGTCAGCATGGACAAGTTAGACTGAAGGGTTTGTTTCTGTGTTGTATATCTCTATGACTCTATATGTATTCAACTGATTTTAGTCTTGCCACCATTAGTTTTGATGTGTTTTGTTTAACACAAATCTTTATTATGAATTACAGATTTGCATATGGATGCTCTGCTTAGGAACCTCACTGATATTTGGGCCCATATTGGGAAAGACATGGCGACTGTACAAAGTTTTTGGTCAGCATGTCCCTGAGAAGAGAGTGGTAAGCCAACATGTGAACCTTCGTGATCTGTACCGCACCCAACTTCTCTTTACGTTTATGAAGCAAAGTCAGAAGAAGGGGAAATGAGAAGCCAGAATTAATGATTTTATCTAACAAACATTGGCAGTGGACGCTGTTATCGGGCTGAAAGGGGTATTAAATAGCTGTATGACGAAGTGAACAATGGAAAGATATGGGAGATACAGAACAATGTACATTATTTTTCAAACTTGCTGGCCAGATTGACTGTTGTGATCTCTTCAAGTTCTATATATTCATGCACATTATAGTGGTATATAGATCTATCTCTTTCTCTGTTTTCTTGAATATTCATTGACATTGCAGTCAGATGAGTCTGATCTAATTTGATCTATTGTTGTCACATGTACATAAGTCCAATGAAAAATTTTGTTTTGCATGCAGTACAGGCAGATCGTAACATATAAGGACATACAGATCATATGTGTTTAGACAGAGTGAGGCATACAAGGTTATGGCTGCACGGGAGGTGTACAAAAGCAAGATCAACATTAGATTTGAAATTCGAGGGGTCCATTCAGCAGTCTGTTAACAGCGGGAAAGAAGCTGTTCTTGAACCTAGGCCCAAAACATCAGCCTTCCTGCTCCTCTGACGCTGCTTGGCCTGCTGTGTTCATCCAGCTCTACACCTTGTTATCTCAGATTCTCCAGCATCTGCAGTTCCTACTATCTCTGTTCTTGAATCTGTTGGTATTATATGTGTTTAAGCATGTGTATCTTCTGCCTGACAGAAGAACTTGGAAGAGAGTATTATCGGGGTGGGAGGGGTCTTTGATGATGTTGCCTGCCTTCCATGGAATCTATGGATGGGAGATTGGCTTTTGTAATGGTCTGGGCCGTGTTCACAATCTCCTGTAGTTTCTTACAGTCCTGGCAGGACAGTTGCTATAATAAGCTGTGATGTACCCAGATAGAATGCTTTCTATGGTCCATCTGTAAAAATTGGTGAGAGTCCTTATGGACATGCTGAATTTCTTAAGCCTCCTCAGGAAGAAGAGGCGTTGTTGTGCCTTCTTGATCATCGCATCTACATGGGAGGACCAGGACAGATGGTTTATTATTGTCACTCTTATAACACGACGCTCTTGACATTCTCCACCTCAGTTCCATTGATGTAGATAGGGGCATGTCCTCCACGTTTTTCCCTGAAGCCAATGATCAGTTCTTTAGTTTTGCTTACATTGAGGGAGAGATTTGTTATTGCTGCACCATGACACCAAGCATTCTATCTCCTTCCTGTGTTCTGACCTGTCATTGTTTGATGTCCGGCCTATAACGGCAGTGTTGTCAGTGAACTTGTAGATGGGTTTGGATGAAATTTGGCCACACAGTTGTGAGTGTACAGGGAATCCAGTAGGGGGCTGAGTACGCATCCTCGCGGGGCACCGGTTTTGAGAATTATCATGGAGGAGATGCTATCTTCATGGATTGCAGTTTGTGGGTTAGGAAGCTGAGGATTTAATTATAGAGAGTTGAGCCAAGATCTAGGTCGCAGAGTTTAGAGATTAGTTTGGTTGGGATTATAGTGTTGTAGGGGAGCTGTAGTTGATAAGTAGATGCCTGACATATATATCCATCTTATCCAGATGTTCCAGGGATGAGTGTAGGGCGAGGGAAATGACATCTACTGTGGAACTGCTGTGCCGGTAGGCAAATTGCAAGGGATTAAGGCAGGCTGTGATACTAGAGTTGAGATGAGCCATGGCTAACTTCTCAAAATATTTCATAATTATGGAGATCAGAGTCACTGGGTGGTAGCCGTTGAGGCAAACTGCATGTGTTTTTTTTTTGGTACTGGTATAATGGTGGTCTTCTTGAAGCGGGTGGGGATCTTTGATTTTAGCAAGGAGAGGTTAAAGATGTCAGTGAATACTCCTGCCAGCTGGTCCGCACAGGATCTGAGTGCATGGCCGCGGACTCCATCTGGGCCAGTCCCATTCCTCCGGTTCACTCTTAAGAAGGCCGGTCTGACATCTGCAGCAGTGACATAGGGAACAAGTGCATCTGGGACTGACAGGGTAGATGACACAATTCCACTGGCTTCTCCTACAACTAGAAAGGCTTCGTTTTATGGTTGGGGCTATGGGGACAAAGTGAGTGACCTTCAGTGTATTCCTTCTCATATCCATTAGTCTTTCAACCTTCCTCTCACTTGCATCATTAATCACATCTCTTCAACTACTGAGTTACCTGCCCAAAGCTGAGATCCAGCTCCCCTCCCTAAGGGCAGCTGGTTAAACGCCACTTGATTTAATCTCATTACACACCATAACTTCTCCAGTCCGGAAATCTATTGTTGGGCAGATGTTGTTTGAGCACACTGAGACTCATTCTAGTACAGTACTTTGGGAGAAGTTTGAAGATAGAGTGTTTGGACTAATAAAACAATTTTCTTACTGCTCACTCTTTGATGTCTCAGGAAGATATTTATATCTATGGTTTTGTTCACACATTTGTAGTTCGACATTCTTAAAACAAAATATTTTTACTCAATCTGTTCGATATATCCCACCTTAGGGACAGGTGGGACTTGAACCTGGACCTTCGGGCCCAGAGATAGGGACACTACTATTCTTACATTATTTATTAATCAAAAAAATTCTGAAATCGAGAAATACTTCGTCCCAATCATTTATACTGAGAGAGTGAGGTTTATTTGTTTTGCCAATGGGCTTATTTGGGTTCATGGATGTTAATGCATTAGAATTGGTCATGGATGTATGATTAGCTTTGATTGTTTCCCTCAGTAAAACACAAGTGGAGATAATTGATTCAAATCTTTACAGATTGATTTTCAAAATCAAACTAATATTAATATTCTTATTACTTCAGTTTACTGCAAAACAAAAAGTATTTTTAACAGGCAAGCAATCAAGGGACTGTCATTTCAGTTCTTGTCCCTATTGCTCACAAACTTATGTTTACAAAGAATTCTCTACAAATCTTACCTCAGTAAGCTGTTTCTTGGGTGTTAGTAACTTGAAACTTTTACTTACAAGTCTGAGACATTGGATCTGTCACAGGTAAGAAGGCATTTGGTACACTTGCCTTTATCGATCAGTGTATTCAGTATATGAATTGTGAAGTTATGTCTTGGTTGTAGAGGACATTGGTCAGGCCATCTTTAGAATATTGTGTTCAATTCTGGTCTCCCTACTATAGGAAAGATGTTGTTGAACTTGAAAGGGTTCAGAAAATATTTATAAGAATGTTGCCAGGATTGGAGGGTTTGAGCTATAGGGAGAGTCTGAATAGGTGGGACTTTCTTCCCTGAAGCATTGGAGACTGAGGGGTGACCTTATAGAGGTTTATAAAATCATGAGGGGCATGGATAGGGTGAATATACAAGGTCTTTTTCCAGGGTAGGAGAGTCCAAAACGTAGGGCATAAGTTTAAGGTGAGAGGGGAAAGATTTAAAAGGGACCAGAGGAAAAACTTTTTACATGCAAAAGGTGGTGCATGTATGGAATGAGCTGCCAGAGGCAGTGGTGGGGGCTGGTACAATAGCAACATTTAAAAGGCATCTGGATGGGTATATGAATAGGAATGATTTAGAGGGATATGGCCAAATACTGGCAAATAGGACTAGATCAGTTTAGGATATTTGGTCTGCGTGGACGAGTTGTTTCCATGCTGTATAACTTGATGAACCAATGATTCTACGCTAACAAAACGAGAAAAGTAACAGGCTTTGAAACTCAGCATGTTTCTTTTCAAAATTTGAATGAACATAAATAAGTTCTCTAGCCAGCTTTCTCTTTCCTCCAGCTTGGTGTGCCTTGATAATTATAGAATACAAAATAAATATGCAAAGATCAAGAATATTTACTAGCTTTTCTTTCATACTTGTACCTTGATCATTCCCTATGAATGTCAGCTCTTTAAAGGTTTAGAAACATGTCTTGATTTTCAAAATTATGAAGAAAAGTAGTGAAAATATCCAAATTCAAAGAACATACTTCAGCACAATGGCTTGTTGCAGTGAAACATCCTTGGAAGTCAGGTGCACTGAATTATTCGAATGTAGCTTACGCTTACAGCTCCGGGCAAAATATCAAGTCTAAGCACAGGCTTTTGGAAAGGCTGAGGAACATCTTCTGAATTAGTCTTTAATGAGCAATTAAGGACCTACAGGACAAATCAGTGGATAATTTTAAAATGTTGGGAATTTACAGACTGCAAAATATTCTAGAGAGTTTTTTTTAGAGACTTGTAGGGAATCTGTGGCCAAACTCTGCAATTGCAAAGCAACAATAGCAAAGTGTCACACTGTGACATCTTTAGCACTCTAAATCCTCTCACAATATTGTCAAAAGTAATAACAGGTACTGCTATTACTTGTTTCTTCATTAATTTTCCATGAAGTCTGTACATTTGCTAGATTGAACAGATATTGTGTAATTATTCAGTAGACTCAGTTTAAACTAATTTGATTATGCACACATCCAATAATCAAAAGAAATCAATGTTTTCACAGAAATATTAGTCTTTGCAGTCGACTGTGGAGTAACGAGACTCTGTTGAATGTATACTGATGATACCCACATCACATAGTTATTTAAAGAGAATTGGACACCAGAATCCAGAGACGCTGTGTGTGTGTGTGTGTGTGTGTGTGTGTGTGTGTGTGTGTGTGTGTGTGTAACTAAACTGTAGATAACATTCTTACAGAAAGTACCTTGGACTCAAGGAATAGTACTTCAGACGTTAATTAGAGTTCGTCCCTGTGCACTTGCACATGGTGTAGCAGAAAAGGCATCAAAAAATGAAAACAGACATTGAATTCAGCTATTGAAGTGAACACATCATGGTCAAGAAGGAAAGGTAAAATCTTTCAAGACACACCAGGTCATCAGGGCACAGCAGAAGTCTGACAAATGAACCCAGAAACCAGATAGCAGTAGCAACCCTAAGCAGCAGGCAGTAGAACAAACACAGCCACAGTTGAAGGATCAGGTCTGGAGCTGAAATTAATTCAAAAGGTTGACGAGATTGCAGAGGATTTCATGGGTATGAAAGATGGCCTCAACCGTGATCTTGGGTTCATGTCGCACTACACGTAACTCCCCACACTATTCTGTATCTGTAAAATCTTCCTTACTGTCCTGTTTTGACACCATTACCTTGGTAACTTGTTATGATCTCTCTACCTTAATCGGTTTGCACAGTTTTGGAATACATGTTACTTTGGATAGACTCTTCAGCATGCGACTGTCATGTTATTCCAGCCATTTGGTTCATCTCCAGCACCATACTATTTTTATTTTTCGTAATTGCCTCTCTGCCTCAATTAATCATATCATTGGTCATCCCTTCACTTGCTATTCAGCTGCTGACCCTTTATTCACACTGTCTGACAACCACCTGTAGAGACTTGTTATTCAGCCTGTCGACACACCACTCACTGTCTGTATGATCTTTTGATCTCTTCACCTATAAATTCTGTGCCGATGTGTTTTTCTTCACGTCACCTGATGAAGAAGCAGCACTCTGATAGCTTGTGATTTCAAATAAACCTGTTGGACTATAACTTGGTGTCATGTGACTTCTGAGCTTAAAGGTAAACAGAGATTTTTCACCACCAAGAAACATTACTGAGCTTCAAAGATTCCTGGGGATGGTGAACCAGGTAGGTCATTTTTAACCATATTTAACATAGGGAAATGAGCCTTTGAGACAGCTACTAGTGACCACATGATTGGGGACAGTACTTTTTCAGGAGTAGAAAGATGAAAAGCATAGGCTATGCTTCTAGATCGCTTATTGATATAGAACACAATATGCCACAATTGAAAAGGAAAGTTTAGCAACAATATGGGCATGTGAAAAGTCTTTAGATTAAGTAATGGGTTTATAGTTTGATAGCAAACAGATCATAAATGTCTAAATACAAAAGAAGTAGCCAAGATGCTGCTGAGAATTCAATAGACAACTGAGGAATCAGGTCTGGCTGAACAACTAAATAGATGCAGGACAAGTACCAAATGACTGTAGATACACTGTTGAGAATACTAGTACAGCTAAAGAACCTATGGACCACGTGCAAAAGATTGAAGCCCACATGTCAGCAGTCACGGAATATTTATTGGCTACAGAAAAAGAAAATGCAAAAAATTTGAAAAGTACAAGAACACAATGAAACTGTATTCAGATAAAGAAATACAAAGTCAATCGAATTTCCCTTCCCTGTTGTGGCATGAACAATAGGACAAATGTTGGGAAAATATGGAGGGAATAGAAAATTAGTATCTAGAGCTTGAGAATTTTTTTTACTATTTTCTCTCCATTTTTAAATAATGATTTCAAAGTCTTGCCATTGGGCAGTGACTACCTTCTTTTTATGCATTTACATCTCATTAAAGGCCCAACTCACCTCATTTAGGTGTCACATCCAATTCTTCTTTCCTTCCCTGAGAAACTAAGCAGAAAAGTTTCCTGTGTGTAAATAAGGGCAGATACCTGGGGGCTGTAGCTTACTGAATGCTGGTCCCCGCAATCATGCAGGAAGCCTGTAACAGTGGAGAGAATGCAGAGGTGCCAGTGTTTCTGTTAATGATGACAGTTTTAGCCCATGAGAAGCATGCGGAATGGCAAAGATTAAATGATGTGGAGGTGCCAGTATTGGATTGGGTGGACAAGGTCAAAAACCACACTACACCAGGTTATAGTCCAACAGATTTATTTGAAAACACAAGCTTTTGGAGTCTCGCTCCTTCAGGTGGCCTTGTGAATGCATGACAGCAGAGAAAAGATGGTGTCACTTAGTCTTGTGGAATACAGAACATCAATGATCATCTTTCTGCTGTGCTGGGTGTTCCACTTCAGCAGGGACACCATCGTGATCCAGGCTGCATTATTGGTCCAGGCTGCCATAGTCTTCTGTCATTGCCTCCTGCAGTGTTTTGCAGGTAAAAGGACTGCCTTCCTCTTAAACCTATCCACCAAGGTCTCTAGATCTCTGCCATTGATTCAGGGTGCAAGATTTCCTTTCCTCTGGGCCTTGTTTTGAACTCAGAGACTCGGCAACCACATTGCGAGGGATCATTCCTGACTTACAGCATCTGCAGTATTGTGCTGCTAGTTTTTAAATATGGTGCCAGTGGTGTGAATGTCAGACCAGCCAGGTAGTGATGAGCACCTCCATCTCTCTGGCCATGCAATTGCCCAGGAATGAGTCAGGTTGCATGACTAATGAGGTGATGAGTGGAAGGTTGCGAGAGAAACGTCACTCAGAGCAATGGAAACCCACCATGAATCTCATCTGATAAAACACTAACTGAAATTGGGAGAGTTCCACTGGAAGACTAGTCAGAATATACACCTAACACTGTCACACTACGTTAATATTTCAAGCAGCCTAGGCATCTCACTGTGATTCATAACTTGCTAGTGTTCAATGAGAGATTATTAATACTAAGAGCACTTAGATCTGAAACTCTTTAGAGAATTCATCAACATAATTTGAGCATTACAAGGCTGTGTGAGAGAACACAACAGGCAGCGTAGTGGCCAAGGATTACATAGAAAAAATAATCAATAATTGCATTGTGTGTGTGGTGATCAGCCAAAAGAAGAAAGAACCACTATTATCATCATCTTTTCCATCAAGGTCATGGGAACACTTGAGAATGGATTTATTTGCACCCAAAGGAAGATCTCTGTTATTATTATAGATCCGTACATGAGGTGGATCAATGTAAACTATCTATATAAGATCAATACAGAACTACCACTCAAGAAAATCTTGTCAATACATGGCATTCCAAACATTGTTGTCTAGGACACCGGTCCATGTTTTGCAAATATGCAGTTCAAGATGCTTGCGGGTGAATATGGTTTTATTCATGTCCCAAGTTCACTCCACTAATCTTGAACGAATACAGGGGTGAGGAGCTTGTGAATTTCAGCATGATTGAATAAAACAAAGATTTAAATCTTGCACAATCAAGTTAAAATTGTCACTGCTACAGATTTATCACTGTTAATGTTATTGATGGATAGGAGTTTGACAACATAACTGACATCTCTTTCTCAGAAGCTACAGCCAAACATCCCTGAGTACAGTCATAACAAACTGAAATGGTATGAAGATGAGCAAAGAGACAACCAGGCTGGAAACTTAAATAAATAGCACAAAACACAATTGCTAGCACAGTAAAGTCCAGGGACAGAGTATGGGCAAAAGATCAACAGAGAAAAGGAATTATCATAGGACAAAAAATAAGATCATATATGGTTCAAAAAGATCAAGGGATGAGGTCCACAAAAACCATCAAACTAAATTATTTTCAACACTACATCAAGACTATGACTGAATGCTTTTTTTGAATATACTATAGTATTTGTATTTCCAGATGTGTCTTCAAGTTGGTGATTCCAACTTTGTACCGGTGTCCAGGGATTTTAATTATGTAGAATTACAAAGTCATACAGCATGGAAGGAGGCCCTTCAGTCCAACTAGTCCATGTCGAAAAAGATCCCAAAATAAACTAATCCCACCTGTCTGCTCCTGGCCCAAGTCCCTCCAAACCTTTCCTATTCATGTACTTATCCAAATGTCTTTTAAATGTTGTAATTGTACCCGCATTCATCATTTCCTCAGGAAGCCCATTCCACACGCAAACCATCCTCTGTGTAAAAAATTTGCCTCTTACATCTTTTTTAAATCTCTCTCCTCTCACCTTAAAAATATACCTAAAAATAGTCTTGAAATCCTCCATCTTAGGAAAAAGACAACTACCATTAACTCTATCTATACCTCTCATTATTTTATAAACATTTCTCAAGTCACCTCTTAACCTCCTATGCTCCAGTGAACAGAAGTCCCAGCCTATCCAGCCTTTCTTTATAACTCAAACCTTCCATACCCAACAACATCTTGGTGAATCTCTTCTGAACCCTCTCCAGCTTGATTATATCCTTCCAAAACTGGGCGATCAGAACTGGAGTAGGGCAGCACCGTGGCTCAGTGGTTAGCACTGCTGCCTCACAGTGCCAGGGACCCGGGTTCGATTCCAGCCTCAGGTGTCTATCCGTGTGGAGTTTGCACATTCTCCCTGTGTCTGCGTGGGTTTCTTCCCACAGTCCAAAGATGTGCAGGTTAGGTGGATTGGCCATGCTAAATTGCCTGTAGTGTTCAGGGAGGTGTAGGTTGGGTGGGATGCTCTGAGGTTCAGTGTGGACTTCTTGGGCTGAAGGGCCTGTTTCCACACTGTAGGGATTCTATGACACAATATTCCAGAAGAGGACTCACCAATGTCCTGCACAACATCAACTTGACATCCTAACTCCTATGCACAAAGGACTGAGCAATGACAGCAAGTGTGCCAAATGCCTTTTTAACCAGCCTGTCTTTTTGTAATGCAAACTTCAAAGAATTATGTACCTGCACCCCTAGGTCCCTCTGTTCTACAGCACTACCCAAGACCCTACTATTAATTGTATAAGCCCTACCCTTGTCTGTTGTACCAAAATGTAATACCTCGCATTTATCTTCATTAGTGTTCTTGCAAACAGATCTTATCATTTGTAATTACACTCATTTTTGTGGTCTTTAAATGTCCATTTATGGCAGGAATTACTTTCAAAATGTGTTTTAATGTACAGGTGCACTACCATGGTGACTACAGCGATGGTGGTGTAAAGCTGGAAATTTGGAAGAATCACAGTGGTATAAGCGTTACACAACCTAGCAATCCTGGACCTTTGATTCCCTCATTGTAGCCATTTGCTTATAGTTTTTGACAAAAATTTCAGAAAATCAACAGTGAAGATTATATACTTTTTAGTCAATGGCCTTTAAAATTGCTAATTGTAACTGCAGATGTTTTAATATCCATAGTGTTTTTTTTAGCCGTTAAGAATAGTTTTCTGAATTTCATTGGAAGTTTAGTTGGTCTAAAATTGGTTACTTTAGTGAAGCATTGAAAAATCTTTAATTCACTCTGTTCATGAATTAAACAATCCAATTATAATTTCATGTTGCAGTTTAATGTCTGAGCCAAGTGATTGAGGTTTTACTGATTTCCATGATGTAATGAACCAAATCTGCCTTCCTTTCCAGATTATCAAAGACATTCAGTTAATGGGACTGGTAGCTGGAGTGGTTGGTTTGGATATTCTGATTCTGGCAACATGGAGCATTGTTGACCCGTTGCAGTGTACGCAATCCTTAAATGCAGGAGTGAGGGTAAAATAAACTTTTAATTTTGAAGCTTTTAGTTTCTCTTTTCTCCTGCAAAATAATTTGTTTTGCTTTAATATTAGTCAATCTCCTTTGATATTGAACAGAAATTGTATTATTTTCCTCATTCCTCAGGCAGTTGAAAAATATCTTTCCTACTCCATTACAATCATGAAATGTTGTGTTTCTCGGTACACAGAAATCTGGATAATTCTTATTTCACTTCTAAAGGTAATAATTCTTATTTCTTCACTCTTAGTAAATTTTGGTTTGTAAAGATTAATCTTATTACCTATCCTTTTTATTCTTGGTAGGACGTGTCACAGCAGCTCTGACAACACTTCATTTATAGGGCCATTTTTTGAGCAAAAGGCTAAAATAGCTGCCACTGACATCAAAACAATTGTGTATTATGGACTTGAGTCAGTTCTAAACTAAATAAGGGCAGATGGCAGACTTTGTCTTTTGGATATTACTGAAACAGTCAGGTTTTGATAAGAGTCCTGACCCGAAACGTCAACTTTCCTTCTCCTCTGATGCTGCCTGGCCTGCTGTGTTCCTCCAGCTCCACACTGTGTTATCTCTGACTCCAGCATCGGCAGTTCTTACTACCTCCAGGTTTTGATAATATCTTGCAACAGTTATGGTGAGATATTTTCTTCTGGTTCTGCACTACAATCCCCAATTTATTCAATTTCACTTCATGACGTGGTGGAATTTGAACGCCTCAGCATGACTGCTGGTTTGCTTCTATAACTACTGCATTATTTCTTTTCAACCTTGATGATCTTTTGACGCTCCATCTTGATTATTCTATATAAATTACGACCAAATAGCGGCCTTGTCAGTGGTAATTTCCAATTAATAAATTGTCTTTAAAAAGAACTTGCATTTTTTTAAACTAAAATTCATGTTAAAGCAGTTTGGACATTAGTAGACCTATTATTCACAAAAGTCTTTCTGCCAAATGACAAATATTCTTATGCACTGCATCTAAAGCATATCCATCTAGACAGTATCAAGGTGGTCACTCTCTTCTGCAGAACAGGAATATTCCTGGGAACGAGGCTTATTTTCTCCATGACCAAACATGTCCTTAAACCGTTCTTCCCTCCACTTTTACTTTCAACAAGCACAATTAACTTATGGACTTTTGTCACTAAGATTGGGACTGAACATTTAACTGTCCTCAGTGTTTCTCTTCCCACATCTGCCTTCTCCTCATCCACCAAACCAAACTTTACCATCGGTTTTAACACTTTACACCTGCCAAGCCCTGACTGTGCACATTCATCTACCTTCTATATCTTCTTCACGATGTCTCAGAGTTCATCTTGTCATGCCCTTGACTATATCATACCAAATAGCTGACCACCCAGCCTTCCTTCTTGACCCTTTTGACAATGTATAACATTATAAACTGGTTAGGTCCCCTGGTTGTTATCCCCCTGTTTCCAAAAACATTATCATCACCCCTTTCTTGATATAGAACATTACAGCACAAGAGGCCATTTCATCCAGCATGTCCATTTTGGCTCTCCTAAGAGACAGTTCATATATTACCATTTCCCCCATCCTCTTCCCACATCCCTCATCTTCAGGAATCTCTTGTGGGCGATTGCCCATCTCTGAAATCTTTCAAACATGTTTGTTTCGAAATATGGCCTCCCTTTGCAACAACTCCAGATTCAGTTTTCTCCAGTCATTTCCTGTCCCTGCCTTCTCACTGAAACAGCTCTAACCAAAATCACAAATGACAGCCATTTGACTGAGGTGCTTTGTCCTTCCTAAAACACTCAGAAGTCTTCAAAATGGTCAACAGTGTCATCTTTTTCTCCTCCATTTCACAACGTACTAAGACTACCCTCACTTGGTTTCATTATTAGCTATCTAGTTCTAGGTACAGCATCAAAGCAGTGGGTTCACTTCTGCCCATTCCATTAGGTCAAGGTGCCCATGAATCAAATCATGCCATACTCTTCTTCCACTGGCTCCAAATTTTAAAATTCTTATCCTTTTGTTTGTTCAAAATCCTTTAATGAGCCTATCCCCTTAATTCTGTAATCACCTGGAGCCCTACAACTGCACCTCTCCCCCCTTTATACTGATGTAGATGACTGTTCATTTTGTTGTTCAGGCCAGACTCCAGTTTTACCTCTCTCCACAAAGCTTGTTCAACTTCCATTGTCCAACTGCTTCTCCAACATCTACTCAATGGATGAACCATAATTTCCTCAACATAACTAGTGGAGAGACTAAAGCTATCCTCTGGAACTGCCTTAGTGTCCATACACTAGCCCCAGATTCCAACTCTTGTCTCTGGCTGTTCTTTCTTGCATAATAGTCTATTAGCAATTTCAGCATCGTACCTAACCAGAGCTAAACATCTGACCCTTATTCTCTTTCAGAAAATCACTTATGACCACCTTCATAACTTCAGCCTATATGCTGCTGAAAATCTCATCCTTACTTTATACGCACCCAGACTGACATTTTTCCAGTTTTGTTTCTCAGTGGTTTGTACATAGAGTCTAATTCAATGTGTTTGTTAATGGAGTTCCGGTTGGAATACCAGTCCTCCAGGTATTCCCTGGCGTGTCTCTGTTTGGCTTGTGCTATTATCGATATGTTGTCCAGTCGAATTCGTGTCTCTTGTTGTCCGCGTGTAGTGAGACAAGTGAGAATTGGTTGTGTCTCTTGGTGGCTAGTTGATGTTCGTATGTCTGTATTGTCAATTTTCTTCCGGTTTGGTGGACTTCTTCACAGTCCTTACATGGTATTTTGCATATTACATTCATTTTGCTGGTTTTGGGTATGGGATCCTTTACATTTGTCAGGAGCTGTCGTAGAATGGTTGTTGGTTTGTGGGCTACTCTGATACCTAGGGGCCTGAGTAGTCTTGTGGTCATCTCTGAAATGTCTTTGATGTATGGTAGGGTGATAAACGCATCTGGTCATGTTGTGTCATCCTGTTGTGGTCTGTCTCGGAGGTAATGGTGAATTGTGCTTTTCGGGTATCCATTCCTTTTGAAGACTCCGTATAGAATGCTCCTGTTTTGCTTTGCGTAGTTCTAGGTTGCTGCAATGTGTTGTGGCTCGTTTATCAACAAACACATTGAATTTTCCGATGAAGGGTTTAGGCCCGAAACGTCAAGTTTTCCTGCTCCTATGATGCTGCTTGACCTGCTGTGTTCATCCAGCCCCATGCTTGTTATCTCGGATCCTCCAGCATCTGCAGTACCTTTTATCTCTGATACATTGAATTAGACCCTGTGTACAAACCACTGAGAAACAGAACCAGAAGTAATGATCAGAGGTATAGATAGAGTGGACAGCCAAAGACTTTTTCCTAGGGTGGAGGTAGCTATTACGAGGGGGCATAGTTTTAAAGTGGGTGGAGGTAGATATAGGGGAGACATCAGAAGTAGGTTCTTTACTCAGACAGTTGTCGGGGTGTGGAATGCATTGCCGGAGAGGGTAGTGGAGTCAGCCTCATTAGGGGCAGTTAAGCAGCTATTAGATAGACATATGGATGATAGTATAAGGTAGGGGTGGAGGTTAGATAGACCTTACGATTAGGGTAAAAGTTCAGCACAACATCATGGGCCGAAGGGCCTGTAATGTGCTGTACTGTTCTATGTTCTAATACCAACCACCCCAGCAAACCAAGGCATATAAATGACAAGTGGGACAGAACACCAACACTTCATTGGAGGGACACTGACGATGTTACCTAGCAGGGTGATGAAACACTTGCAACCAAACCCACTGGATTGGCGAGCATGTCTACAACTTCATCCACAACCCAGCAACAAATCTTCTCGAAGACTTTAGACCGACATACTGTCCTAGACTAACACATCCATTCTCATCCAATTGTTTACTTCCCTTCCTAGCCTACCTCTCCTTTTCTCTGTATCTCATTTGACCTCATCCTCTGGACTCTTAGCTCTTCCAGTCTTGGCTTTTAGTGCATCCTCTCCCTCCCTTTGTTTCACCATTAATGGCTGTTCCTTAAGCTCTGGACATCCTTGACTAAGCTATTCAACCAACCTCTCCTACATTAAAGTTCTTTGTAAAATATCCTCATTTGACTTTGCACCCATCAATTTCTGATAATGCTTCAGAAGCAATTCAGGAAGTATTTTGCATTAAAAAAAGGTGCTATATAAATGAATGTTGCATTATTAAGTGTAATCAGAATTTAATTTTTTATTCCTGTTAGCATGTCTTAAGCAAGAACTCTGTCTTACTCCCGTTATCTCCTGCCACTTCATGCTTCAATTAATCTTTGCTTATATCTGCATCTCTTGTCCCTATACACCTATCAACTTTTCTCCTCCTCTGCACTATCTTTTTGCTTTGTGGCTCAGCCTCCAGTTTCTCTGTATTATTCTCTGTATTATTACAACATGCATTTCTGCCACAATGACTTGTTGAAATTCTCTGGGTAAGCCAGTTAATAGGTTTTGGTTTTTAAAAAGAAATGTTTCGATTGATTAGTTTTGTTACATGGTTTAGTTTATTTACATGTTACTTACAGCTATTGTAATTTTCTAAACACAGGGAAGTCTTCTGTTCTATGGCACATACCTAGCTGGTTTAACCAGCAATGTTAGCTGTCCGCCTGTAAACCAGACTGTCACCATCATGGTAGGAGTTTATCTGATCATGTTTACTGCAGGAATAATCATTCCCATTACCAGATTCCTGAACACCTGGCCTGATCTTTCCTATGGTATCACATCTGGAGGAATATTTATTTGTACCTCAACTATCAACTGTCTCATCTTCATCCCTCAGGTAAGAGAAATTTGAAGAATTCAAACATATTTAGAATGATAACATTTATTAACTAACAGAAGAATAGAAAATGATGCATTATCATTTCTTTCTCTTCTGCATAACATTTGAAATGTTGTCTATGCTACTGTTTTCCATTGCCCTTTCTACATTGTCCAGGAGATGAAACTGAACTTGTTACTGAACCTGCTACTGGATTCAAAACCAGGATATTTCTGATGAAGGGTCTAGGCCCGAAACGTCAAGCTTTCCTGCTCCTATGATGCTGCTTGGCCTGCTGCGTTCATCCAGCTCCACACCTTGTTATCTCTATCTCTCCAAACTCCCTCTTTTCATCACAGAAAAATTCCATTCCAAAATCTCTCTCAACTCACTGTTTTTTTCATTCCTTGACTGCACGTTACCTAATGAGAATGTCATCCAAAGCTATGGGATATTTGTTTATACTTATGTTGATGACAATCTCGTTCTCACCACATCCTTTAATTCCACGGCCACATCAATGTTGTCTGGTATCTAGTTATTAAGAGTCACAATCTCTTCCAATTGAGCACTGGAATAGCTGAAGATATTAATTTCCTCCTTCCCAAACTATAATATGTTACTGACTATACTACCTTCCCAGAGGCTGAGGCTAGTGCATATCTTAAAATAGAGGTTCCCAGAGCTGAGGTTCAAAGCACACATCCTATCAAAGCAGGTTCTTCACTTCCATCTCTTTGTAGCTAAGTCTCTAATTCATATCCTCTCTTTCCAGCTTCTGTGTATATCAAAGGACAGGATACATGGGTGCAGTATACTTCTTACAGTTGTGTTAGAGCTTAGTTTGTGTCATACAGAGATGTTATACCATGGAGAACAAAGGTTCATTCCTTTGCAGTGCTTAGTATCAAATTTCAGCCATGCCAAACAAAGGTTACTGTTTCTCAATAGGGATAGTTTCTCTATAGTTTCTCTATATTTTCTCGGAGAGAAAATCAGATTAGAAAGTTCTTCACAGCGGTAGCTTTGGTGCTCCTAACAGCCAACCAAAGATGTATTTGTCACTTAAACATTGGCAATGTACCTGCCTTCTCAGTATCAACAGCTTGAAGCATGAGGAGAGCAACACATTCAAAATAGAATTACCAATGTAATTTTAAAGGCCTTTTAAGCATCAATCAAACAGACATCTATCAGTTCCTTAACAAAAGTGGAACTCAAACAGTGTGCACATGTTAAATCTAGGGCCTGAATCCTGTGTCCTTGTCGATGATGTGTTTGGTGGCGGGAGCATTTAATCAGGTGGGACAGTGGTAGGTAGGATTAAATTCATGGCAGGAAGATCCATGAATGGATTTTACACATTGCTGCTGATTGATATCCTTAAATGGTCAATTAATATATTAGAAAAACATATTTGTGAATGATCAGAAGTGGAAAATGGAACTGTTTTGACATTACTGGGTTGGAGAGAGATTTATCATATGATTTCTTGGGAAATGTGTTGAGGAGAACTATGGGTTATTTGCTATTTACTGGAAAAGCACAAAAATTTGAAAAACTGCGTTGACCAATGCATTTTAAAAAGAGATGATAGATCACTATTTTGACCTTAATTGCCAGACAAACAGAATGGGTTTGCAAGAGGCCTTGTGCTGAAGGTTGCTCAGCAACAGCCTCTGTACTTTTTGGGTTCTTTTGCCAAAGACATGGGAGTGAGACAAGGACCTCCAAACTGGAAATACCAAATTTCATCTCTTCTGAAGAGTGGGAATTGGAAGAAAGTTGGTGGTTGCTGGACAGCTTTGCAAGGAAAGGAGTTCTGTCTCTCAAAACTGTATTTGTGAATCCTGAAAGCTTCAACTATCAGGGTTCCTAACTATTTCCCAGTTGAATCTAAAATTTGGTCTAGGATCTTCAATTGCCCTGCAACCAAACATCATTCATATCTCATCGACAAGAAACCAAAAGTAATTATGAGAAGTCAAACCATTCTATCTTCTGCACTTGAATCCTTGGCCTACAGGGTGTTTGTTCATTTTTGCCTATTTTTCTCATTCATAATACCTTTGCAGAGCTTCACTGTCATGTCCTGCCTATGTATAAATGTGTGTTTGGGATATGTTTGCACTGCTGCTACTGAGTACCAGTGGTGGAGGGAATGAATATGTATGAATGTGGTGCCAATCAAGTAGGTTGCCTTGTCTTGTCTGGTGTCGAGTGTTGTTGGAGCTGCAATCTCCCGGGCAAGTAGAGACTTTTCTATAACACTTCTGATTTATGCCTTGTCGATGGTGAACAGGCTTTGGGGATTCAGGAGGTGAATTACTTGCTAAAAGATTTCTAGCCTTTGATCTGGCTGGCTTCTCGCCTGCTGGGAGATATTCATCGTCTGGAAGTTGTGTGGCGTGAATGTCGCTATACCAATATCAGTGGTTTATATTTTGTACTTAGCATATAAATTGTCCTCTCTTCTTTCTGAGGATTTTTAAAGGCTTCAAAGGTCGATTTATACAGTACAATTTATGATATTTAATTGCTTGTCTTTGTAAAGCAGCTTCAGCACAGTCATGAGATCAGTAGGGTATTTTGCTGCATAAAGAGAATTTTATTTTTTATGAAATTGCTATTGTCTAGAATTGATGCTTCGTACTGTGGCAGGTTTTTCCTGTCTGCACCATTGTACAGTCTTATTAGCATACAGCTGCTATGGCTTATGGCTGCTATCCAGCCTACATGCTAGATACATCTTATCACCTCCCAGCTGAATGCACAAAACTCCTTTGAAAGAACACAAAGGGCCACATACTAATTCTTTTCACACCATCATAAGAACATCAATTTCCTTCTTCTGTTTTATAAGTCATTCCTCAATTGTCGTTCTTAAACTTTGTAGAAACTGAAAACACCATTCATTTTTGCCAAAGTGTTATTCGAGCATTGTGCTGAATGTGAATATAAGAAAGCCATAATTGAATGTGAAGCTAGTGGAACAGTATTGTATTCTGCCATGTAATTAAAGAAAAGGAACATCCACCAAACATTTGCACTGCTTTTGTACCCTTGAGAAGCCAAAAGATTTTATGGCACAATGGCAGCAATGAAAGAGGCAATTATATGATTACATTTTGATATTCAAATCTGGAGAATTGTCCTTTCAGATTTGAGTTGAATTTTTGCCTCTTAAGGTTAAGCAAAACTCATCCAAAGGACTAAATGAGAGGTGTGTAGGTCATGTTTTAAATTTCCCTCCAACTATTCCTGGTACATGCTACTTTCATCATATGAGAAATTTAGTGGGTTGCAAACTAATGCTCAGTTAAAGTGACATCAAATTTGCTACTTAAGTAAAAACCGAAAGAACTGCGGATGCTGCAAATCTGGAACAAAAACAGAGGTTGCTGGAAAGGTTTAGCAGGTCTGGCAGCATCTGTGAAGCAAAAATCAGTTCTGAGGAAGGCTCACCTGACCTGAAACATTAACTCTGATTTTTTCTTCACAGATGCTGCCAGACCTGCTGAGCTTTTCCAGCAATCTTTGTTTTTGTTGCTACTTAAGTGTCTGCACCAAAATCAAATTTCTGCCATTACAATTTTTGTGTTCTAGTGTGGGTTCCTGAAGGCTGAGAACTTGCAAGGTTAGTAAGTTTGTGAACTTTGGGAAGCCTGCTATGGAGCTAGAAACATCACATAGATGCACTACACCTGTTCAACTCAACAAAATAGATGACAGCCATTCGCTTGTTCATTTCTCAAGGCAATGCCTTCTCTAATCTAGTCAATGTGCCTGCTTTAAAATATAAGTAAAGTCTGGCAGTTCACTGCCAACCATCATTAACTGGTGCATCTCCATGGCAATATCTACCAGAGTTCACTTGGCAACAAATCTGTACTCTCCTCTCTTGTTGGTTTTCCCCTTAAACTGGCACTCTTGCGAGTTGTCCTAAAGAGTGCAAGGCAAACAGCTTCAACAAGATGTCTTTTTTTCAGCAATACTCAAGTTCTGTACTACTAAATGACTAAAAGAATAAATATGATGCTTTATTACAGTGCAGTGACTTGGTCGTTGTCTGAAGTGGTTTGTCAGTGACTGTGTTTGATTGCAGGGCATGGGAAATGGGCGGTTGAGATGTAAGGGTTAAAGCCTAACAATCATGAATTTAATTGCCAACAAATGAGTTGTTGCCAAACACAGTTAGGTCTTCTAACCTGCCAATTTCACCATATTCCAACCTCTGTAGT
This sequence comes from Ginglymostoma cirratum, assembly GCA_024137785.1. NCBI lineage: Eukaryota > Metazoa > Chordata > Chondrichthyes > Orectolobiformes > Ginglymostomatidae > Ginglymostoma > Ginglymostoma cirratum. The sequence goes on from JAHRHZ010000032.1 coordinate 678,694, forward strand.
CCCCCAGCCCTGCCTTGGAAAGCCGCATCCCTGGCAGTGGCGTACTGGTAATGTAACTCAACTAGCAATCCAGAATTCCAGGCTAGTGTACTGGGGACATGATAAAATTCTATCATGGCAGATCATGAAATCTGAATTCAAATAAAAAGATGACCTAATGGTAACCACTGTCAATTGTCATTTTTTAAAAAAAGCTGCTCCATTAATGTCCTTGATGGAAGGAAATCTACCATCCTTATCTGTTCTGGCCTACATATGATTCCATAAGTGTGATTGACTCTTAACTGCCCCCTGAGCAATTTAGAGTGGGTAATAAATGCTTGGCCTAGCTAGTGAATGCCCATATCCACGATTTTAAAAAAGATTCCAGCTGTACCCAACATCTGCACCAGTGTCAAGAAATAGCCCTTATTCTCCATGTCTTCTCTACCCAATTTGACATAGTAAAATTTTTATTTAAATGAATATTTTAGAAATAAGTTATCCAAATGTTTACCTTCAGGATCTCTATATTGTATTTTAAATTGTAAGCCATGAGGCAACCTCATGTAGGATGATGATAAATTCTATATTCATGATTCTTGACTGAGCGTTGTTAGAAACGGCATCATGGTTTAAGACTGCAGGAACAGAATATAGTGTAGCCTCAAATTTTATAGCACCTGTGATAACAACTGTCAATGTTCACCATTACTGCTCCTCTGAAACAAATAGCAGCTTCTGGATTCCGTATATTTGCAATTAAGCTTTGAATATAGATCATCTTCGTTTCATACATAACTTTCAATAAATTCCTAAAAATCCAAATTAATTATTGAGTTCTGTCAACAGGTCAGACAGTGGAAGCAATGTGAGGAAGAATTAAACCTTACTCCAAATCAGATGGCCAAATATTTCAACAGTCCAAGCAAGAGCTTTCGGTCCATGTACAGTGATGACCAGATCTATTACCTGCTTGGAGAAAATAACTCCATGAAACGTCTCCTCACTGAGGTAGTACAGTAATGTATAAAGCAAACAATTTGACTTGAAGAAATATTAATGAGTTACTGAAGATTAGTAAAGATATGGATTTATAGGAATGTCCTTATACAGTGGGGCTGATAATGCTATCAGATGCAACAAGGCAGCAGTACTTTGGTGTCTTCTCCAGGAATAAAGACTATTCTTGTTGTTGCACATTGAACATAACAATGTGATTTGGGATTGGTTGTAGTTTGTGAACGTGTGAAAAGTTCTGTTTTAACAGCTAAATTTGATTCGAACATCTGAGCAGATCTAAATTTGATCCCAATATGCTTATCACCTGGTGAAGCAATGGTACAAGATAAACAAGGAATTGATGGATGCTGCAGGACACCCAGACAAAAAAATAATTTTTTTAATGGAGAATATGGATAATAAAAATCAAGAAACACAATGCAGGTTCAATCACAGATATTGTGAAAATAGAAAATGTATTATTTCTGACAGAATGCTTTCTCTTTAATGTGATGAAAGGAAAACTAGATGCTGCTATGTCTTTCACTGTTTTTCAGTTCATCTGTAATAAAAGATAGGAACAGAGGTGTAGAAATTAGACCATTTAGTCTGCTTCACCTTTCAGTCTGATCATTGCTGTCTTGGTTGTAGTCTTAACTCAATTTTGTTTTCTGCAGACACTCTACCTCCTCTCGGCAACTTACTTTTTTTTACTATTTCAGTGTCATCAGCTAGCTACTATATATTCAGTCCCTTAATCCAAATCATTGATAGGGATTATAAATAGTTGAGGTCCCAACACTAACTACTGTGCACTCCATCACAACTTGCCAACCTGAAGAAGATCATTTATCCCTATTTTCTGCTTCCTGATAGCTAACCAGTTACTCTCTACATTATGTGCTCTTATCTAGTTCAGCAAACCTTGGTGTGACACCTTATCAAATGCTTTTGAAAAGGCAAGTACACACCTATTGGTCCTCTCTATTCACTGTTACTGTTACATCTTCAAAAAACTCTTCTAGATTAGTTAAACATGACTTCCCTTTCACCATATTGCTCTGCTTGATCGCATGTGATTTTCTAAGTATCCTGTCAAAACCTCCTTAACATTATGGTTTAAGCATTTTCTTTATGCTATATGGAGAAAACTGTTTGGTAAATTGTTTCACTTTAATTGTAGAAGCATTTTGATCAATTATTCCTATAGAATAAAAAATAAATCAAAGATAACAAGATAGTCTCCAACTGTAATATGTTTTTCTTTCTCTCCTATAGAAAAATGCAGTAATTGAAAGTCTGCAGGAACAGGTTAATAATGTGAAGGATAAGTTAGTGCATTTAATGACACCAGATTGCACAGAAGAGCTTAAGGATTACATTTCCACAACAGGATCCAAGACAGCACATTACCCTTTGATTAATTTTGAGGTTAAAAGTCATAACACGGTAACAAAAGATCCAGAAAGTGAAAAGTCTTTGTCAGACAGCCACACGAATCTGGATCAGACTTTTGGTTCACAGCAAGACCTTAAACCTCTGTCACTGCAAAGTAACTTCCACCAAATCATGGGAGATTCTACGAATCAACTAGATTCAACTTTGCTTCCTCAAAAAAGGCCAGAAAATGTTGTAAATTATCAGAATTTTAATAGAAGTGTTCTGAAGCACCTAGAGCATCCAGAAAATTCTGAGATTAATACAGAAGATTTTTCCAATTCATGTGATACCTCAGAAATAGCTTCAGAAGTTCAGATAAATGACTGTGTGAAAATGACTCCACAACCAATAGGTCAGATCCAGGTCTCCTCTGAAATCCATCCATCAATTAGATCCAGGTCGATTGAATATGCTTCTGTCAAGGATCCAACAAAAATGATTAAAAACAATTATGTGAGCAGTGAGAAACTGCAAGAAATTCTACAAGAGCTAAATGTTAATGCTGTCACCTCAATCTGCTCACCAGAGAGACCAAGACGAATGCTCCAGAATTTTTCACTTGAACACTGTACCCGGAGAGCAGAGCAATTAAAACATTGCTATCATAATATTTCTCCATATATGGTGAGGCAAAGGAGGCCACCTTTCTATTCAATAACGGGTACACCTTCCCATTATTTTCCACACTCAACAGCTCCACAGACTAAATGCCTGGTTAATGAAAATATAAGTAGGGATACAATAATTTCTGAGACTAGTCGACTAGAATGCATTCACCACAAAAGATTAACTGATGAACCTACAAGTCTCTCAGCAACCGAAAGCTCAGTGAAGAAACTGGATGCACTGTCCGACAGCTATCAACTGTATGGCAAAAAAGACCAAAAAAACAGCTGCATATACTGTTCAGCTTTAGAAGGGAAACACATTATGAAGCCATATTCAGACCTGGATTTAAAGAAAGCACACTTATGCTTGGAAGAAAGTGAAGTAGCTGGTAAAGAAGGAGCTTTTCAAACTTACCAGTATGATTACTCAGATTCAGAATCAAGCAGTTCAGATGAAACATTTTGCTGTTACCACAGGGCATGCTGTGAAGTGTGCTGTCGAGGCTCATACAATTCCAGTACTTCAGACACCTCAGATAGTGAGCAATATAATCCATCATTCATTTGGTCACAAAAACATTTTCGTAATCATCCACTTGTTAATTTTAAAGAGGACTTAGAACCCACGTTTGTATGACCAATTCAAAGAACTTGGAAGATAGTCACATGCACCACATAAATTCTGCTTTGTCTGTAAGATTATCTTTTCTCTGTGTTTAGTAACTCATTCTGTTCTTTTTATGAGGGAGAATGAATGACTCGATTACTGTGATGTCCTTCCCTATTTGTATGACTGGTTTTGATAAAATTACTCAAAATTAATGCTTGAATGTAAACAAACTGTAAGATCACGCTATACAGAAAAGCACAAATTTATCCAATGGTTCAAAAACACTTGCCACCTGTAATTGTAATCTCGGTACCTGAAATGTAATTGTTTTATATTTAAAGAAAGAAATTTCATTTAGCTTCATAGGAGATTGACCATCTATTGTCAGGTTTCAGACTTCTACTGAGGACCTTTGACAACACTCATACAGTTTTTAACCAATCAAATGAGACAGATACTAAATAAACATAGATTGATCGCAGAAATTTTAAGATGGGGGATTGCCCGTTCTTTACAGATACAAATGATTTTTCTCTGAAGTCACTTACCTGTTGAATTTAGGATAACCAGAACATGAAAATCCTCTTATAACTATACATGCATGGAAACTTCCATGAAACCCATGATGTACTTAAGAATAATATCATGGTACTTTATCAGCAGATTAGGTTTTTTAAATTTGAACTTTTGCTTGATGTATAAATGTTGCTTTGATGTCATATAATCTAAGGTTTATAAAAAAAACTATAACATTTTCCATTACAGTATACTGCTGTGATCTATTCCCTAAAAACAAGAGCTTGGCAGGTTCTACCTAAGTGTGTGTATTAATGTTGTTAACCTTTGCCTATGAATTACTCTACAGAGTGTCAGACACTGATTGAATCAACTATATAAGCATCTATTTATTCTCCAATTCAGTGACATCTTGCAAAACTAAAAACTTAATATTGAATTATTTTTTAATCAATGGATGCATTTGAAAATAAGAACTAATCTAATATGTCATTGGATAGTCACAAGAAATAGGTGCAAGAATAGGCCATTCAGCCCCTGGAACTTGCTCCAACATTCAGTAAGGTCATAACTAATCTTATTGTGACTTTAACTTCACTTTTCTGCCTGACACCATAATCCTCAATTCCCTTGTCAATCAGAATTCTGTCAAACTCCGTCTGAAATATATTCAATTATCCAGTTTCCAAAGCTCTCTATGGAAGGAATTTCAAACACTAATATCCCACTCAAGAGAAGAAATTCCTTAGCGTCACCACCTTAAATGGGAGACGTCATATTTTAACCTGTGCCTTGTAACTCTGGATTCTCAACCCCACCAAGATGAAATATTCTCTCAGCATCTATCTTGTCAGACCCTCTTAGAATCTTATGTTTAAACAAGATCACCATTGTACTTCCTACCATTCAATGAGTAAGTCCTTGCCTTGTAAGTCTTCCCAAGATGCATCACCTCACACTTTAAAATTAAATTCCATTTGTCACTATTCAGCCCATCTGACCTACTTATCTATACTTTCCTGTAACCTAAGGCTTTCCTCCTTACTATTTACCACACCACCAATTTTCATATCACCTGCAAACCTACTGAACATTCTTTCTACATTCATGTCCAGATTATTAATGACCACAACAAACAGCAAAGAACCAGCACCAAATCGTGTGGTACACCACTAGACACCAGTCACAAGTTATGAAATATCTCCTTGAATATCTGACACTATTTATCTACTATCTTACATTTTAACCTATTTACCAGTCAACTTTAGCCAATCTGTTTTCATACTCTTGTAATTGACTTCAAAGTTTAAGTCACTATTTATGGATTTACATATCTCACTTTCAAACTGAATGTGAAATTTCATCAGGTTTTGATCAATCTCGCCTTGAGGATCCTTTACTATGAGGGCTTTAATTAATCCTATCGCATTACACAAAATCAGGTCCATTAGCAAGAGTGGGTATTAATAATTCCAATAGTACACATTCAATCCCAAAATAGCTGAGGTAGTTTTTGGAACCTACCTCTTCTTCTCAATCCATTATGATATCATGGTATAATGATTAACAAAGTTCAGACATTTAGGACATTACATGATGAGACAGAGAGAGTTGTTGAGAATTGTAACAGTAGCCACACTGTAGCCAACATAATACCACAAAAAGTTGTACATGGTTTCCTCGCTTTTACATTTGATGAAAGCAAAATGTCAGGAAGAGACTGATGAAATGAAAAGGCAAATTTAGAAGGGCACATATCCATTTTACATGCTATCACAATTGAATTTCATTTTCAATCATTTCTCTGATAAGACCCCGAATACAATTTGTCCTTTTTAGTGCATATTTTAACTTATTTATCATCATCAGAGATAAGTCACTTCTAGATATGTGTTTCCCCATTCTGAAGAATTTTACCATCTTGAATATACTTTCATTATTTCTTTTCGCCGAAAGAGCTAATTCCTGTTGCCAGTATTTGATTATTCAGTGATCTATCCATATATTAGCCTACGCTGCTAACCAATCTTTGAATTTCTGAATTCCCTGAATCTACCCCCAGAATAACATGCCTTTTTCCCTAATTTGGTCTCATCAGAAAATGTTGATACAACCCTTCCTGTGTCAGGTACAGCCATGTAAATAAATTGGAAACAGAGGCCCAATTAATCCACCAATGAAAAGTGAAAATCTGAAAATGCAATTTTTGTTGTCTCACTGTTCTTTGTTCTGTCAGTGAAATAAAAATTATAAAATAAAAATAACAATTTTCTAGTTTTTGCACCACAACATCAACAGTAGGCAGGAAACCTGCCCCTATGATGCTGCTTGGCCTGCTGTGTTCATCCAGCCCCACGCCTTGTTATCTCCATTTCAAGCCCACTGACTCCCACAGCTACCTGGAATACACCTCCTCCCACCCACCTTCCTGCAAAAATGCCATCCCCTATTCCCAATTCCTTCGCCTCCGCCGCATCTGCTCCCAGGATGAGACATTCCACTCCCATACATCTCAGATGCCCTCATTCTTCAAGGACCGCAACTTCCCCCCCACAGTGGTCAAGAACACCCTCGACCGTGTCTCCCGCATTTCCCGCAACTCATCCCTCACGCCCCGTCCCCGCAATAATAACCAAAAAAGAATCCCCCTCGTCCTCACGTACCACCCCACCAACCTCCGGATCCAACGCATCATCCTCCGACACTTCCGCCATCTGCAATCAGACCCCACCACCAAAGACATTTTTCCCTCCCCACCCTTATCTGCCTTCCGGAGGGACCACTCCCTCCGCGACTCCCTTGTCCACTCCACACTCCCCTCCAGCCCCACCACACCCGGCACTTTTCCCTGTAACCGCAGGAAGTACTACACCTGCCCCCACACCTCCTCTCTCACCCCAATCCCAGGCCCCAAGAAGACTTTCCACATCAGGCAGATGTTCACCTGCACATCTGCCAATGTGGTATACTGCATCCGCTGTACCCGTTGTGGCTTCCTCTACATCGGGGAAACTAAGCGGAGGCTTTGGGACCGCTTTGCAGAACACCTGTGCTCAGTTCGCAACAAACAACTGCACCTCCCAGTCGTGAACCATTTCAACTCCCCCTCCCATTCCTCAGACGACATGTCCATCCTGGGCCTCCTGCAATGCCACAGTGATGCCACCCGAAGGCTGCAGGAACAGCAAATCATATTCAGCC
>JAHRHZ010000032.1:697561-739344 GCA_024137785.1 Ginglymostoma cirratum
ATGGTGGAATTTGAATTCAATAAAATATCTGGAATTATGAATCTAATTGTTGATTGCTGGAAAAACCACATCTGGTTCACTAATGTCCATTAGGGAAGGAAACTGCCATCCTTACCTGGTCTGGCCTACATGTGACTCCAGACCCACAGCAACATGGTTGACTCTAAACTGCCCTCTGCCCATCCCTAATTGCCCAATAAATGCTGCCTGGTTAACAACACCCTCATCCTGTGAATGCTTAAAAAAATAAAGAAAACTAATGAGGGAAAACTGGGGATCACTTAGATTTTAAGAATGGTTGCAACAGAAAAGGTCATCATTCAGCCTGTTGCGTCCACGCTAGTTCTCTGCAAGAAGAACTTAGCTTGTTTCACCCTCTTGCCCTTTCCATGTAGACCTGTAATTATTTTCACTTCAGGTGCTTCTGATAGCCCAATTTTATTTGCTTCCACCACACTCTGAGGAGGAACATTGCAGCTTCAAATCACTCATTGTGAAAAATAAATTTACTTGCATGTCATTGTTGCTTCTTTTGCCAATCATTTAAAATCTATGTTCTCTGGTTCTTGGCCCATCTACCAATGGGAACAGACTCCCTTTATCTATTTTGTCTAAATTCTCATGATTCTGAACACTATCAGATGTTCTTTCAATCTTGGGTTGGGCTGGATTTGTTCTGCTTTTTGTGTACAGAACACACCTAGGTAATTTTTCACATTGTAAAGGTAGATACCAGTGTTGTAGCAGTACTGCAACTGCATGATTGGGGGTGCAGAAAATGCTGGAAGATAAGTTTTCAGTACTATTGTTGGAAAGCTGCTAGGCTTCTGGCCTTTGCAATATCTAAGGACGTTCGCCATTTCTTGATATTACGTGGAGAGAATCGAATTGGCTGAAAACTGGCATCTGTGATGCTGGTGCCCTCTGTAGGAACCACAGATAGATCATCCACTCAGCACTTCTCACTGAAATTGTGAATTTATGAAGATTTTCAGCCATTTTTCTTGCACTGATATGCTAAGCTCCCCATCACTGAGGATTAGGATAGGACAGGTATATGGATATGCCTTTACTTAAAGACCAGGATTCTGTATGTGTTTTTAAACTGTTTTCTAAATCTGCTCTGCCTCTAATTCCTTCAATGATTTGTGACTATAATATAGATCAAGAGAGAAACAGGGTGCTTGTACAGTCCTTCAGGAATTTCACATATCTCTAGCTTGAAAAGCAACTGTTGCAAGTCTATTATGGGGTGCTTTACCGAGTGTATTTTAAAAAAAACGATATAAAGCACATCAACCCACTCTGCCGCCTCAAATAACTCAATCAAGTTCGTCAAATACAATTGGCTTTTAACAAATCTTTTCCAAGTAACTAATCCAGGATTATCACCTCTAAAGGTTTTCTAACCATTTAAAATGATTAGACTGCAGTTGCTAGAACAATTGGAAGCTTTACTTTGAAATCTAAACATTCATGATCATTTTAATCACATTTAAAATTTTCAATTTTTAGACTTAAATCTAAATATAGAAAAACTTACATTTGGAATTCAGGACACCAAAAAAAAACAGCATTTTCCCAAAACGTACCTCAAATAGTTCTTGATCAACTGCTCCAGTTTACAGAAAAACTATATACATCCAGCTTTCCTCTTCATCATGTAGTTCTCTCTGCAATCGGTACATCTATTTCCTAGGGGACTGCTGAATTTGGAAATAGCGAAGAAACTAGCTTAAGGTATTTTTCTTAATCATTTATAGGTCATGGGCATTGTTGGCTAGGTCAGTCTTAATTGCCCTTGAAAAGGTGCTGATGTGCTGCTTTATTCAATCACTGTGGTCCATGTGGTATATGTAGACCCAAGTGCTTTAAAAAAAGTTCCAGGATTTTGACCCAGAGACAATGAAGGAATCATGATATAATTCCAAGTCAGTATGACATGTCGCTTGGAGCAGAAAGAAGTTTTTTCCTTTATTCATTCATGGGATGAGGGCATCACTGGCTAGGCTAGCATTTATTGCCCATCCCTAAACGCCCAGAGGGCTGTTAAGAGTCAACCACATTGCTGTGGGTCTGCAGTCACCTGTAGGCCAGACCACATAAGCATGGCAAGTTCCTTCCCTAAAGGACATTAGTGAACCAGATGGGTTTTTCTGACAATTAACAAAGGTTCCGTGATCATCATTAGACTCTTAATTCCAGATTTTTAAAAAATTGAATTCAAATTCCACCATTTGCTGTGGTGAGATGCATACCCACGTCACCAGTACATTATCTGGATTAATAGTCCAGCAATAATACTGTTAGGCTGTCACCTCTGCATAATATCGAAGGTGCTAAATGGAGTGCCAATCAATGGTGGTCTTTGCCTTGGGTGATGTAAAATTTTTCAAGTGTTGTTGGAGATTCTTCTGTAAAAGCATCAGTGGACTGAAAATGTTAACTCTGTTCTCTCCACAGATGCTGCTGGACCTGCTGAGTTTCTCTAGCAATTTCTGTTTTTATTTCAGATTTCCAGTTTCTGGAGTTCTTTCTTTTATTTTAGAAGCCATCTGTATATTGATTCTGGAAGATTCAGTAATGGTAACGTCATTGAGTTTTACGGGATAATGCTATTCTCTCCTTTGGGGGATAATTGGAGATGCTGGGGACATGAAACTGATTGTTTTTAATAATGCTTCTTAGGCAAGTTCCTGTGACAGGTTCTCGAGTGCAGGAGGGTTTATCACTTTACTTTTGTTGAGGGTGGTAAATGATGGTCTTTAGCCCTTAGATTAAAAAAAACAGAACAGTAGTAAAAGTACCTTTAACGGTAAGAATGTGCACTCTTGGTGAGGCAGTAAGTGTAGAAGGTTTTGGAGCAAAAATGTTGGAAGAAATTCCAAAAGGGTTCAGCAGCAATATACATTGGATATGACATCAGTAATAAGTCACTATGCAACAGCATACTTTTAACGAAATGTGTGAATGAAGAACATCTAAGGGTTGATATCACAGTTTAAAACAGTTGCTGGAGAAAACTCAAAATTAAAATGGGTGGAAAGCAGCAGTTAGCATTTCAAAACACATGAGCCAACTCATAGAAACTATGAGAAAAACTGGAAAAAGATATTTGGAACTCTACCGTACACTAAAAAAAGCAGGAATATATATTATCATTCTGCACAATAAGTTGTCGCTTTGTGTTTTTTGTTTTTTTTTAGTTTTTCATTATTATTGTATGAAAATAATTTATGTTGAAAAGGAAAAGTGCAGAATCTATTATCATCAAGTAGGGTCTGGCAGGGAAGCCAGAGACCATATGAAACTAGGGAATAGGTGATGGCTATATGTTAATTAAGGAATAATTGGCTGTGAGCTTGACTGTGTGTATATGATAAATAAGGTTTGGCTCTTGTGGCACAGTGGTAGTGTTAGTGTCTCTGGACCAGGAGGCACAAGTTCAAGTGACACCTGCTTCTGAGGTGTGTCAATAGCACACCTGAACAGGTTGATTGATTACTCATTCCTCATACAGATACTCTCAGTGCATTAGAGTTTTGTGATCTGGGAGTTGGAATAAAACTCTGACTAGGAAAGATATGCCTGGACTCTGCCTAATCAAGCTTTCATCTCTGGGTGTCTTTCCGCACACAATAGTGCAGATTTTGCAGGTGTCATAGAATCATACAGCTCGGAAACAGACCCTTCAGTCCAACCAGTCTATGCCAAACAAAATTATCCCACCTGTCCTGGCCCGTATCGCTCCAAACTTTTCCTATTCATGTACTTATCCAAATGTCTTTTAAACGTTGTAACTGTACCTTCATCCACCACTTCCTCAGGAAGTTCATTCCACATGCAAACCACCCTCTGTGTGAAAAATTTGCCTCATGTCTTTTTTAAATCTCTCTCCTCTCAAGTGAAAATTGTGCTTCCGAGTGTTGAAATCCCCCATCCTAGGGAAAAGACAACTACCATTAACTCTATCCATACCTCTCATTATGTTATATCTGTCTTTATCAGGTCAGCTCTCAACCTCAAGCTCCAGTGAAAAAAGTCCCAGCCTATCTAGACTTTCTTTATAATTCAAACCTTCCATACCCAGTAACATCTTCGTGAACCTCTTCTGAACCCTCTCCACCTTGATAATATTCTTTCTATAACTGGGTGACCAGAACTGGACACAGCATTCCAGAAGAGGACTCACCAATGTCCTGTACAACCTCAACATGACTTCCCAACTCCTATACTCAAAGAACTGAGCAATGAAGCCAAGCGTGCCAAATGCATTTTTAACCATCCTGTCTATATGTGACGCAAACTTCAAAGAATTATGTACCTGCCACCCCTAGGTCCCTCTGTTCTACAACATTACCCAAGGCCCTACCATTAATTGTACAAACCCTATCCTTGTTTAACCCTATCCTTGTTTGTTGTCTCAAAATGTAATACCTCGCATCTATCCAAATTGAATTCAATCTGCCATTTTTTGGCCTATTGACCCATTTGATCAAGATCCTTCCGTAATCTTCGAAAACCTTCTTACCACCCCATGGAACAGTTCTGAGAACAGTCAGAGAATGGCTATCCCTTGGCGTTGGCATTCTTTTTCTCCAACTCACAACTGAGTATACTGTATATAGGCAGCTAAAGACCATTATATTGTACATTTCCTATGATCTTTACCTTTTGGTATACGTTAACATACATCAGTTGAGCCTTACAAGACCAACTGCTTCAATGATAAGAGTGGGTGATAGTTCCACCTACATAACTCACCTATGTAAATAATAGAATTATTTACACATTATCATCAAGATAAAGCCAGTAGTGCACATGAATTTCATGTCACCTGGTGCATGTTCATATAAAGATGGCATGCAACTGTCACATTTACTTGGTTCTGTTTGAAATCGGGGGTTTTCCTTGTTGAATTCTGTGCTACAAGACAGGTGATTAGAATGGCAGCTTGAAACAAGAATCCAGACTGACAAGGATGAGTCAGAGATAATGCGTGAGTTTGGATTGGGATCAGAGGCATGGGACAGTGGCTGAGGGATTCAAAGGAGGACATACAGTTTAGTCAGGCCTATAGAGGAGCTGAATTGGGAAGGATTTGGCACTTTGGGGCTGAATGGAATAGACAAAGTAACAAAATTAGGAGTCTTAAAAACTGGTGTCAGTGCTATCCACATGTGGGTCTATCTCAGGGTGTTGGCTGGCATAGTACTTACGAGGCTTTGTATTCACTTAAAACATTTTAATTATTCCTGCTCAGAGATTTCAGATAACGTTCTCTAACGAAGTCTACAGGTTCAGTGATGTTCCAGAGTGGTGTGTACAACTCTGGACTAACACCTCCCATGCTCACAAGCCCCCTCCTACATTGCCTCCCCATCTTATCACTGCCTCACTTTTATATGCTCTGACCGTCTGTCCAAAATGGCAATCTCCTGATCCCTACCCGTGTACTACAGAGTTCACCTCCTAAGCTTGGACAACCTGTCGACTGCATGTCTCTTAAATGAAAGTGAATTGGGTGCCATAACATTCTTATGGGGCTATCTTTGCCATGAAGACAGGATATAATCCCAAAATGTTTTAATATCATGAATACATGTGACATGCAAATATATTACAAGGAGGAATCTATCACCAGACAGCATGATCAAGATCCAACACATGACTAACATGCTGCTGATTTAATCTCTAAAGTTGAACCTGCTGTGAGAGAACGAAATTTTAGCTTCTACCAAATTAAGTCACACCATTTATCACGTTTCTCATTTTTGCAGGCCACATAAAATCATCCCATTATCAGAGGTTAAAATTCAGGGGAGATGCAAATGAGCCACTTTGACATAGTTGTCCTGTTGAAAAGGAATTAGTTTTAAACTCTCAAATTTCTTGTTTTAAATTTCTTTACATAACTCTGATAACACAGACTATAAAATAGGTACAGACACTGCATTTTGAACATTTCAAAATAGGTGACAACCAGTGATAGAAATGTATGTCTTATTTTAGAAACAAGCGATATTAATTAACATTTAGAGAGATTGCTTTCGTTACGTTGATTTGCATAACATTTCGTGCTTGTTAAGATTTAGACTTAATTTGCAAATAGCGTATAATTTCTACAATTTGTCAGATACATTCTAATTAAGGCCCCATCACGAAGGTAATCACTGCATGCACCTTCTCAACAAGACTCCCAAAAGAATTCTGGGCTGCTGCCAGTCAATGTCTAAAATACTGGTGATTTCTCTTATCACTGTTACTTTGACGTAGTGGACTTCTCAATAAATCACATCCTAATGGGTCCACAATCTCAGAGAACCAATGCAAACATTCTTTACTAACACTACATAATATTAGTGTCATCGAACATTTCAAACTGTCATCCATGAGTTCTCGAGGATGTGCATATTGACGTTAACAGTAATAGTCACTATTCGATGAACACAAGGATTTAATTTAGTGCCAGGAATTGCATAATGATAATGTGCTCACTACTAAGGTTGCACCCACTACTTATTCACCCTTGTTAAATATGAGCTAGCCGGGTAATTTATTATTGGCGGGAAAGTGAGGGGTTAATCAATGTATTTCAGTGTTGTGGTTCTCTCAGTTAATTACTGCCAGCCTTTACAGAGCATTAGTTATATGCTGGTCTGAAGCTGCAGTTCAATACACAAGATTACACACACCACTAACAGGTTGATAACAGTGCTCACATTTAGAATTCTAAAAACCAACATTCCTTCCTCCACTCAGTTCAACAAAAAAAATTCATGAAAAAAGTGCTGGATTGCAGAGTAAGAAGTCCTGACTGTCCCTTCAAAAATGAATTTGCAAATAGAAACAAATAGTTAACACGTGGCAAGTTTTGTTTGTTCAGGTTATTGATGGCATAGTGGTAATGTCACTGGATTTGCCACAAGGCAAGCCCCTCAGGCTTATCAAAGCCACTCTGTGATCTAAGAAAAGGAATAAAACCGAACAGACCCACCCATTTCTCTGCAGTTGTGCAATTCTGGAACTGTCTGTTTCAGAATAGAGTGAAAATGGGGTCATTCTTACATGTTATGAAGGTTTCTGCGTTTACCACCCTTACAGGCAGTCCACTAGCTGTACACTACCCCAAATCCCTTATGTTTTAAGTTGACATACAAGTCTTTTATGTGAGACCTTACTGAAATCCTTTTGAAAGTCCAAGTAAATCACATACACTGGTTCCCCCTTATCAACTGTACCAGTCACATCCTTGAAAAATTTCAATAGATTCGTCAAGCATAATTTTTCTTTTATAATTCCATGCTGACTGCCCAATGCCATTATTTTATTCCAAACTGACAGCGGTGGTGGGCACATTGTTGAAGGGAACCTTGAGGGACAGGATTTACATGTATTTGGAAAGGTAAGGACTGATTAGGGATAATCAACATGGCTTTATGCATGAAAAATCAAGACTCACGAACTTGACTGAGTTTTTTGGAGAAATAACAAAGAGGATTGATGCGAGCAGAGCGGTGGATGTGATCTGTGCGGACTTCAGTAAGGCATTCAACAAGGTTACTCATGGTAGACTGGTTAGATTAGATTACACAGAATAGAGAGAGAGAACTAGCCATTTGGATACAGAACTGGCTGGAAGGTAGAAGATAGAGGGTGGTGGTGGAGCATTGCTTTTCAGACTGGAGGCTTGTGACCAGCAGTGTACCACAATGGTCGGTGCTGGGTCCACTGCTTTTCATCATTTATATAAATGATTTGGATGCAAACACAGATGACACCAAAATTGGAGGTGCAGTGGATGGCGAAGAAGATTACCTCAGATAACAATGGGATCTTAATCAGATGGGCCAATGGGCTGATTCATGGCAGATGGAGTTTAATTTAGGTAAATGTTAGCTGCTGCATTTTGGAAAGGTAAATCAGGGCAGGAATTACACACTAAATAGTAAGGTCCTGGGGAGTGTTGCTGAACGAAGAGACTTGGAATGCAGGTTCATAGTTCCTTGTAATTGGAGTCAGAGGTAGATATGATAGTGAAGAAGGCATTTGATATGCTTTCTTTTATTGGCCAGTGCATTGAGTGTAAGAGTTGGGAGGTCATGTTGCACCTGTACAGGACATTGGTTAGGCCACTTTTGGAATACTGTGTGCATTTCTGGTGTCCCTGCTATAGGATGGATGTTGTGACACTTGAAAGAATTCAGAGAAGATTTACAAGAATGTTGCCAGAGTTGGAGCATTTGAACTATAGGGAGAGGCTGAATAGGCTGGGGCTATTTTCCCTGGAGCTTCGGAGGCTGAGGGGTGACCTTTTACAGGCTTATAAAATCATGAGGGGCATGCATAGGGTGAATAGGCAAGGTCTTATCCCCAGGATGGAGGAGTCCAAAACTAGAAGGCATAGGTTTAAGGTGAGAGGGGAAAGATATAAAACATACCTTAGTGGCAGCTTTTTCATGCAGAGGGTGGTGGATGTATGGAATGAGCTGCCAGAGGAAGTGGTGGAGACTGGTACAATTACAAATTTAAGAGTCATTTGGATGGATATAGGAATAGGAGTGGTTTAGAGGAATATGGGCCAAATGCTGGCAAATGGGTGTAAATTTATATGGGATATCTGGTCAGCATGGATGAGTTGGACAAAAGAGTCTGTTTCCATGCTGTATATCTCTATGACTCTATGATCTAACTGCACAAACACTGGAGTTAGAAATCATTGACGACAGCATAATGATAGATCCTCTAAAAGAGCAAATCAACTCTTAAAAAGAAAGGAGTAGAAATAAAAACACCTCTATGCAGAACTTTAAGCAGGAATTACAAACAGTTTGTGACAACATCAGGTGTGAATATATTTAAAATCGTTCTCTGAGCATTATTGAGCTTTTGAAACATTTTGGTATTATTTGCCACCATGGTAATATTTATGTCGTGCACATATTCATATTTTATCATACGTATAAATCAATTATCTAATTGCTTTCAAAATTAGGTCTGTGAGAAACTGAAACTACAGAGGTCCTCCCTCTATTTTACCATTGGTGGTAGAGTAAAGTCATATCTGGCTATGATCCCTCCTGCAGCTAAATTTTGCAGTCACTGACGCATCAGAATAATATTCCACACCCAGTTTTCCAAGCAACCCAGTCAATACATATTTAATAATGCACATAATGGATGCTTTTATGATAGATGTGATAGCTTGAGTAATCCACTCCACCCTCATACATAAAAATGGATTTCCCAATGGAGATGGAGTGTCAATCAAAAGGGTTTAATTCTGCTTTCTGCTGCCATTCCGTTTGATATAATACAAGGCAAAATCACAATCTTTACAGTGTCAGTTCATTTTGTTACTTGCATTTGTCCTGCACTAATAAATGAAAACATTTTGCTTTGCGAAAGCTTGATTGAAAACTATAAATCATTGCTATTAAACTGATAATTAAAAAATGACAGTATTATGAAAGATAGATGGGAAAATTAGTGAATGAAGACATTTGGACCAGAGTTGTGGTTAGGTTTGCAGAGAAACCCTGGTGAAGCATACACTGAGCAATTGCAGTTGCACATTACTGGGTTGGTGTTTAATACCCCTGAAGTAGACTAGCAACCTAGTCAATTATCAGAGCATAATAAACAATACAACATTTTCAGTTCCATCCAAATCATGAGGACCAATAACAAAATCATGCTGCTTTGAAATGTCTGATTTCTGAGCATAGGATTTCAATAATGATTGATTGAGGTGTGGCACGGTGGCTCAGTGGTGAGCACTGCTGCCTCACAGTGCCTGCAATCTGGGTTTGAAACCAGCTCAGGCAAGTGTCTGTATAGGGTTTGCATATTCTCCCCATGTCTGTGAAGGTCCCTCTGGGTGCTGTGGTTTCTTCCCACAGTCCAAAGATGTGCAGATTAGGTGGACTGGACATGCTAAATTGCCCATAGTGTGCTGGGATATGCAGGCTACATGGATTAAGCCATGGGAAATGCAGGATTACACGAATAAAGTAGGGGGGTCAGTCTGGGTGGATGCTCTCCAGATGATTAGTGTGGACTGAATGGCCTGCTTCTACACTACAGGGATTCTAAGTTTCCATATGCAGCCATGAATGGTGGTGAACAATCGAAACAACTCACCGGAGGAGTTTCCACAAATATCCCCATTCACAATGATAGGAGGGCCCAGTACATCATTGCAAAAGATAAGGATGAAGCATTAGTCTGCAGCCAGAAGTGCCCAGTGGTCCCCAGCACCACAGATACTGGTCTTCAACTAATTCGATTCACTCCACATGATATCAAGAAGTAGTTGGAGGCACTAGATACTGCAAAGGCAATGGGCCCTGACCACATTCCAGCAATAATACTAATAACTTGTGCTCCAGAACTTGCTGTTGCCCTAGCCAACTGTTCTGGCATCCACCCGACGATGAGAAAAAAATTGCCCAAATATGTTTGATATGAAAAAAGCAATACAAATCCAACCCAGCCAATTACAACCACATCAGCATACATTCAATCATCAACAAAGTAATGAAAGGTGTCATCAACAGTGCTATCAAGCAGCACCTGCTCAGCAATAACCTAGCCAGTGATGCCCAGTTTGGGTTTCACCAGGGCCACTCAGCTCCTCACCTACTTACAGCCTTGGTTCAAACATGGACAAAACAGTTGAATTCCCGAGGTGACAAGACATCAAGGCCATATTTGACCAAGTGTGGCATCAAGGAACCCTAGCTAAACTAGAATCAATGGATATCAGAGGGCAAATTCTCGGGTTTTTAAAGTCATAGCTGGTACCTAAAATGATGATGAGATAATAGGTACTGCGGATGCTGGAGAATCCGAGATAACAAGGTGTGGACCTGGATGAACACAGCAGGCCAAGCAGCATCATAGGAGCAAGAAAGCTTGACGTTTCAGGCCTAGACCCTTCATCAGAAATTTCTGATGAAGGGTCTAGGCCCGAAACGGCAAGCTTTCCTGCTCCAATGATGCTGCTTGGCCTGCTGTGTTCATCCAGCTCCACACCTTGTTACCTAAAATGATGATTGCGGTTTTGGAGGGCAGTCATCTCAGCTGCAGGATGTCTCTGCAGGAGTTATTCAGGGTAATATCATGCCCCCAACCATTTAAAGCTGCTTCAGCAAAGACCTTCCTCTATCATAAGGAAGTTGGGATATTCGCCAACGATTGCACAATGTTTAGCACTATTCACAACACCTCAGATAATGAAACAGTCCATGTCCAAACACAACAAGACATGGACAATATCAGGTTTGTTTGAAAAATGGTGAGTAACATTTGCACGACACAAATGCCAAGCAATGACCATCTCCAATAAGCGACAATCTAACGACCAGCCCTTGACATTCAGAGGTGATACTATCATTGAATCGCCCACCATCAACATCCTGGGGGTTACCAGTGACAAGAAGGTCAACTGGACACGCCACATAAATACAGTGGCTACAAGAGCTGGTCAGAGACTAGGAATACTGCAGCGCGTAACTGACCTCCTCACTCTCAAAGTCTGTTCACCATCTACAAGGCACAAGTCAGGAGGGTAATGGAATGCCCCCCACTAAGTACAGCTCCAACAACACACAAGAAGCTTGACACCACCAGGACAAAGCAGCCCCCTTAATTATCTGTGGATGTGGTGCCATTCAGTCCCTCCGCCACCAATGCTCAGCAGCAGCAGTGTGTACCATTTACAAGGTGCACTGCAGAAATTCACCAAAGATCCTTAGATCTTTATGTTGACTCTGCTGGATGATCTCCTCACACCCCCCAACACCCTCCCCCACCAAGAGACCTGCGTAATAATACCCTCAACATTTTCCCTCTGTCAGATGTTAAACCAACTGGTCTATAGATTCTTGCTTTCTGGCTCCTTCCCTTCTGAGTAAGAGTACATTTCCTAATTTCCAATCTAACGAAAGCCTCCCTGAATCTAAGGAAGTTTGATAAATTGAAACAAACACATCAACTATCTCACTAGCCACTATTTTAAAACCATAGGATTAAATCTGTCATGCCGCAGCTGAAGATGCTACTCCATGCTCCATTGCCCACATTGAAAACATTTTCACAAGGAAATATAAGCTTCATATGATCACAAATATAAATCACAAGGTTTAGAATTTGGTGAAGTGTAACATCTGTACGATGTCTAAATTCTCCTTTGTGTAATAGTGAGACCACACATAGAATACCGTATACATTTCGGTCTCCATATTTAGAGAGGGATATATTTGCATGGGAGGCTGTTCAGAGAAGGTTTCCTCAGTCAATTCCTAGAATTGTAAAAGTTAATTAAATAAGTAGTTATGGCTGGACAGGTGATGTGCTGTAGCTGTATGATGTGGGAGCTGGCTGATCCCATTGTGAATGGCAGCGACCACATCTGCAGCAAGTGTTGGTTGCTGGAAGAACTCCGGATCAGAATTAATGATCTGGAATCTGAGCTTCAAACTCTGCGGCACATCTGGGAGGGGGAGAGTTACCTGGACACTTTGTTTCAGGAGGCAGTCACACCCGGTAGATTAAGAAATTCAAATTCAATAAGTGTTCAGGGACAACAGGGTGTGACTGTAAGTGAGGCAGGTAGGGGGATTTTGAGTTCAGGAGTGCAGCAGCCGCAGCCCTTGACCTTGTCCAACAGGTATGAGATTCTTGCTCCCTGTACGGATGAGGGAAAGGGGTGTGGACAGGATGAGCCAGCCAACCACGGCACCATGGTGCAGAAGGCCATTCAAGAGGGGGGAGCAAAAGGACAAGTAGTTGTTATAGGGGATTCTACATATTAGGGGGACAGATAGTATCCTATGCAGGCCGGATCGGGAGTCCCGCATGGTGTGTTGCCAGCCCGGTACCATGGACATGGTACATCTCCGACCGGCTTGAAAAGGTATTGGAGTGGGAGGGGAAGGATCCAGTTGTTGTGGTCCACGTTGGGACTAACGACATAGGCAAAGCTAGGGTAGAGGACCTGTTCAGGGATTATCAAGCACTAGGAAAGAAATTGAAGTACAGGTCCTCAAGGGTCATAATCTCCGGATTACTGCCCAAGCCACGTGCCAATTGGCATTGGGATAAGAAAGTTAGGGAAGTAAACACGTGGCTGAGGGATTGGTGTGGGAAAGAGAGATTCCATTTCATGGGGCATTGGCATCAGTTCTGGAACCGGGGGGATCTGTACCGTTGGGACGGGCTCCACCTGAACCGATCTGGAACCAGTGTTCTAGCGAAAAGAATAAATAGGGTGGTCAGTAGGACTTTAACCTTCTGAGTCGGGGGGGAGGGAAAGCGACAGGGTGTATGGAGTTAAATGGAAAGAAAAGCAGCAGGATAGCATGTGAGCAGGTGAGTTTAAGCTCGAGGCAGACTAGGAATGCAGCAAAAAGGAAGGATAACTTAGGACATTTTATGATTTCCAATAATGATAAGAAAGTTAGCATTAAGGCACTTTACCTAAATGCTCATAGTATTCGTAACAAAGTAGATGAATTAATGGCACAAATCATCTTGCACAATTATGATGTGGTAGGCATCACAGAGACATGGTTGTAGGGGCTTCAGGACTGGCAGTTAAACATCCAAGGATTTACAACTTATCGAAAAGACAGGGAGGTGGGCAGAGGGGGTGGGGTTGCCTTGTTAGTTAAGAATGAAATCAAATCAATAGTACTGAATAACATAGGGTCAGATGATGTGGAGTCTGTGTGGGTGGAGTTCAGGAACCACAAAGGCAAAAAAAACCATATGGGAGTTATGTACAGACCTCCTAACAGTGGTCAGGACCAGGGGTACAAGATGCACTGGGAAATAGATAGGGCATGTCAGAAAGGCAAGGTCACGGTGATCATGGGGGACTTCAATATGCAGGTGGACTGGGTGAATAATATTGCTGGTGGATCCAAAGAAAGGGAATTCATGGAATGCCTACAGGATGGCTTTTTGGAACAGCTTGAGATGGAGCCCACAAGGCAGCAGGTTATTTTGGACTTAGTGCTATGTAATGAGCCAGACTTTATAAAAGACCTTAAAATAAGGGAACACTTAGAAGGCAGCGATCATAATGTAGTAGAGTTCAGTCTGTGGTTTGAAAGAGAGAAGGCAAAATCGGATGTAATGGTGTTACAGTTAAATAAAGGTAATTATAGGGGCATGAGAGAGGAACTGACGAAAATCAACTGGAAGCAGAGCCGAGCGGGGAAGACAGTAGAGCAACAATGGCAGGAGTTTCTGGGTGTAATTGAGGACACAATACAGAGGTTCATCCCAAAGAAAAGAAAGATTATCCGGGGGAGGATTAGACAGCCATGGCTGACAAAGGAAGTCAGGAAATGTATCAAAGGAAAAGAGACCGCCTATATAGTGGCCAAGAGCACTGGGAAATCAGAAGATTGGGAAGGGTACAAGAACAAACAGAGGATAACAAAGAGAGAAGTAAGGAAGGAGAGGATCAAATACAAAGGTAGACGAGCCAGTAATATTAGAAATGATAGTAAAAGTTTCTTTCAATACATAAGAAACAAACGAGAGGCAAAAGTAGACATTGGGCCACTCCAAACTGATGCTGGAAGGCTAGTGAAGGGAGATAAGGAAATAGCTGAAGAACTTAATAAGTATTTGTGTCAGTCTTCACAGTGGAAGACATGAGTAATATCCCAACAATTAAGGAGAGTCAGGGGGCAGAGTTGAGTATGGTAGGCATTACAAAAGAGAAAGTGCTAGAAAAGCTAAAAAGTCTAAAAATTGATAAATCTCCTGGCCCCGATGGGCTGCATCCTAGAGTTCTGAGGGAGGTGGCTGAGGAAATAGCAGAGGCGTTGGTTGTGATCTTTCAAAAGTCACTGGAGTCAGAAGTCCCAAAAGATTGGAAAATCGCTGTTGTAGCCCCCATGTTTAAGAAAGGATCAAGGCAAAAGATGGAAAATTATAGGCCGATTAGCCTAACCTCGGTTGTTGTTAAATTCTAGAATCTATCGTTAAGGATGAGATTTCTAAATTCTTGGAAGTGCAGGGTCGGATTAGAACAAGTCAGCATGGATTTAGTAAGGGGAGGTCGTGCCTGACAAACCTGTTAGAATTCTTTGAGGAGGTAACAAGTAGGTTAGACCAGGGAAACCCAGTGGATGTTATCTATCTAGACTTCCAAAAGGCCTTTGATAAGGTGCCTCACGGGAGGCTGCTGAGTAAGGTGAGGGCCCATGGTGTTCGAGGTGAGTTACTGGCATGGGTTGAGGATTGGCTGTCTGACAGAAGGCAGAGGGTTGGGATAAAAGGCTCTTTTTCGGAATGGCAACCGGTGACAAGTGGTGTCCTGCAGGGTTCAGTGTTGGGGCCGCAGCTGTTCACTTTATATATTAATGATCTGGATGAAGGGACTGGGGGCATTCTGGCGAAGTTTGCCGATGATACGAAGTTGGGTGGACAGGCAGGTAGTACAGAGGAGGTGGGGAGGCTGCAGAATGATTTAGACAGTTTAGGAGAGTGGTCCAGGAAATGGCTGATGAAATTCAACGTGAGCAAATGTGAGGTCTTGCACCTTGGGAAAAAGAATACAGGCATGGACTATTTTCTGAACGGTGAGAAAATTCATAAAGCCGAAGTACAAAGGGATCTGGGAGTGCTAGTCCAGGATTCTCTAAAGGTTAACTTGCAGGTTGAGTCTGTGATTAAGAAAGCGAATGGAATGTTGTCATTTATCTCAAGAGGGTTGGAATATAAAAGCAGTGATGTGCTTCTGAGACTTTATAAAGCTCTAGTTAGGCCCCATTTAGAATACTGTGTCCAATTTTGGGCCCCACACCTCAGGAAGGACATACTGGCACTGGAGCGTGTCCAGCGGAGATTCACACGGATGATCCCTGGAATGGTAGGCCTAACATACAATGAACGGCTGAGGATCCTGGGATTGTATTCATTAGAGTTTAGAAGGTTGAGGGGAGATCTAATAGAAACTTACAAGATAATGCATGGTTTAGAAAGGGTGGACGCTGGGCAGTTGTTTCCGTCAGGTGGGGATACTAGGACCCGTGGGCAGAGCCTTAGAATTAGAGGGGGTCAATTTAGAACGGAAATGAGGAGACATTTCTTCACCCAGAGAGTGGTGGGCCTGTGGAATGATTGCCACGGAGCGCAGTGGAGGCCGGGACTTTGAATGTCTTCAAGGCAGAGATTGATAAATTCTTGATCTCGCAAGGAATCAAGGGCTACGGGGAGAGTGCGGGTAAGTGGAGTTGAGATGCCCATCAGCCATGATTAAGTGGCGGAGTGGACTCGATGGGCCGAATGGCCTTACTTCCACTCCTATGTCTTATGGTCTAATAAATGGAGCAAGAAGAGAATAAGAACACAACCAGTAAGATATTGTGGATACCAGGAGGAATGGTTAAGCAGATTGGACCTATATCGGATGGATTTGAAAACTGCCAAATTTTCCATAAAGATTAATGATTCCTTATCCTTTTCATAGAGTTTCCCTTGTAAGTCAAAGTTGTTGGAATATTGTTATATATTTTAGAATTTAGAAAAATGAGAGGTAATCATTTCAAAACATAAAAGATTGAGGGGGATTGACATGGTAGATGCTAGAAGGTTGTTTACCACAACACAGGCGTTTAGAACTTGGGAACACAGTTACAAAACAAGAGGCCTTTCATTTAAGATGGAGATGAAGTAATATATTTTCTCTCATATAGTCAATTAACCATTGGAGTTATTTACCTCAGAAAGCAATTAAATATATTCAGTGCTGAAGTAGACACATTTCACCTACAAAGGAGTCAAGAGCTCAGGCACAAAAGTGGAATTAAGGCCATAATCAGATTAGTTGTGACTTCATTGAATGGTGAAGTAGTCTCAAGGAGCCAAATGGTCAACTCCTACTCACATTTGCATACGAGCTTAAGAAATAGATCTGTTACTTACAAGAAGAGAATTACGACACAACCAGAGGCAATGGATTGTTGTGGGCATTGAGGTTCTTGGTAGACATGAGGAAGGAGTTACTACACAAATCAGTGAGAAATATAGTGGATTCCAGGAGGATGTTTCCTCTTGTGAGGGAGACTAAATCTATGGGACCTAGTTTAGGAATAATATGTCTCCTTCTCAAGATGGAGATGAATAGTTTTTTTCCCTCTGTGTTGTTAGCCTGTGGAATTCTTTTCTGTGGAAAGGGTTTGGTCATTGAATTTTTTAAGGTGGAGTAGGATAGATTTTTGATCTACTAGAGTGTCAAAACTTTTGGGGGTGGTCTAAAAATTGGTGTTGAGACCATAACCAGATCAGCCACGATCTTACTGAATGATGGAGCAGGCTCAAAGGACTAACAGCCTACATTTTAAAGGACACATGAATAAGTTAGAAGAACACTGTCAGGTTGAGATTGGTATAAAAACCAAATGTGATGGAGAAACTTAGCAGGTCTGGCACCATCTGTGGCGAAAGAAACAGAGTTAGAGTGGACTCATTTTCTCCTTTTCAAACCTTCACTTACTCCCATTTTCCACCTCCATCTCTCCTTTACCACCATTATCATTCCCTTTGCCTTTTCCTCTCAGCGCCCTCGCAATCTGTTCCATTTTCTCCTCCCTCCACTCCAGCAATAGCATAAAACCAGTATTTTCCAGCTCCGAGATAACAAGGTGTGGAGCTGGATGAACACAGCAGGCCAAGCAGCATCATAGCAGCAGGAAAGCTTGACGTTTCGGGCCTAGACCCTTCATCAGAAATGGGGGAGGGGAAGAGGGCTCTGAAATAAATAGGGAGAGAGGGGGAGGTGGACAGAAGATGGATAGAGGAGAGGGTAGGTGGAGAGGAGACAGACAAGTCAAAGAGGTGGGGATGGAGCCAGTGAAGGTGAGTGTAGGTGAGGAGGTAGGGAGGAGATACTTCAGTCCAGGGAGGACGGACAGGTCAAGGGGGCAGGATAGTTTAGTAGGTAGGAGATGGGGGTGCGGCTTGAGGTGGGAGGAGGGTATGGGTGAGAGGAAGAACAGGTTAGGGAGGTGGGGACGAGCTGGGCTGGTTTTGGGATGCAGTTGGGGGAGGGGAGATTTTGAAGCTTGTGAAATCCACATTGATACCATTGGGCTGCCGGGTTCCCAGGCTGAATATGAATTGCTGTTCCTGCAGCCTTCGGGTGGCATCATTGTGGCACCGCAGGAAGCCCAGATGGACATGTCATCTGAGGAATGGGAGGGGGAGTTGAAATGGTTCGCGACTGGGAGGTGCAATTGTTTGTTGTGAACCGAGCTATGCCTGCCTCTTTGTAGGTTACGTGGAACAATCCCTCTTCCATACCTACTCTGGCCCTAAACCCCACCTCTTCCTCCGTTACATTGGTGACTGTATCGGTGCCGCCTCATGCTCCCATGAGGAGCTCGAACAGTTCATCCACTTCACCAACACCTTCCACCCCAATCTTAAGTTCACCTGCACCATCTCTAACACCTCTCTCACCTTCCTGGACCTCTCTGTTTCCATCCTGGGTAACCACCTAGAAACCGATATCCATTTCAAGCCCACTGACTCCCACAGATACGTAGAATACACCTCCTCCCACCCAACTTCCTGCAAAAATGCCATCCCCTATTCCCATTTCCTTCGCCTCCGCCCCATCTGCTCCCAGGATGAGGCATTCCACTCCCGTACATCTCAGATGTCCTCATTCTTCAAGGACCGCAACTTCCCCCCAACAGTGGGCGAGAACGCCCTCGACCGTGTATCCCGCATTTCCCGCAACTCATCCCTCACACCCCTTCCCCGCAATAACAACCAAAAAAGAATCACCCTCGCCTCACGTACCACCCCACCAACCTCCGGATCCAACGCATCATCCTCCGACACTTCCGCCATCTGCAATCAGACCCCACCACCAAAGGCATTTTTCCCTCCCCACCCTTGTCTATTTTCCGGACGGACCACTCTCTCCGTGACTCCTTTGTCCGCTCCACACTCCCCTCCAGCCCCACCACACCCGGCACTTTTCCCTGCAACCGCAGGAAGTGCTACACCTGCCCCCACACCTCCTCCCTCACCCCAATCCCAGGCCCCAAGAAGACTTTCCACATCAGGCAGATGTTCACCTGCACATCTGCTAATGTGGCATCCGCTGTACCCGTTGTGGCCTCCTCTACATCGGGGAAACCAAGCGGAGGCTTGTGGACTGCTTTGCAGAACACCTGTGCTCAGTTCACAACAAACAATTGCACCTCCCAGTAGCAAACCATTTCAACTCCCCCTCCCATTCCTCAGACGACATGTCCACCCTGGGCCTCCTGCAGTGCCACAATGATGCCACCCGAAGGCTGCAGGAACAGCAACTCATATTCAGCCTGGGAACCCTGCAGCCCAATGGTATCAATGTGGATTTCACAAGCTTCAAGATCTCCCCTCCCCCAACCGCATCCCAAAATCAGCCCAGCTCGTCCCGCCTCCCTAACCTGTTCTTCCTCTCACCTATCCCCTCCTCCCACCTCAAGCCGCACCCCCATCTCCTACCTACTAACCTATCCCGCCCCTTGACCTGTCCGTCCTCCCTGGACTGAAGTATCTCCTCCCTACCTCCCCACCTACACTCACCTTTACTGGCTCCATCCCCGCCTCTTTGACTTGTCTGTCTCCTCTCACCTACCCTCTCCTCTATCCATCTTCTATCCACCTCCCCCTCTCTCCCTATTTATTTCAGAACCCCCTTCCCCTCCCCCATTTCTGATGAAGGGTCTAGGCCCGAAACATCAAGCTTTCCTGCTCCTATGATGCTGCTTGGCCTGCTGTGTTCATCCAGCTCCACACCTTGTTATCTCGGATTCTCCAGCATCTGCAGTTCCTATTATCTCTGATACAATTTTCCAGCTCCTTTCAGTTGCAAAGAGTCATATATTAACTTTGTTTCTCACTTCACAGATGCAGCCAGACCTTCTGAGTTCCTCCATCATGTTTGGTTTTTATTTCCGATTTCCAGTATCTGCAGTAATTTGCTTTTATTAGGTTCAGATTAGTAATTCCACTTACCATGGAATGAAACACATACTGTAACATGTTGTAATCTGAAGGTATTCTCTGATTATTGAAAGGCCTCCTGTAAATGGTCAATCATACCTTCTAACTCTAAACCTACCTGTCTAAAATTAATGCCCTTTGTGTCCTTTACAACTACCCGGCACTAATGGTCACATGTGATTATGATGTCTCATGGCAGTGGCAATTTATCTGAATCAATAAAGTGCCCTCCAAATCTAAGGATAGATGAAGCTTTGAATTATTGGGCATGCAAATGACCTGACAGACAAAACAAATCTGAAATAAAAACAGTATGTACTGGACAAACTCAACAGATCTGGCAGCATCTGTGGAGAGAAGCAAGTCCTTTGGCATCATAAGATTGTCACCTACTGCTTGAGGGCATCACTGATAGTTTCAGCCTGAAACTTTACATACTTTCAGCACTAAGGGAGCATCCTATAAGGCTGAATCTTACAGTTGTTTTGGCAAAGAGCGAGTCACATTGCATTTTATGCAGTGATTCTCGCCACAAGGCTGAGCAAGTTTTCCTCATCATAACTTACTAAACTCATCACATTAATTGCCATTTGAGCCTTCCTGGTGAAAATCACATCCGATTTCCAGCCCATCTTACAATTTGTTGTTCCCGGAGAGACTTGCCGCTCAATGGAATCTTCCTTAAGACTAACACCTTAAACAGCTGCACCATCTTCCAAGACTACGCACCTGCTGGAGTGCTGCCAGCTGGTATCTGTGTTGCTGGGCTGTAGAAGGAGTGAGGACAGACAGTGGAAAAGGGGGCGCTGTTGCCACACTTCTCTCAGAGGACCAGAAGGTCCTTGTGAATGGCTGGAAGGGAGGTGAGGAATCCTCTACCCAGAGGATCGACAGAGAAGGCCATGCCCACGCAGTTGGAAATCACAAACCAGATCAATGCCATCAGCAGTGTGAGAAGGACTGGCAGCTGTAAAGGAAGAAGGTCAATGATCTTCTCAGCTTTCCAGGGTGAGTGCAATACTCCGTTGCTTTACACTTCATGTGCCACTGCAAAAGCTGACACAACACCTTTCTTCACTCGCTCTCATTACTTCCCTTTTTTCCACAGCATCAACACACATGCCCTCCATGCTGCCTCCTTACTCCCTCAGAACATCCCAACACTTTACCCCTCCATGCACCATTCCTAAAAGCTGCGCAACTCACTTCTGTCTTACTCATTCAGCCCCTTTGACATTACAGGAGAACAAATCACGTAACAGGGCACAGGGAAGTAGGGCAGGTGATGGGATGCTAGATATCAGTATTTTCACCTCCTCCAAGGAAAGGATACTTGCCTTAGCATTCCTAGAGGGATATGGGGACATCCATATCCCAAATAAGTAAAACTTGTCATCCCACCACAATGGTGACAATAACCAGGCTTCAAACACCAGTATTAGCCAGTGGCAGCAATCCCTTCTGCCTCTTGTGTGTTAGAGGTGCA
Source organism: Ginglymostoma cirratum (assembly GCA_024137785.1). NCBI lineage: Eukaryota > Metazoa > Chordata > Chondrichthyes > Orectolobiformes > Ginglymostomatidae > Ginglymostoma > Ginglymostoma cirratum. The sequence goes on from JAHRHZ010000032.1 coordinate 719,073, forward strand.
TTCATCCTGCCAAGGAAACATGTCTTCCACAGAGGGAAGTTCCTCAACCTCCCCAGAGCATTGTAGGAAAAGCTGGAGGAACCATTGTCGCGATTGCTTCCTGGACCTCCCAGAAGCACAGATGACAACATATCGCTGGGATCTGAGAGGTCACCCACTGAGGTCCACACACAATCAGGTTTGCAGGTGGGTGAGGGAGAAACACCCAGGCCATTGGCACTCGGAGGTTTGCTGGCAACCAGGCACCTGCTGAGCCTCCAGCAGGGGAAGACCCCATTATCTCAATGAAAGGGGCTTCACAGGGAGGAACAGCAGCAGCAGGCAGCTGTACAGGAGGCACCTGTCCTCATAGTGAAGGAGCTGGAGTGATGCAGCCAGTCTATCGACACAATGCCTGCCATTGCTCAGATGCTGCAGCAGTGCAGGTGCACTGCTTGTTAACACGCAGATCCTGTAGCAGTGCAACTAGTCCTGTGACTGTCTGACCACCTCCATAGACAGGTAGTGGTTGACATTGAGATCCAAGCCCAGCACCTTCAGGGGCTGCTGGAGAATTGATATTATTTGCACTCTATCATCCCATGCATTGGTCCTCAGAACTGAAGGATGGGTGAAACTAGATAAGGAGCCTTAAGCCTCATGAAGTTGCCCTCTTCAGAAGTGGGCTCTCTACCTGCACCCTGCCACCTCCCCCTCTCTAACCATTAGAAGTTCAGGGTGAGGAGCATCAACTTGCCTCTGTCAAGAAGATGATCAGCATGTCTAGCCTATCCAGACACAAATGCCCTAGGACTCGCCCGACCAAACCTCCAGGGTCAAAGGGCTCCACTACTGAACAGGTTCCCTCCACCCCACCCCATCCCCCACCCCCGTCCCTCACAATTCCCTTATGTACCCTGTCCATTGTGAGTTCCTTTGCAGTTGTTCTCCTCAACATTGTATTCTATCCACATGCTTCATGATTAACTAACATGATTGCCAGTGGTTTGCAACCTCAGCATTAATACCACCAACATCCTCTACTTTCCTATTTCATCAACCAGACAGACTTCATGCTTTCAAGGTCATTCTGCAACTCCAACTGCTTACCTGTCAGTAGCCTTCCTTCCTCCAACTACCCCCTTTCCCCATTAATTCCCACGAATAGAGATGATGGTACAATTTTGGTCTACCCCTTTGAACGATCTGACCTGCTAGTGCTAGCCCTCACTTGTCCAGACCCCTGGCTGATGGGCACACATGAAGTCCACTGCGGCAGTCCTCCCCCAACAGACTGGCCCCGACGGAGTCAAGGGACTAACTTTGACTCACTCCTTTGTACAGGGGACAGATGGCCTGTGCAATACCACCCTGACTGGATGACTGATTGTGGCCAAAGCTCAGGACTGGAATGGCAGGTTTCCCTGCCTGGTGATGCTGATCCCCTGACTGACAGGTGCTCCTAGGCCTTCTCTGTGGATTATTCAGAAATGTTCTACTACGTGCTGCAGATGTCATGTGCTTAGTGTGAACACAGAAGCCACATGATAGTTACTAGAATGACACGGCACATTGACAATTGACAAGATGCATGTGCCCGTGACTGAGAGCTACTGTACAGCATTGCCAATTGCCTGTTTGTGTGACTGCGCTAACTGCCAATATCGTGCATGGCAGGGGACAAGGCAAGGCAAAGCTTTAATGCTACAGGCAGACCAGGGGGCAATAGCTGAATACAGGCTGAAAACACAAGACAGCAGCCCTGGTAGGTAGCCTGGTCAATCCAGTGTAATGTGTTCCTTTCCATGTGTGGTACCTGTGCCAGAGTAGCTGTACACTGCTGGTTACCAGGTTGCTTTGTTAGATTTGTCAGCCTTTTCAGAGCATAGTGCCAGTGCCAGGATGGTGGCGACGGTTCCTTGAAATTGGAATGCTATAATGTGGTGGAAGAGTAAGTGTGTCTGGTGCTGGTGGATCATGCCCTGCTCCGCAGTTTGTCTGGGAGCATGATGGAGGTCTTTTGGAGGAAGCAGTGAGCTGAAATCACTAAGAACCTGCTCTGGTTTCCATAGTTTGTATGGCGGTTTGGTAAGATTGCAGCTTGTAGAGAATTGGGCTGTTAACAACCCTTTTGACAAGTAATGATGGGCGTCATTGGGAACTTGCTACTGAGTAGCGAGAAATCTTACCACTTCAGGAGCAGTGAACAAAAAGCATGAAGATAACCTTAACACTGAGATAGGCCTTGCTGAACATCTGAATTGATTCTGTCATTGCCCACACTGCACAGAGCCTGGTAAGATTTTACCCATTCAAGTAGTTTGAGCCACAAATGATACAGGTCTTAAGTACAATCATATTAATAGGAATACCTATCTGGCCATTGAGCATGTTACTGGGACACTTTGTGTTACCTTTTGTCATGAGAACTGAATTCCACGGAACATCTTACAGACATACTCATGACTGAAAGACAGTAGGACAGAAAATAAATCAGAAGATATTGAAGGCATGTTAAAAAAGACAGCAAATTAATCATGGTTGACTTTAATCTTCATACAAATTGGGAAAATCAAACTGGCAGGGGTAGTTGCAAGGAAAAGTTCTTAGAGTGCACTCAGGATAGTTTCCTGCAACAATATGTTGTGGATCTAACCAGGGATCAGGCTATTTTTTAATGGGTAATATGTAATGAGGCAGTTTTAATAAATGATCTCAGAATTTTAAAAATCCCTATGGAACAGTAACCATAACAATGGTAGAATTTAGCATTCAGTTTAAAGAGTGAGAAACTTAGGTGGGTAGCAGCTGTACTAAACTTAATTAATGGTAACTATATGGGAATGAAGGTAGAGTCGGCTGGAGTAGACAGGGAATTACAGCAAAAAAGATGGATAAGGAACAATGACAAACATCTAAAAAAAAGTTAATGACTCACAGCAAAGATATATCTCAGTAATGAAGAAGGATTCAAGGAAGCTAACACACCAACCATTGTAAAGGATGGAAGTTAAGGACAGTCTCAAAGTGAAATAAAAACCAGAATGTGGCAAAGGTTAGTGGTAAGCCAGAAATTTGGGGAAATTTTCAAAGTCAACACAATATGACTAGAAAAAATAAACAGGGAGAAAATAAATTATGAGGGCAAGCTGACAAGTAACATAAAAACAGATAGTAAGAGATACTTCAAATATATAAAAATGAAGACAGCAGCAAAAGACAACATTGGGCCGTCAGAAAACAAGGCTGGAGAAATAATAGAGGGGAATCAGGAAATGGCAGAGGAGTTGAACTAATACATTGCATCTGTCTCAACTGTAGAGGATTCTAGTAGTATTCCAAACATATTAAGTAATAAGGGGCTAAGCAGGGGTGGGAGGAGGGGAGGAATAAACACAATAACTAATATTATAGCTAAAGTATGAGGGAAACTAAATGGGGCTAAGAGCCAATAAGTCCCCATGACCTCGTGCAACCTAGGATTTCAAGGGAGGTACCTACAGAGATAGTTGTTGCACTGGTAATAATCTTCCAAGAATCCTTAAATTCTGAAAAAAAAATGCCAGAGGATTGGAAACTGCCCATGCATCACTCTTATTTAAAAAGGGAGGAAGATAGAAATACACGCAACTATAGGTCAGTTAGTTTGACATTTGTTGTTGGGAAACTGTTAGAGCGTATTAAATAAGATGCAATAGCAGAGCATTTAGAAACCCTTAATACAATCAAGCAGATTCAACATGCCTTCAAGAGAGGGAAGTCATGCCTGACAAATTTACCACAATTCTTTGAGGACATAATAAGCAGGGTAGATCAAAGGAAATCAGTAGATGGAATCTATTTGGACTTCAAAAGGCATTTGATAACATACCAGATGTAGGGTTACTTAATATGATAAGAACTCGTGATGTTGGGGGTAATATATTTGCATAGACAGAGCTTGGCTAATTAATAGAAGACAGATTATGGATAAAGTGGGTATATTCAGGATGGCAACCAGTAACTAGTGGAGTGCCACAGGGATCAGCGTGGGAGCCACAATATATATTAATAATTTGGATGAGGAGAGTGAATGTACTATTGCCAAATTTGCAAATGATACAAAAAAGACACATAGAAATACTTCCTCAAAAGCTGCTGCTTTCCCAGTTTTTCAGCTTCCTTCGCATCTACTCTTGCCTCCTCCAGTATTGCAGCATTCTTTGTCTGTGCTATATTGCAAGGCCCTTTGGACAAATTCAAACATTCGAATCTCATCATCAGAAGGACTATTGTTTGCTCTATGATAGCCCTGGTGGAAGAATGAAATGCGTTGTACCAATGCTTGACCTCAAATCAGTTGATTGCATAGTGGAGTCATCAGCCATGGTTGCAGACAATCAATCTTGTCTCCCAGTAACTAACCTTGTAAGGTATTTGATCCTTGAAACAAAGCAGGAATATGACAGTTCTCAAGGACAAAGGCAGTTTAGCATCTTGCAGGGTACTGGTGCAGATTTCTTGATTGTGGTGCTGATGATCACAGGCGATTTGTACATTGATAGAATGGAACTCTTTGCTGTTGATGAAGTCAGTTGAATTGCAATATGGTTGTCTCAATGGAATGTGGATACATTATATAGCACCTTGTAAATGGGAGAAGCCAGCTATGTTGGCAACGAGTAATGCCCAAGGTGCTTCACTGAACTCGTCATAGGGAAATGAGATTAAGTGTGTGATCAAGGCATACTACTGAAGAAGGTAAGAGACCAAGGGATCCAAAGCAATTTGGTAAATTGGATCCTTAATTATTTGGTGGCAGAAGGCAGATGACGCAAAAATTGGTGATGTGCTGAATAATGAGGAAGGAGCCTTAGACTTCAGGACTATCTATCTGGGCTGATCAGATGGACTAAACAATTGCAAATGGAATTTAATCTGCTAAAGAGTGAGGTGATACATTTTGGGAGGACTGACAAGACAAAGGAGCAATGTTGAATGATACGACCCTGGGAAGAACAGAGGATCAAGGAGCCTTGGTGTGCACGTCCATAGATCCTTAATGGTGTCAAGGTAGGTGAATAAACTGGTTGAGAAAGCATTATGGGATACTTACCTTTAATACTCATATAGTCAGAAAGTCATAGTGGGTTAGAGCATGGAAACAGGCCTTTTGGCTCAATTTTTCCATGCCACGCAATTTTCATAATTCATTTAGTCTTATATGCCTGCGTTTGGTCCACATCCCTCCACACTTATCCTATCCATGTACCTGTCCAAATGTTTCTTAAAAGACAAAATTGTACTCGCCTCCACCACTACCTCTGGCAGCCCATTCCAGACGCTCACCACCAGCTGTGTGAAGAAATTTCCCCTCTGGATCCTTTTGTATTTCTCCCTTCTCACTTTAAATCTATGCCTACTAGTCTTAGACTCTCCTACCATGGGGAAAAGCTGCTGGCTATCTACCTCATCTATGTCTCTCATGATTTTATAAACCTCTATAAGATCACCCGTCAGTCTCCTACGCTCCAGTGAAAAAGTCCCAGCCTATCCAGCCTCTCCTTATAACTCAAACCTTCCAGTCCAGGTAGCATCCTAGTAAATCTTTTCTGTACTCTTTCTAGTTTAATAATATCCTTTCTATAGCAGGCTAAGCAGGACTGCATACAGTACTCCAAATACTCTTTACCAACATCTTGTATAGCTTCAATAAGACATCCCACCTCATATACTCAGTGCTCTGACGATGAAAGCAAGCATTGAGAAAGCCTTCTTCCCTACCATTTCTACCTGTGACTCCATTGTCAAGGAGCAAGGAGCTACTACCCCTAGATCTATATTTATTCTATAACACTCCCCAGACCCTACCATTGACTGTGTAAGCCCTGCCCTGGTTTGACCTACCAAAATGCAATACCTTACTTTTATCTAAATTAAACTCCATCTGCCACTCCTCATTCCACTGGCCCAGTTGATCAAGATCTCACTGAGCTGCCAGATAACCTTCTTCACTGTCCACAATACCACCATCAATCTTGGTGTCATCCACAGACATACAAACGGTACCTCCTAAATTCTCATCCAAACCATTTACATAAGTGACAAATAACAGTGGACCCAGCCCTGAATTGTGTGGTACACTGCTGGTCACAGAACGCTAGTCTCAAGCTAATTTTGTATCCAATTGGCCATCTCTCCCCAGATCCCATGATCTTTAACCTTACTGAACAATCCACTGTGCGACACCTTGTCAAAGGCCTTGCTTAAGTCCATGTAGACAACATCTACCACAGTACCCTCATCTATTTCTTGGTCACCTTTTCAAAAACCTCAATCAAATTCATGAGCCACTATTTCCTATGCACAAAGCCACACTGACTGACTATCTGACATGAGGTCCTCGTCTCTCCAAATGCCTGTAGATCCTGTCTTTCAGAATCTCTAACAACTTACCCACCACAGACATTAGGCTCACTGATCTGTAGTTCCCAGGCATTTCCCTGAAGCTTTTCTTAAATAATGGCACAACATTAGCCATCCTCCAATCTTCAGGCACTTCACTTGGCTGTTGACGATACAAACATCTTCACTGGGGGCCCTGCAATTTCCTCCCATGCCTCCCTCAAAAGTCCCGGGGTACAATTCATTAGGTCCTGGGGATTTATCTTATTCAATGCTTCGACATTCAACAAAAGCAAGGAAATTATGAATCTTATCTGTATAAGACACTAGTTAGCCCACAGCTGGAATACTATGTGCAGCTCTGGTCATTATGGAGTCATAGAGATATGCAGCATGGAAACAGACCCGTTAGTCCAACTCGTCCATGCTGACCAGATACCCTAAATAAATCTAGTCCCATTTGCCAGCGTTTGGCCCTCTAAACCCTTCCTGTTCATGTACCCAGGCAGGTGCCTTTTAAATGTTGTAATTGCACCAGCCTCCACTACTTTCTCTGGCACCACCCTCTGCATGAAAAAATTGTCCCTTAGGTCCCTTTTAAATCTTTCCTTTCTCACCAACACACTTTAAGAAGACGTGATTGCACTAGAAAGGGTGCAGAGGAGATTCACCAGATGTTGCCAAAGGTGGAGTGTTTCAGCTAGAATACTGGAGCCATTTTCCTTAGAGCAAAGAAGGCTGAGGGGGACCTGACTGCAGTGTACAAAATTATGAGGGGAATAGATAGGGTAGCTAGCAAGAGATGATTCCCCTTAGTAGAGGGGTCAATAACTAGGGATAGGTTTAAGGTAAAGGGCAGGAGGCTTAGAGAGAATTTAGGGAAGTATTTTTTTCACCCAGAGGGTGTTGGGCATCTGCAACTCACTGCTTGAAAGAGTAGTAGATGCAGGAACCATCACAGCATTTAAGAAGTATTTAGATGAAAATTTGAAATGCCATAGCATACAAGTCTGCAGGCCAAGTGCTAGAAAGTAGAATGAGAGTAGATAGATGCTTGATGAGCGGCATAGTCATGATGGGACAAAGGGCCTCACTCCGTGCTGCAAAACTCTTAAATTGTGTCAGTAGCAGTCTTGATAGCCAGGTTGGTGTGACCATTGATGGTTCCTGTAGTAACCAATGTTCTCCAATACAATGTCTCCAACCTTATATGTTGAGTTGCTTCGCTTCACAATTATTGTCCCCTCTACATCCCAGCATGTTGCCTCCTATCCTCACAACTGATTTCTCAAACATCCCTACCAGGGTGATGGCCCCTAATAAGTTTCTTTGAACTTCATTAACTTTGGCCCATCCCCTCACTGATTTGGAAGGGCATCCTGACTTATAACTGAATGGATTGATATCTGTGCAACTCCCTAGCTGATGTCCTGCTAAACTTTTTTTGCACTGGGGTTGCAAGGCTGACTACAGACCCTTCCCTAGACTGCAGTGATAAGGAACCACTGACTCTGACCGAGTCCAAATGGCTGACTGTGAACAAACCCCTGTACTGTGACTGGACGCTGCTTTTGACTGACTGTGGTAACACCCCTGACTGATGATAGTCTTCCCTGACTTAACTGATGACTATTCCCCTTAAAAACTTTTGATATATGGCTATTTTGTTGAAGCACATACACTACGTTTGCAGCGTAATCTACTTGCATGTTATTAGTGTGATATTGATGCAGCATGGTGCTGTACAACATGTTCACTTCCTTGACTGATCACTGCTGACAACCAGAACAAGCTGCCAAGCTTGTGTCTGCATGAAACAGCATGCCAAAACAGAAGAACTGAGTCTGTAAGCTCTGAATCAGGCAGCAAAGTGTGAAAAAGCAAAGTGAGGCAGGCTGAGATACTCTGAGCAACCAAGTAGATGGAAAGTGAGCAAGCACTAAGAGAGCAATTGTAGATCCCTAAGCTGCAGCCTGTTCTGAATCATAAGTATGTGTTCCTACATGCATTGCAACTTGTCAGCATCACTGTAAAGTGTTGGTGTGCTCCAGAGTACAGCAGTCAAATGGAGAAGTGAATTCTATGTTAGTTTGAAATGTGCCTTGGTGATAGGATGAGGCTGGTGTATATTTGACTCGAACTTCTGTTGGTTGCTGCTCATGGAGCATGCCCTGAGGATCTTGGGGATGGCTAGCCAAAATGGAAGTCTGGATGAGCAAGCAGTGAGCTGGAGCTACTATGTACCTGCTTTAACTTTCATGTCAGGAATTGGCACTGTCTAGTTTGTCTCTGTTGCCCAGTATTTAGATGAAAATTTGAAATGCCATAGCATACAAGTCTGCAGGCCAAGTGCTAGAAAGTAGAATGAGAGTAGATAGATGCTTGATGAGCGGCATAGTCATGATGGGACAAAGGGCCTCACTCCGTGCTGCAAAACTCTTAAATTGTGTCAGGAGCAGTCTTGATAGCCAGGTTGGTGTGACCATTGATGGTTCCTGTAGTAACCAATGGGAAATTGCATATAAATGAGAAGAGATTAAGTACTCAGAGATAGTGGGAACTGCCGATGCTGGAGAATCTGAGATAACAAGGTGCACAGCTGGATAAACACAGCAGGCCAAGCAGCATCAGAGGAGCAGGAAAGCTGACGTTTCAGGTCTGGACCCTTCTTCAGAAATGAAGAATGGTCTAGACCCGAACCGTCAGCTTTCCTGCTCCTCTGATGCTGCTTGTCCTGCTGTGTTCATCCAGCTCTACACCTTGTTATATCAGAGATTAAGTACTAATGTGATGCAAATATATGTAAATGAGCCTCTGCCACACACTGTTGAGATTCTCGTCTCACTGTTCAAGTTTGGGGTGGAAAATTAGACTTTTTATCTCAATGTCAAGAATCTTATTTTTGATCTTGCCATATTTTCCCAACTGATTCACAAAATGTTGTTCAGAAAATGAGAAAATTTAGCTCAATGATTCTTTTATTCCCTTCCCCCGGCCTTAACTAAACCAGCTTTAAGCAAAATGGTTATCAGCCACAGGTTAATTTGGTAACACTTGTCACTTATTAGTCATGTCCTAGCTGTAGATGAACAGTACGGGCAGTTGAGAATTAATAAAAATAGATAGATGCTCTTTGGTCTGCCGGAAACTTGTCGGTCTTCCAGAACAAGTAGTTGACCTCAACCAAGTGTTGCACTCCAAGGTCCAGTACTATTCAGATGGGGGAAGCTACCACTGTAAAGGTCTTCCTGCTGAAGTTAAATGGGAGTCCATTCAGTTACCTGACCCTCCTGGTGCCTCAAACGCATGTAAATATAGTCTGGTTCGAGTAAGAGATGCCTTTGGTTTGTTTGGATAGAGTCAAACTCCAATGTTTATTTGTTTCCTTGATGTGCTACATGTACAGAATCAAACTGTGTTTGTGACTATAAGTTTTTTTTATTAATAAAGTATATTTTGAAATTAAAAAATATTTTGCATTGACATGTGTAATTAAGTCACAAGCATCACTTACTATCTTCATGCTAAGGGAAAGAAATCTGTTCCTATTCATGAAGTTATTGATGTTGGATGAGAGTTTTACATGTGCAGCACCCAGCATTTTGTGATAAGTTAATGGTACTCTCTTTCTGATACTGGAAATTAATGAACTCAGACCTGTCTGATAGGTCATCTGCAACTTCCTTAATGCACTGATGAACTTCTTTTAATTCATTCACAGGATGTGAGCATTTCTGTCTAGACCCGCATTTATTGTCTATTCCAGTCAATCACATTGCTGGGCATCTGGATTCACGTCTAGGCCGAACCAGGTAAGGTTTCTTTCCCTAAAGGATGTTAATGAATCAAATAGGTTTTTCTGACAATTAACAACAGTTTCATGGTCATTAGACTCTTAATTCCAGATTTTATTTAATTAAAATTCCACTATCTGCCACGGTGGGATTTGAACTTGGGTTTGCAGAACACTGCCTGTGCCCCTTCCTTGACCTCTCCATTTCTATTTCTGGTGACAGTTTACAGACCAACATTTACTATAAACTCACAGCCTCCCATAGCTCCTAGACTACACCTCCTCCCACCCTGTATCCTGCAAAAACTCCATCCTGTTTTCCCAATATTCCTCCGTCTCCGTTGCATCTGCTCTGATGAGGAGACGTTCCACTCCTAAGCATCCCAGATGTCCTCCTTTTCAAACAATATTCTTTCCCCCACCTTTGTCATCCATTCCATGCTCCACAGCTCTAAAATTTGGAGAGGCCCTCTGCTGAATAAATGGTAGAGATGAATATCTGGTATTTCGATGCAATCTTGATCTGCATTTGGAAGCACACTTTGCTATTATTCAGTCCATTCCACGCACCAAAACTCTAAACCACTCCCCCACCCCAAACATAACAAAGATAGGGTTCCTTTGTTCTCACATTCCACCCCACCAGCCTCCACATCCAATGCATCATCCTCAAAACACTTCTGCCAACTCCAATTAGACTCCACCACCCAAAACATCTTCCACTCCCCATCCCTCTCTGCCTTCTGCAAGGACCATTCCCTTCACCACCCCTTAGTTCGCGCACATTCCCCGGCAACCACTCCTGAGCTATATCTGTAAATTCTCCAACCTAGTCTACTGCATCCAGTCTCCCGATGTGGTCTTCTGTACATCGGTGATACCAAACATAGACTAGGTGATCGTTTCGTCGAGTTTCTTCGCCTGGCCTGTAATGGCCAGCCTAACCTCCCAGTCACTGCCCATTTCAACTCCCTCCCCCACTCCCTCTCCAACATGTCCATCCTCAACTTCCTCCAATGTCACAGCGACTCGGAATGCAAATTTGAGGAACAACACCTTATCTTCCACTCGGGCAGCCTACAGCCCAAAGGACTCAACACTGAATTGTCCAATTTCAAATAAACTTCCCACCTATCCCCCAGCTCCCTTTCCAGCCCCATCTCCTCCCTTCTATTCCACCTACTGATCCCCCGCTTCCAGCCACCAACCGGATTCATCCCTCTCATCAACCAACCAGGTTGTACCTACTACTGGTATCCACCTATCACCACCATTCCGCTAGGCCCCTTCACGTGCAGCTCCACCTACCTCCACATCCAGTCCTGAAGAAGGATAATACCCGAAACGTTGACTTCTCCTTTCCTCCTGATGCTGCCTGGCTTGCCTCATGTTTCTCTACCTTGGATTCTAGCATCTGCAGTTTTTTTTGTCTCTGGATTAATTGTCTAGTGATAATACCACTAGGACATCAACACTCCACTGCTGGTTGACTGATTTGACTCATCAGAGGCAGTCTGGAAATCAATGGATAAACAAATACTAAGTGCCATTATCATATTCACAGCCACAAAGAAGCTGAAAGTCTGGTTCTATCTCATCCTGCTCTCTAAAGCAAAGGAACATTGGAAGCCTGAGAGAGAGAAAAGAGAGTAGAGATCCATTTTTCCAAATGCTGAGGTCCCTTTCAGTTTTTGGTAAGTTTCACAAGTTTCTTTTAAAGAGAGTCAGACACTGCAGTTTCAATGTAGTGAAAATGCTTCCCAGGCAAAACAATATTGCAGAATATTGCCTTCCCAATTTCTTCCTGCTTCCAAGGCTGATACAGGCTCAAGACAATCACCTTTCTAATGGCAATGGTTCGTAATATTGTACTTGAACAAAATAAGCAGTAAATCATGGAACATTTGACCATCCTTCCTTTCACTTAAGTATAGTAATGTGTGCTTCCAAATGCAGAGCAGGATTACATAGAAATTCCAGATATTCATCTTTACCATTTATTCAGCAAAGGACCTCTCCAAACTTTATTGCACCTATTACTTAAATGTTCTTTGAAAATTTCACATGGGTACAATTTTTATTTTTTCGTTCTAGCTATGGAAGTATTGGAAACAATATGAGATTACGAAAGACGCTTCTTGTTAATCTAATTTATTAGCTTCATTGGAGAGTGTGACAAAGAGGCTTGAAAGGAGTGGAGAAGGGATAAAAGGTAAAAAGTAAAGTTGCCATAGTTCCAGAGAATCATAGCGATGCGGTGTCATTCGAAAGAGACAATTGGTGGTCGTTTAACCTGAGCATCACTATGCCTCAGGCGAAGGGAGGGATTGAGAAGAAGCGTCGATCATGGTAGCTTCATCCGATATGGGAATTGAACCCATGTTATTGGCATCATTTTTCATCTCAAACTACCCTTCCAGCCAACTTAGTTAGGTGATAAGTTGTACTTGAACTTCAGTGGTTCCTTTTTTATACTTCCTTTGAAAAGTTTGGTACTATAAATAAGGAAGACAGTCATCCGTAGAAGTATTTTAAATTAAGACAGGCATTTAGTAAAGGGATAAGTATAGATACAGCTTCTGCATAGTGAGTGCATCAGTCTGGGAGAACATTGCCTGTGAGATGAAAACTGAGGTCTTCTTTCGTTTAGTATATTATTAAAGACTTGGATCCAGGAGTCACAACAGCTAGATTTAAAGATGATTCAACATTAATGATGGTGCTCAATTTCAAAATGTAACAGGATGAATATCAGAAGGATTTAAATTTACTTGGAAATTAGACACAAATGTGTTAGATGAAACCAAATGTATAGAAATGCAAAGTGTTTCAAATGCAGACAAAAATTCCAGAAATGTCTATTATGTAAATAGAAAAAAATGCATGTTGTAAATAAAACTGAAAGTCTTTGAAAATGATCATCCCACATACAACATTTCTTTCCTCTTCAAACATTTGAATGTGCTGTCAGGTCCAAAATCCATTCCCATCTTTACCAGAACTCCAAAATTGCATCCTTGAACCAAATTCCGCATCTGCCACTGTACCAAAATAGATTTTATCAAAGTCACAAATGAGAACCTAAGTCACTTAATAAGTTATTCTCTACCTGTGTGTAGCCTTTGACATTGTTGTCCACACCACCAATTATAAAGAGGGTAGTCATGGCTCATATCAACTCTAGCCTCCCAGCTTGCCTTGGTCCCTTGAAAATTTGCCTACTGGCGCAGCAGTTCCACAGCAGACGCCATCTCCCTAGACCTACACTCATCCCTGGAACATCTGGATAATATGGATACCTACGTCAGGCTTCTACTTATTGACTACAGGTCTGCCTTCAACATGACACTCCCAATCAAACTAATCTCCAAACTCCAAGACCTAGGTCTCTGCTCCAAACTGTGCAATTGGATGGTCGACTTCTTTAGCCACAAACTGCAAACAGTGAGGATAAGCAAGAGCACCTCCTCCTCGACAATCCTCAACACCGGCCCCCCACAAGAATGTTAACTCAGCCCCTTACTGTACTCCCTGTACACTCATGACTACGTGGCCAAATTTCGTCAGAACTCCATCTACAAATTTGTTGAAGACACCACCATTGTAGACTGGATATCAAACAACGATGGGACAGAATACTGGAAAGAGAGTGCTTGGTTGCATGGTGTAAAAATAGCAATCTCTCCCTCAACATCAGCAAAACTAAAGAGCTGATCATCAACTTCAGGAAGCAAGGACGACTGCACACCGCTAGCTACATCAATGGAGCTGAGGTGGAGATGGTTGAGAGCATCAAGCTCCTAGAAGTAACGATCACCAACAATCTGTCCTGGTCCAGCCATGTTGATGCGACGGTCAAGAAGGCACAACAACGTCTCTTCTTCCTCAGGAGACTAAGGAAATTCGGCATGTCCACACATGTTCACACTTAACATCTTTTACGGACGCATCATAGAAAGCATTCTATCTGGATGTATTACAGCTTGGTACGTCAACTGCTCTGCTCTGGACAGTAAGAAACTACAGAAAGTTGTGAACACAGCCCAGACCATCACACATGCCAATCTTCCATCCAAGGACTCAATTTACACATCTTGCTGCCTCGGAAAGGTAGCCATCATCATCATCATCATCAAAGACTCCTCCCATCCCAGTTATAATCTCTTCCAACCTATTCCGTCAGGCAGGAGATATAAAAGCTTAAACACAAGTACCAAGAACAGCTTCTTCCCTGCTGTTATTAGACTTCAGAGTGGACCTCTCAAATTTCAAGTCTAATGCTGATCATGCTTTTTGTGCAATTTTGTGTAACTTTGTATTCCTTGTTCTGTTCTATCATCCTATGATCTTAGTATGTTATGCACTGCACACAAAACAGAACTTTTCACTGTACCTAGGTACATGTGACAAGAATAAACCAAATCAAATCTTTCATCATTGTTCATTTGAGTGAGTTTGGTTCTGCTCTACTTATTTAGTTGTGGCCAGTGAATCATCTGCAATTGCTTATTTCCTATCCTACATTTTTATCTCTAACGTCCTCTGATGATCCACTCTTAGCCCTATTTCTGACACACATGCCGTCCTTCAGTGATATAATCTGAAAACAGCATAAATTTTCACAATGTCTCAGTCTGGCCTCACTATCACATCCCTTGACTCTTCCACTGTGGCTAATTTATCAGACTGGTTGAGCAGAAATTTCATGCAAATAAAAACTTGGAAAACTAAAATGCCGTCTTCAGTCCAGGTTGTAAGTGTCATTCCCTGGCTTTCATCTCTCTCTGTAACCACTCCTCTTTGGTAACATTTTCCTAAAATAAAAATGGTTATCAAAGTTTTGTACTTATTACATGCCTCTGACCTTTTCAATCATCCTCGAAAAGTTTTCTTTTTTCTCACTTATAATAGTTTTATTTGCTGATATAAATGTAAAATGCTTGACTATTTCTTTTGAGAATTATTAAGAACATTTTAAAAGTTTCTTTGTGCTCCTTTTCAGTTTTCCCTATCTGCAATCCCTTACTTTCTCCTACTTACTTTACTTTTCTCACTGAAATATCTAAGATATAGATATTTTTTCTTCCAGGTGGTTATTAACCTGCTGTGGAACCAGCCTCAGGCACAGCTGACAATTCCAACTACATCTACTTTATATATCTCTACAGTTTCACTCTATCCTAGGCCTATACCTAAGCATCCCAACTTGCCAGTCTGCCTATCTTCTGTAAAATGAACAGGCTCGAGATGCTAAATAATCCAGTTCTGTCCTATTTTTCTATAACAACTCTGAACTCTGTCTCTGATTGTCTTTTTAATAAGCTATTGTTAGCCCATTTATATTATTAATTTACAAGCTGCATTCAAACCATATAATGTATAAACATTTCACCAGCTATATAATTTTACCAATTATTTCACCAATCAAATTTACAACAGCCAGAGTCAGAGGTCTATAGCATGGAAACAGGCCCTTCAGCCCAATTTACCTATGCAGCTCAGTTTTCACAATTTAAACTAGTCCCATTTGCCTGCATTTGGTCCATATCCCTCCATACCTATTCCATCCACGTACCTATCTATTTCTTAAATGACATTTGTATTCACTTCCACCACTACCTCTGGCAGCCTATTCTAGACAACCACCACACTCTGAAAAATATTGCCACTTTGGACTCTTTTAAATCTTTCCCCTCTCACCTTAAATCTATGCCCTCTAATTTTAGACTTCCCTACCATGGGGAAAAGCTGTCTGCTATCTACCTTATCGATGCCTCATGATTTTATAGATCTCTATAAAGGTCACCCCCTCAGCCTCCTACACGCCAGTGGAAAATTTCCTAGCCTATCCGACCTCTCCTAACTCAAACCTTCCACTCCAGGTAGCATCCTAGTAAATCTTTTCAGCACTCTTTCTAATTTAATATAGTAGGCTAACCAGAACGGCACACATTACTTCAAATATGGCTTCAT
Organism: Ginglymostoma cirratum; assembly: GCA_024137785.1. Taxonomy (NCBI): domain Eukaryota; kingdom Metazoa; phylum Chordata; class Chondrichthyes; order Orectolobiformes; family Ginglymostomatidae; genus Ginglymostoma; species Ginglymostoma cirratum. The sequence continues at coordinate 735,202 of JAHRHZ010000032.1, forward strand.
CAACATCTTGTACAACTGCAATAGTACAGTCCAAACTAAGTTCCATATAAATCACAACTTTCTCAGTTCAATATCAGAAAGAACAAAATATCTTATTTGGTTCATGCCAGAAACCTCAGACCTCTGTTGTCAAAGTTGCCTCACTCTCTACACATGAATTTCATTGCTGATCCAAATGAATCTTAAGATATGTAACATCAGGGGTCTATTTAACTGAGCTGCAATTCAAACCCCAATCTAATCTATTGACAAGACCTGCTACTTCTGTCATAATTGTGTGTTGAATTTCAATCTGAGACTTAAAACTGAGTGTTTGAAAAAGAGGTTGTCAAAAACAATCTAGAGTCCACCAATTTCCTACTTAGTCACTTAATGATAAGTGGTGGGGATGTTACCGAACATACATGTTTTGTTTCTGCCCCCAAAATGTTTATGAGAGACTTAACATTACTAATAGAAGTTACAAATTTGCAAATACTTTTATAACTGTTTGAAGCAAGACCAATTTTGTAGTTACATCACAATCATTTCTTCAGCTAATGAGTTACTTGGAAATCAATAGTAGTTTGTCCTAGGGCCAAGTACATCTTGTCCATTTAATTCATGACTGGTGGAAAAGCTCAGTAATCACCAGGCGTTTCTGGTTAACTCCATCAGAGGGCAAGGTCCATTCAAATCAATGCCCGACGTTCATGATCATCAGCCTTAAAGCAAGGAGAAACTTGTGAGCCACGACACCGTTTTCTGGGGTATCATAGGTTGTTCACCTATGAGTGCAGAGTTCAGCAGCTGATTTACATATAAATTCAAATATTAGCGGGAAGAAAATATTGTATTTTCTAAAACACATTGCCTATATGTTACTTACTACTGGCCTTTATTCTTTTTTGATCATTGATAGATTCTGTATACATAAGTATTTTCTTGTCTGAATATAAGCTGCACCTGTCAGTTAAATCGCACCACCAGCTCCTCCAAGCTAGAGGCCGCTGCCAGTTCCGCTGTGTTGCGATCGAAAACTTCCAATCACAGGCAACGCTCGTCGTCAGGGTTCCCTCAGGTTCTGATTGGTCAACGTCACCGGTGCTTCGCGGAGCTCGTGCTTTTCCGTCATCGCTCCTTATTGCCGAGACGTGCCTTCATTGGCTGGCGAACACAAACGAAGTGGGGGAAGGGCAAACCGAGGCTGTCGGCCCGTTTCCCTGTCGCTATCAGTCAACCGAACTTGATAAGCACCTCAAGCAACACCCCCTCACCGATTGGTTCCGCATCGCCCAAGGCGATGTTGACGTCTTTGACGCGTTCTGTGAATGGTTCTTTTCTCACATCAATCACTGCGCCCAGCATCAAGTTAGATTGACCAGGAGGTTACAGCTGCAGTGAGAGGGAGAAAGAGATAGGCAAAAAAAAGTACAAAGACAGCCGAGTGAATTAGGGAGGGGTTTTAACCGTTTTAATTGGGGTAAAACCACGGGTTTCCCCTCAGACATCGTTTTATTTTTTTTCCGTGTACTAAAAGAGATGCGACCGGGCTTTTAAGATCTGAAAAAATAAGCTGAGAAATTAAAAAAAAGGGAAAAAAATTACCTCAGGATTGAATTGAACTGAAGGAGCCGCCATGGCAGGAACCACCACCACCACCATCATCATCATCACCACCACCACCACCATCCTGCATTGAGCTCGGTCAAGATCAATATAGAGCTCTGAAATCATTTCAGATTTATTTCTGACGATTATTATAAAAAGATTTTAAAAAAAGACAGATAATTTGACCAGGAGAAATTTGCGCGATGAATCCAGGTGGACAGGATTAAAAATAAGAGGGGATCGAAAATAAAGGAATATAAGTGTCTTTTTTTAAAAAAAAATATATGTTTGAAAAATTAGATGTCGCTTTAAAGTAATCATGAGTGGTCGACCCAGGACAACGTCTTTTGCTGAGAGCTGCAAACCTGTGCAGCAGCCGTCTGCTTTTGGGAGCATGAAAGTCAGCAGTAAGTACATTTTATCCCAATCGTTTTCCTTTATTTAGAATCTTGCACACCACCCCCCCCCCCCACGCCCCGAAAACACTGTTAATCGAACGATTTCTTGACCTGTAGTATTTGTTAATTAACAGTCAATGCTAATCGTAAAAGATATAGGCCAGACTGGAAATGATTCGCCTGATTGTCTGCTTATGGCCGAAAGGATTCCTGGTAACAAACGATTTGAAATCGAAAAGACGGAAAACTTTAATCTGCTTAGAAATGTGCTATAAGTAATTGTGAACTGATTCTTTTAACTCTGTAACTGCTTATTGATGTTAATTTAATATTTATAATGATCATGAGTTGGAATTGGAGTTTACAACTTCTGAAGGGCACAAATATTAGAATAACTTCATTGTATAACCAGTGGACATAGAAATGGAACATGGAAATTAATTTCTAGCTTTTTCTCTGTCTGCGTGTCCATCAGGTTAAGCAGAGGTGTGGTATGGTTAGGAATTTGGCATGTTTGTGATAGTGTGCAATTAGTACTTTTCAACATGTCAACTTTGATTTTAGCTCATTTAAAAATGATGCAGTTTTTAAAATGTAGAAACAACATCATTTCTAACTGTTGGTTCTACCAAATAGATGATTACTTTTTTTAGTCTAAAACTTATGTTATTGACGTACACTAAATATCTTGTTTTCAAAAGTACTGTGTATGTTGTATATAGTTATAAATGTATGTATATGTCTGTGACATACCTGCAGAATCTAGTGTATACCCAAAACTCTCCTGATATTTCTGCAATTCACAAATATCGAACAAGTGGGGGAAGGAAGTGGAGATAAGAAGGTTGACTAAATGAAGTGATGAGACAATAGTAATACTTTGACATCCCTACTGGAGGTGTACAACCCCTAAGTTTGTTACTGTCAATAATGAATATAATAGTCATTAGGGTGACTGAGGGCAGATATGAAAGAATTGTGATAAACTAACTATAATGTTGGAAATGTGCAAAATTTTGCACAATTTGTACTGTTTTACAATGTTTTTATGACAGGCCCAGAATCTAATGTCTTACCTAGAAATGGGTATGACAACTTATTTTTAGTGTACATTTTCATAAACTGTGTTTTTTAATAGAAATCCTAAATATCCTAACAATGTGTTCTAAGCTTCAAGAATCATTGGGTAAGGCTAAATTGGTATGCTGTAGCTTTACTTTTGTGAAGCTATTTTGTTTTTTTTTGTAAATCTATTTTGTATATTCGAATTTAGTCAGATTGTTTTAAGGCTTTCTTAGAACGTTATTCCATCACATACGTATCAAGAAAGTGGCATAGCTGTGGAAAGACAATATTTCTCATTTTCGGCACAGAACACATCTCTTGCCTTTTTTTTGCTTGGAAGAAGTTCATTACATAGTTTATTTGATTAAAATGGCAATACCTCATTTAAGTTAACGCAACCAAGGAAATTGCGACTTTGATCCATAGTGTTTGCTAATTAATTGACCTCGATCAAGACAACCTCGATCAAGACAACAGTTACTGTGCTACTGGTGACTTCAGTCCGTCATATGGGAGGGGGAAATTGGCCAGGCTTTCTGCCACAGAATGCGTTTTCCTCTGTTGTAAGCTCTTGTATGCAGGTGCTGAGTGAGGACAGAATTATATAGGCTTGGCTAAGACTATTCTATAGTAATTTGCTACTATACAAATTCACAAAACAAACTTAATGTGAGTTATCACCAAAATCCAAAGTTTTACCTGAACACTTAGCTCAGATTTTTTAAAGAACAGATACCTATGGCAGCTGACAAATGGCCATTTTCCAGTTTCCTTTGTATCTTGAAGGATTGATGATGTGCTCCCTCACTTCAGTGTGCTTCCCTGGACTCCCCTCCTCCTCTTTCCTTCCCCGTCCTCCTCCTTTCTATCCTTCCTTCCCCGGTCCTTACCCTCATCATCTTCTTCTCCTCCTCCTCCTCCTCCTCCCAGTCCTCATCCCTGACTCAGTTTCCACTTTCACCTTCTCCGTGCTGCCTCACGACCCTCCGTTCCACCCACTTCCCTTGTCACCTGCCGCCTCCCTCATCGTCCCTCCTGTCACCCCCTCCATAATCTCCCTTCCAGCCTTCTGCCCTTGCCCCCCCCCCCC
>JAHRHZ010000032.1:740120-812223 GCA_024137785.1 Ginglymostoma cirratum
CCCCCAAAAAGGACCATCACCTTCCTCTTGCTCCTCCCCCAAGGGCCCCCACCTTCCCCTCTCCCTCTTCTCCTTTCCCAAGTTTTTAGCTATAACTGACAGGAATGAGCTTCCACATCCAGCTTCAAGATCGTAGCCCTGCTGAAACTAAAATCCTGCTCAGTGGGTCTTTTACCCCACCCAATGCTCTTTCTGTTCCAACTTTTTTAAAGAAAGCTACCTTTTAAAAAGGCTGGCTGACCTTCGAGCAGACAGCTCGGCTCCGAGTTTACAACACTTGCTTTCAAAAAAATGACAGAACAAGTCCTCCTAAAAGGTACATCTTGTAACATGCCATTGAACCTTTCCCAGCATTCAGCATCTTGAGTGGAGAGGAGAGAAATAGGGCAAAAACATACTTAAATGCAATCAAATCATTTAATATGATATCAAAGGGAATATACAGGTGTTCTTAAACTTGATCAAATTATTTTATACTGGAATTAATTGGGAGGTGCATGCCCTGATGGAAAATACCATTCAGATTGAAGTGGCATGGTGGTTCAGTAGTTAGTACTACTCTGGTTTCCTCCCACAGACCAAAAATTGGCCATGCTAAATTGTCCATAGCATCTAGGGATGTGTAGGTTAGGTGGATTAGCCATGGGGAATGCAAGGTTATAGCAATAGGGTAAGGGGTGAATCTGAGTGGGATCTGCTTCAGAGGGTTGGTATGGACTTGATGGGTCGAATGGCTTGCTTCTACACTGCAGAGATTCTATGATGAGTTACATGTAGCTTGGTTTGTGTTCATTTTTAAAACCGTTTTTGACATTTTGTACACTTATGAAACAACTATTATGAATCATGTTGTACTTAAGCCCACTTTGCACTTAATTTTGGTGAATGATTTCAAAACAGTGCTCAAGTAATAGGAGTTCACTGCATTCTAATTTCGACATATGAGAAGTTTACGCTTATTTCTATAAAGTCAACCTTTGCACCTCTGTGGTGTTGGTTTTTTTTCATTGTGGAAAAACCTTTCTTGGCTGTTGGGTTACTAGAAGGATACCTTCATTGTGCATCTATTCACAGTATCCACTAAAAATTTTTACAGTGGAAGATGTTCAATTCTATAAACTGGCATTCTTTAGTTAGTAAATTTAGTTTGCAAACAAATTAAATGCTGGGAGTGATACTTTCTCCCATCTATGTATATTCAGTAGCTCAGTTTTAATGAGTCTATGCATAATTTGTTTTGGGGCTATTTAAATTAAAACATGATTGAGATTGTTTTCACTTCACTTCAGTAATATCTAATTTCCTAGTATTTGTATTTTATTTTTTTTTTGGTTTAGTAGTCATGGAGCAAAAAGCAATAAAACAAAATGAAGTGAACTTCAAGCCACCTGTAAATGTGTTGTCAGATGCATTTGTCCTTAACAATAAAAAGGTTACCAAAATATTCAATCCATTTCAGTAACAAGTTGTGTTAATCACCCTGGTAAGGAGCTCACCTCAGTTGTGCATTTGTTGTTTTGTGGAATGTAATTTTTAACTTGGCGCGAATATTTCATTTGTTATTTATAAATATTACAGAATTGAGTCTTAATTTACATTCACTACAGTGGTGACATCAGGTGAATCATTGATAAATTATAGGATGGTGCAAAACTTGACCTACTCTTGAGAAATAAGGCAGGGCAGATGCCTGAGATGTCAGTGGGGGAGCAGTTGAGGGCCAGTCACCATAATTCTGCTAGCTTTAAAATAGTGGTAGAAAAGGATAGACCAGATCTAAAATTTTAAAGTTCTAAATTGGAGGAAGGCCAATTTTGATAGTATAGGCAAGAACTTTCAAAAGTTGATTAGGGGCAGATGTTTGCAGGTGAAGGGATGGCTAGAAAATGGGAAGCCTTCAAAAATGAGAACGGGAGTCCAGAGACAGTATGTTTCTGTTAGGATGAAGGGTAAGGCTGGTAGGTGTAGGAAATGCTGGATGACTAGAGAAATTGAGGTATTGGTCAAGAATAAGAAGGAAGCATATGTCCTGTATAGACAGCAGAAATCAAGCGATTTATAGAGGAATATAAAAGCAGTAGGACTATACTTGGATGAAATCAGGGCAAAAAGGGGACATGAGATAGTTTTGGAAATATGGTTAAGGAAGATCCAGAGGGATTCTACAAATACATCAAGGGCAAAAGGTAACTAGGGTCAGAGTAGGCAGCTTCTCTGATCTTTAAGGAGACCTATGTTAGGAACCACAGAAGATGGGAGAGATACTAAGCGAGTATTTTGCATCAGTGTTTACTGTGGAGAAGGATATGGAAGATTGAGAACGTGGGGAAATAGTGTCATTTTCAAAATGTCCATATTACTGAGGAGGTGGTTGCTGGATGTCTTAAAACGCGTAAAGGTAGGTAAATCCCCGGGACCTGATCTGGTGTACCTGAGAACTCTATGGAAAGCTAGGGAAGAGATTATTGGGTCCCTCGCTGAGATACTTGTATCATTGATAGCCACAGGTGAGGTGCTGAAAGACTGGATGTTGGCTAACGTGGTGCCACTATTTAAGAAAGGTGGAAAGGAAAAGCCAGGGAACTATAGACCGGTGAGCCTGGCAGTGGTGTTGGGCAAGTTGTTGTAGGGAATCCTGAGGGACAGAATTTACATGTATTTGGAAAGGCAAGGACTGATTAGGGATAGTCAACATGGCTATGTGTGAAGCAAAATGTGTCTCATGAACTTGATTGAGTTTTTTGAAGAAGTAACAAATAGGAATTGATGAGGGTGGAGTCGTGGACGTGATCTATTTGGACTTCAGTAAGGCGTTTGATAGAGTTCCTCATGGTCGACTGGTTAGTAAGGTTAGATCATACGGAATAGAGGGAGAGCTAGCTATTTGGTTACAGAACTGGCTGGAAGGTAGAAGATAGAGGGTGGTATTGGAGGGTTGCTTTTCAGACTGGAAGCCTGTGACCAGCAGTGTGTCACAAGGATTAGTATTGGGTTCTCTGCTTTTTGTCATTTATTTAAATGATTTGGATGTGAAGATAGGAGGTATGGTTAGTAAGTTTGCAGATGACGCCAAAATTGGAGGTGTATGGACAGTGAAGAAGGTTATCTCAAAGTATAACGGGATCTTGATCAGATGGGCCAATGGGTGGAGGAATGGCAGATGGAGTTTAATCATAGAATCCCTACAGTGGAAACAGGCCATTCAGCCCAACAAGCCCCCACGGCCCCTCCAACAAGCATCCTGCCCTGACTAACTCCCCTATCCCTGCATTTCCCCTGGACACGAGGGGCAATTTAGCATGACTAATCCACCTACCCTGCACATGTTTGGACTGTGGGAGGAAACCCATGCACACGTGGGGAGAACGTGCAAACTCTACGCAGACAGTCACCTGAGGGTGGAATTGAACCTGGTCTCTGGCGCTGTGAGGCATCAGTGCTAACTACTGGGCCACCATGCTGCTTAATTTAGATAAATGAGGTGTTGCATTTTAGTAAGGCAAACCAGGGCAGGACATGTACAGTTAATGGTAGGTCTCTGGGAGTGTTGCGGAACAAAGAGATCTAGGGGTGCAGGTGCATAGTTCCCTGAAAGTTGAGTCACACATAGGGTAGCGTAGAAGGCATTTGGCACACTTGCCTTGGTCAGTGCATTGAGTATAGAAGTTGGGACGTCATGTTGTGGCTGTACAGGACATTAGGGCCACTTTTAGAATACTGCGTACAATTCTGGTCTCCCTGCTATATGAAAGGTGTTAAACTTATGAGGATGCACAAAAGGTTTGCTGGGATGTTGCTGGGTCTGGAGGGTTTGAGCTACAGCTAGAGGTTGAATAGGTTGGGGCTTTTTAACCTGGAGCGTCAGAGGCTGATGGCTGACTTTAAAGGCTCATAAATCATGAGCATGGATAGATTGAATAGCTAAGGTCTTTTTCCTAGGGTAGGGGAAGTTCAAAACTAGAGGGCATAGATTTAAGGTGAGAAGGAAAAGATTGAATAAGAACCCGAGTGGCAACTTTTTCATGCCGAGGTGGTGTGCGTACAGAATGAGCTGCTAGAGGAAGTGGTGGAGGTGGGTACAATTACAGCATTTAAAAGGCATCTGGGAGGGTTTAGAGGGGTATGGGCCAAATGCCGGCAAATGGGATTGGGTCACGTTAGGATGTCTGGTTGACGCAGTTGAGTTAGACCGAAAGGTCTATTTCCATGAAATATGACTTTATCAATCCTAGTCTTTCTTTGAATTTACCCACCTTGATTCCATACCCCTCTATTTGATTGCCTCCAAAAATCTATAAATGAGTTCTTACATTTTTAATTGACTTGTCCTCAACACCCTTGTGGAAAGAATTTCAAATTTCTAATTTTCAGTACCCCTTTGTGTGAATGTGATTGCTGACAGTATCCTAAACTGCTTGCCTCCACTTTCAAGCTTAAGCTCACTTCCCCGGACTTTCACACCAGAGGAAATAAGGTAGGTGTTTTTTCCTCTCTTCACTCATTTTAATCACTTTAAATACCTTGTTAGCATCATTGCTTAATCTTGAATTCTTTTATAATAGATTTATTAGCAGGTGTCATTAGTTGAAACTTTAAAGTTTTGTAATTCAATAAAAGGAAAGCTTGTAAAGAATTTACATCTCAACCTTAGATTTAACAATTCAACAACATTTCTGAAGTACTGTCACTCGACTCTGTGTTAATTCTGCCTTCTCTCCGCAGGTGCTGCCAGACTTGCTGAGTTTCTTCAGCAATTTGTTTTTGTAACACCATTTCTTGCATTTTTCAGTGCTCTTGTGTGAATCCTATCCATTATGGCCATTGCTGAATAAGAATAGACTTAGCTATCCTATTTCCTTAAGAATGTATAGAGTCATGCAGTACAAAAGCAGACCCTTCGGTCCAACCAATCCATGCTGACCATAATCCCAAACTAAACTAGTCCCACCTGTCTGCACTTGACCTGTATCCCTTCAAACATTCCTTATTCCTGTACTTGCCTACATGTTTTTTTAAATGTTATAATTGTACCACATCCACCATTTCCTCAGGATGTTCATTTCATGTGCGAACCATTCTGTTTTTAAAAAAAATATTGCCCCTCATGACTTTTTAAAATCTTCTTGCTTTCACCTGAAAAATATGCCCTCTAGTCTTATCTGCCACCCGAGGGAAGAGACTCTTGCAATCATACATAAATGCCTTTATGTGAACAGCAAGGTTGTAATGCAGAAACTTTGTCAGCCTAAGATAGGCAAAGGCAGGAAAATTTCTTAAAGGAAAACTAAGGAAGGAAACTGACCATCTGGTGTCTTAAGGAAACTAAAGTTGAAACTGGAAACCAAAACTTCTGGAGAGACTCAACCTAGTTGAAATCATAATAAAGGATACAGTCATCAGAGCTCACTTGATCCCACTGGTGCATTACAAGCAGGCTGGATGAGGCAGAGGCTCAACTCGGGAGTTGAGAATAGATAAATATACATTTGCTGCAACTGTTTCTCTTGTATGAAGGTGACATTGGATTTGTGCCATCCAGACCAGATTGAAGACATTGTGCAGATCTGAGTTATTTTTGAAGAAGGCCATGGCCATGGACTTTGCTTGGTTGTGTGCTTGGTTTTGGTGGGAATCAGGCTGTCATCTAGAAGGAGAGGAGCTGCAAATCTTTGTGAGGAAAATGGAGTTTTGAAGAATTTTGTGACTGATATTGATCTCTATACTGAATGGACTGCTGAGTTAATTCATAAGAATTCATAGAATCATAGAATCCCTACAGTGTGGAAACAGGCCCTTTGGCCCATCACGTCCACACCAACTCTCAGAGCATCCCACCCAGACCCTTCCCTCTATAACCCACCTAATCTACACATCCCTCAACACTATGGGCAATTTTCCATGGCCAGTCTACCTAGCCTGCCCATATTTGGATAGTGGGTGGAAACCAGAGCGCCCGGTGGAAACCCACGCAGATACAGGGAGAATGTGCAAACTCCACACACAGTAGCTGAGGGTTAAGGTTAGGGTTAGGGTCCCTGGCATTGTGAGGCAGCAGTGCTAACCACTGAGCCACCGTGCTGCCCCTGTTAGCTTTACTTGCCATTTATTGTGTAACTTGTACAGTAATTTGTAATCAACCAAAATTTGTCTACTAATTCATGTGTAACTTGAGTTGATTCTGGGTTTTAGAGTACAGGTTGTCACCCAAGGTGGTATTTTAGTGTTTGCCTTGTTTGTTTTTTTGTTTTAAACCATGGAATCCATGGTTTCATTTCTTTTTGTATACAACTGGGCTTTTAGGTTTTTAAAGCATTATTGGTCTCAACTGAGGTCATAATGTTTGAGTGATAGTATTTTATCAATCCAAAACTGTAAGCTTGGAAAATCATATTGCTTTTAATTTGGAACTGAGGCCACCCATTTTGAATTTTAAAAAAAAAACCCGAAAGAACTGCAGATGCTGTAAATCAGGAACAAAAATAAAGTTTATGGAAAAGCTCAGCAGGTCTGGCAGCATCTGTGAAGGAAAGAAACAGAGTTAACGTTTCGGTTCCTATGAGGAAGGGTCTTTGGTCCTGAAACGTTAACTCTGTTTTTTCCCTTCACAGATGCTGCCAGACCTGCTGAGCTTTTCCAGCAATTTTGAATTTTAAGTTGGATAGATTGAACTAATTTCTAAGTAGTGAAGAACATCAGTGAAAAGCCACAAAAAAGATAATTGGAAGTAAGATTTTAGCCTTTGTTTCAAACGTGCTGAAATGGAATGAAGCCTAAAGCGTATGTTTCTCTCTCCACAGAAGCTGCCAGACCTTCTGAGCTTCTCCAGCAATTTACTTTTATATCTGAAGCTTTGGTTAGACTGCATTGTGGAATAGTGTTGGTTCTGGGTTTTGCGGCTCAAGACATATACTCACTCTGGCAGGGGTGCAGTTCAAATTTAGTTGAATGATACCTTTAACTCTTTCAGTCAAAATGCTGACAGTTTGCAAAAACTAAGATTCTATTAATTTCCTTCAGTGTAGAAGATTTTAAGGGATGATCTGGATGAGGTATTTAAAATGTCTGATGCACAGAAAAGGATAAACTGTATTTCCTGGTGTGGAAGTCCAAAGCAAAGGGAAATAACCTTAACAATATTGGAACTAGACTATTCAAGATTGAAATTGAAATTGAGAAAAATGAGTCTGATAGATTTTTATAAGGTAACAGTATTGAGAGACATGAACCAAGGTGGATGAAGATGAAATACAGATGAACGAGGACCTAACTGACTAGCTGAATATGCGTGATGGACTGAAAGGAACACTAATAAGCCAGTGTTGTAAAAATATCCTGACTGGTTCTGAGGGGGACATTATACGATGAAATGTAATTATGAAAATTATTTCATTTACCAAATCTTGCATTTCTTTCAAGGCATGGAAATTCTTAGTTACTTATTGAACTTTTAAAGTATGTTGCGAAATTTTTTTCCTTGCCTAGTTGAATCAAGTGATATATTATCTTGTAACTACATTGTTTTCTTAGGATGCCTTTTTCCCCCACTGAACTTCTCTCCTAGACAATAGTCATAGAGAAAGCATTGTTATATTGTTGTTTGTCCCCACTGACTAGTTTTGCGTCCCTGTTCATTGTATTCCGTAGCATCCTTGTTGTTAGGGGGTGTGCCTCCATTTACTGTTCTTGGTCTCGAGTTCTTTGCAACTATAAGATGCCTGCAACTGCTTAATTAAATTTTGCCTGCTGATATACAACCGTTCTGAATAAGTGTTATTTGCTGCCCACTTTGGTCTAGGCAAGCTAGGTTTATGTGTTAACACAGCAAAATATCATTTAACTCAGAGGAATGGTTTAAATAACTTTAAACACTTTTTGGAACAAGTTTCTTCGAAGTGTGTCAAACTTTGCAAACACCGATCAACTCTGTTCAGCCATGAACTTGCATTTATGTAGTTTCCAGTTGCTTGTCAACGATAAGATGGATAGACACTAACCAAAGATGATTTGATGGGAGGCAGAGGTGTAAATAAAGACTTAGTTAAGGGAAGTTAAGAAGGGACTTCAACAAATGGAATGTGAAGAGTCAGGAGTATTTCTGTCAGAAATTGCATCAGTGGGAGCAAAACAACAGAAAGCCTGACCGTCAATGGAATGGTGGGCAGTTAATTTGGTTTCTGCCCAGTTTCCCAATGAACAACTGGTTAGCAAAACATGGTTTGTCAGCCATTTTAATTGGGAATGTAACCAGTGTATATGAAATGTACTTTGACCTTAGGATGACAGCACGAAAAATGGTGAGGTTGTACAGTGACTATATGTTTCTTCTGTCTTCCACCCTGACTTATCCCCACCCTTAAAAGTGCTTTGCACCCCAGGTACCAGATTCTTGCTTCGAGAAGAGAAATCTTGGCTTCATGTCTGACTATCTCAAGTAAGCTCATGAGGGCCAAATTGCTGAACAGGGCAAGGGTTTAATCCAAGACAATTTGCCTTTTACCACAGTTTTTCTAAACATTCTCTGGAGAGAAAAACATGAAAGGTTCATTTTTTTCTTACTTTAACGAATATGCTGGGAAGTTATAAAGGGGCTGATGGAATGTGATTTTGATGGACATAGCCTCTTAATCTTCTAAAAGAATGCCATTTCGGGTTAACCCCATGACAATGGAATATAATTTAATCAGCAGCTATCAGTTTTTTCAGTTGATATCCTTGGTGGCATACAAAAGTTTAGGTTTTTGATTGGTGTTACCTCCGGATACAGATTAAACTAAACCATTCAAATGGCAAGAGGAAACCTTACTTAAAATAAAAAGTTCCCAAAAATTGAAAGCCAGGCAGCATCAGAGGAGCAGGAAAGTTGACGTTTCTTCAGAAGGGTCCTGACCCAAAACGTCAACTTTCCTGCTCCTCTGCTGCCTGGCCTGCTGTGTTCCTCCAGCTCCACACTTATCTCTGACTCCATCATCGGCAGTTCTTACTATCTCCCAGAAATTGGAGTAGGCTTGTTACTTTTGAAATTGAGGAGAAATACTTGAAGACAAATTTATAGTGCAGGTCTATAGAATTCAGTACTTTGATTATCACAGGTCAGATCAGGCTTGCATGATGGCAGCAGAGTAGGACATCTGAACCAGAGCTCATCCACTCTATCCATTTTTCTTTTGGATTTCCTCTCTTCGTGTGTTTTTTTTTTTGTTCATTCTTCTTACCTCCGTACTCGGGTAGCATTGGCAATGTCTGGGGTAAAGCCAGCATGGGCTCCCGTCCTCAAGATCCTTGAGGCAAGGCCCCAATGCATACTGAAGACAACGTCTGCTTGGAAAGACTGTAATTCTGAACTTTGATTTCTTTATTGTAATTTATTCTTAAGATTTTGTACCAAAATATCTCTTTGTACTTAAAATGGCAATAAGGTCTATATAATGCTGGACTTTTTATTGCTTTATTTTTCAAATTTAGTCCCAAGAATCTGTACTTAGGTACCTTCATACCTAAGATAGTGCTATAAACAGTGACTTTGTAAACTTTTCACTGTACTCATGTGAGTTTTGCCCACCCCTAATTGCTCTTGAGCCGTTGCCTTGACCTACTGCAGTCCATTTGGTATAGGTAGACCACCATGCTATTAGGCAGGGAGTTCAGGAATTTGGACCCAAAACCATTGAATGAATGGCAATAAAGTTCTGAGTCAGGATGAGTGTGGCTTGGAGAAGAACGTGCAAGTGTTTGGTGTTCCCATATGTCTGCTGCCCTTGTACTTCTGGAAGGTATTGTCTAAGGAGCTTTGGTGAATTTCTACTGTGCATTTTGTAGATGACGTACTATTACTGCATGTTGGGGGTGGAGGGAGTGAATGCTTGTGGATCTGATGCCAGTCAAGCGGGCCACTTTTGGCATAGAGTTCTTGAGTGTTGTTGGAGATGCAGTCGTCCAGTCAAATGGAGGGGTAGTTCATCACACTCCTGACCTGTGCCTCGTAGATGGTGGAGTGTCTTTTGGGAACAAGAAGATGAGTTACTCCCTGCAGTTTTCCTACCATTTTATAGTCACCATTATTTATATGGCTAGTCCAGTTCAATTTCTTGTCAAAGGCGACCCCCAAGAAGGCAATGGGGGATTCAGCCATAATAATGTCATTGAACATCAAAGGATGATTGTTAGTTTCTCTTGTTGGAGATGGTGATTGCCTGGCACTTGTATGGCACAAATAATACTAGCTACTGGTAACCCCAGACCCAGCTATTATCCAGGTCTTGCTACTGTTGGTCTTAGACTACATCGGTATTTGAAGAATCGCAGATGATGCTGATCGTTGTACAGTCATTAGCGAACATCCCACTTTTGACCTTTATGATGGAGCAATTGAAAATGCTTGGGTGAAGGACTCCACCCAGAGGACCTCATTCAGAAGTATCGTGGAACTGAGATAACTGATCCCCAGTGACCACAACCGTTTTCCTTTGTGCTTAGTCTAGTTATACGAGCCCTCCCCTCCCAATTTCCATTGAGTCTTGCCTTACTAGGGCTTCCTGATGGCACACACTGTCAAATGCGGCCTTGATATAAAGGGCAGTCATTGTCACCTCCCTGCTGCAATTCAGCTCTTGTCCATGTTTAAACTAAGGCTGTAATAGGGTCAGGAATGTTGTGGTCCAGGTGGAACCCAAACTGAGTGCCAGCAAGCATATTATAGCTAAGCAGTGCTACATCATAAGATTAGCCCCTCTGTCACTTTTGTCGTGGTCTACAGTTGAAAGAGTTGGATTTGTCCTGCTTTTTGTGAAAAGAGTCTACCTAGGTAATTTTCCAAATTATTGATAGATGCCATTGTAACTATGCTGAAACAGCTTGGCTTGCTGCAGCTGCATGTTCTGGATCACAGGTCTTCAGTACCATTGCAGGATGAACAGTCTTTGTAGTGTCTAGTTCCTTCAGTTGTTGTCTTGATATTATGCGGGATGAATCAAATTGGCTGAAGACTGGGGACTTCCAGAGGAGGACGAGGCTGACCTGTCATTGGGAATATGGATATTTGTTAAACTGCCACCGTGGTTGAGTTGTTAATGCCTACCACCATTCAAAAACTGTTGTGGTGGAACTGCGGAGGTTAGATCTGATCACTTGGTTGTGAAATCGCTTAGCTGTCTAGCACCTACTACTTTTGCTGTTTGGCATAAAAGTAGTCCTATATTAGATCTTCCAGGTTTACACTTCAATTTTAAGAATTTCTAGTGCAGCTCCTGGCTTGCACTCTTCGTTGAAGCATGGTTTATCTCCTGGCTTGATGATGATGATGGAGTGTGCAATAAGCCAGGTATGAGTTTGCAAGATGTGTTTGAGTACAATTCTGCTGGTGACCCGCAGAAGCTCAGCTGCCTGGTCTACAGTTGCTAAACCTGCAAACACAGGCCATTGTCTCCGCTAGGACTGTTTGGTCGTCACTCTTAATGATACTGTCAGGATAGATACTTCTGTGGCAGACAGATTGGTCAGCCTGATGTCAAGGTTTTTTTCTCTTTAATGCAGTCTTGCAACTTGCCCTTTAAAACTAGGCCAACTCATTTAGCATGGCGCTGCCAAGCTAATTATGGATATTGGAGTCCCTCACTGAGTAGGTTTTGTGGTCAGTTGTACCCAGTGCCACTTCCAAGTGGTGTTCAATATGGCATAATTATTAGCTGAGGGTGGGGGTTGCATGGTAGTTGGTAATCAAGCAGTTTTCTTGCCTAAGTTTGACGTAATGCCATGACACTTCATTTTGTCCTGTCCATGTTGAGGATCTAGGGCAACTCCCTCCTGAATGTGTATGATGGGTATTGCCACCCCTGCTTTGGTCTGTCCTTGCTGTCTGACAGATGCCCAGGGTTCTTGATTGTAGTGCCTAGCCATAAGGTACAGCTCTGATGTGAAAATCACCATGGCAGTTGTTGCTTGGCTAATCTGAGACAGCTGTCCCAATTTTGGCACTAGCCCCCAGATGTCAATAAGGAGGACTCTACAGGATTGTATGACTGCTATGAGGAGAATGCTGGAAGTTGAGCTCCAGTGCTCTGAGCTGAACCAATTATCTATATTAATCAAAATGGGCGTCTAGGAACAGGTGAGACAGCCTTAAAGTCGGAACGTCAGATATTTTGAACAAGGGTGAAACCAAATTGTTTTATTATCTTTTATTGATGAAAATTATGATAGTGGAAAGCAAAGCAAGGAACTTGTCTCTGCAGTGGTTTTGCTTATATGGATGATATGGAAAAGTTGCCACCCCCGCTAAGAAAGTACAAAAAGCCATTTTGCTTTGCAAATTTAAAGATGTTGCCCACACGTCAAGATGCCACTGAAATCACTCAGTTGACTTCATTCATTTTTGAGGTATGGATCAGGAATGTGAGCACAATGTACAAACAGAAGGAAAGATTATTAGCCTGTTGATCCTGAAGAGTTTGATGAATGTCTGCCCACTCACTAGTCTGTTTTCCTAGCTGGAGCAACAAAGACCATTGACCTGCTCTGGTTTTCATGCTGCAGCATGGCGAACTTGCCAGAAAGCATGCTAAGTGGAAACAGATTAGAGATTTTTGTTTAGAGCTAACTCTTAATGTTTCTTAAAGCTTGTTGCTGTACAAGCCATTGTAAAATATGAACAAATTTTTAAAAATTCTCTTGTTTACTGCAACTGTTTACATTTTTATTTGACAATGTCTTTACAGGCAAATCAGGTTTTGTGGGGATTCTTTGGCTCTCTTGAAGTTTTGCTTACCAAAGGTGCTCCGCAATTACTTATTGCAGTTTTAATATAAACAATATGTTAATCAATAATGGCTGCCTATTTTAATTTTGGCACTGAAAATTAACTGTCTTCAATGTGGAGCTTTGTTAGTTGTTTTATTTTTGAAGACACAAATGTCAACCTATTGGTTACCATCTTAATTCAGGCCTAAGATGCCCTTGTTACTTTGCATTGTCAGTTTGCAGTTTCAGCAGCACAGTGGGCAAAGATATTTTGAGCTGACGGATTTGGGATTCTAGCTTATAGCATATGCCTGAAACTGCAACATTTGGATTTTATTTGACATTTATCCAGGTGTCCTCTCAATGACTTTATTGACCAGTAATATGAAATTTCCTAGGTGGATAATCATGCTTGCTAATGAGGAATTGACAACAATGGTATTTTTAGTTTTCCCCAGTGTATCATGCTGTCATTAGCTTTTTGTCTTATTCACTCATGGGATATCAGGGTCATTGGTAGGGCTAACGTTTCTTGCCCACGCCTAGTTGCCCTTGGATAGTGGCTTACTAAACCCTTTCCAGAAGACTGTTAAAAGTCAGTCACATTGCTATGGGTCTGGAGTTGTGTGTAGGCTAGACCAGGAAAGGATGACATTAGTGAATTGGACAAGTTTTTGTTTGCTACAGTCGACAATTCTATTTATAGTTATTGTTAGACATTGAATTTTTTCTTTTATTGAATTTGTTTCCCACCATGTGTCATTGGAATTCGATTGCTGGCCCCAGAACGTGACCGGAATCTCCAGATTATTAGTCTAGTGACAATACCACTTGACCATCTCTTTTTTTTCCCAAGTGCTAGTGCATCTCCCTCCTAATCTCGTAGTTTTAATTCAGTGCAGGAGGTGGAGGAACTTGGACTTTGCAGTTACTTCTGCCATCAGTGTTCTTTCTCATTCAGTCACTGCCAAGAATCAGAGTTCAGTCTGATCCTATTTTGTTAAAATGACTGTTTATATTCATATAGCCCTTTTTAATGTCGCAAAATATCCCCAAGGTACTTCATGGGAACATTATCAAACAACACTTGACAGAAGGTGATATTGGGACAGAGAATCAAAAACTTGGTTCATGAGAGCAGTCTTGAAGAAGGAAAGAAAAGTAGAGAAGTTTAGAGGGGAATTCCAGAGCTCAGTGTTTCCAGCATAGGCCTGGTTGCCAAAACAGGAATTTAAAATAGGAGATAGACAAGTGGTCAAAATTGGAGGAATGTAGATATTTTGGATGGTTGAATGGCTGGAGGAGATGGCAAGGGTAGAGGTAGGGTCATGGGCTTTAAAAATTGGGATCAGAATTTTAAAATTAGGCTGTTGCTTAATTGGGAACCAGTGTATGTTAGTGCGTATAAGGATGGATAAGTGAGTTGGTCTTGGTGTGGACAAGGATGCAGTATGTTGGATGATCAAGGTCCCAATGTGGGAGACTGATCAGAAGTGTATTGAGATTACCTCTAGAGTTAATGACTGAGACATGGATGGGTGTTTCAACAGCAGATGAGCTATTAGTAGACTCGGGCTGTGTAAGGGCCAGGGAAGTTGACTTGATAATGGTGCAGATATGTGGGCCAGTAACTCATTGTAGAGTTAACAATGACACAGCATTGTTAAATTCTTGTTGCGCCATCCGTTTGTCAGGAATGAGGATGGAGTTGACTGCAGTTTACAGGGTTCCCAGTGGGGGGGTGGGGGCTAACGATAAGATTTTCTGTTAATCTTGAAAATGTCTTTCATTCTGTCATCTGAGGCCTTTCTACTGCTGACAGCAGTTGCTATTGTAAATGCATGTCGAAATGACTGAAGTTATTGAGGTGAAATTCATTAATCCATACTATTGGTTGATTTTGATGAAAACAAAATCCCCCCCCCCCAATCAAAAAAGAGTTTGGGATGTTTAATTGCAAGCTAGGATGGAAGCATTTTTAACGTGATCATGCACCTGCTCAAAATTGTGAAGATTCTTGATTCGGGGAATGACGTCCGAGGTCAGTGAGTTGATATTTGAGGGTATTAAGGTAAAATGTTCATTGAGACACTTTCAGTGGGTTAAGTATAGATGTCAGGTGTTGTAGAGCCCACGAGAAACAGTGGAAAGACCATCTATGTGGCTTTTTTAAAAGAGAAGTAGGTAAATGTGAAAATTTAAATAAGAAAAGTATGAGTGAAGCATAAGAGAATAAGATGATGGCCATGACTTCACTTGAGCCACCACAGGCTTCATAAATGGCTTCCTGATTTTATAAAATTTTTGAAACTCAAATCTCAGTTCCAATTTGCTGTAAACAAATACCTGTTTCTATTAAGATAATTAGCAAGTCCCATGATGCTGGTTATAATTAACTTGGTTATTGATGCAAGCAAGTTTGCTATGGTAATTGTTCCTCGTTGGAAGTATGTAATGGCTTTTCTCTTTTGTGTGACCATCGTAGTTTTATGTTGTACTGAATTCAGCGTCAGCTATGTGATAATGTCCAACTCCTTAATTCAATATTTTCCTACGTTCAATAAGAATCGCTTTAATGTCCCTTGCATTCTATCTACATAAGTATATGAGCGTGTTCCTGTTCTAGTTCCAGCATATTGTTTGCTGAATAGTATGTCATACAAAGGTGTGTGGGCACGTACAAATGGTAATGTGGTTTCGCATAGAAACTGACAGTGGAACAGCTCTGTTAAGCCCCATTTCGTTATCGTTAAATTGGAATGTGAAGCCTGAAGTTTTAAACTAGACTGTCTTAGTTGTTTGCTGATAAGTTCATTTATGCAGTAAAAGAATCTGAAGTTTAAACAAGTTTTGAACTTCATTGGCTGCTGAGGAAAATTGAATTCAAACACTGAGAATTAACTCTTGATTGGATTTGTGTGTTTCTTTTCACTTGGCTTAATGAATGATTTCCTCCATTTTATGATTCTTCAGGCTAGAATGTTGGATGCAAACAATGAGATGTTACTTTAGTGTCAAAACCAATGCAAGTTATAAATACTGGCAGACTAGACTTTCTTTATGTAATTTTAAAAAAATCTGGTTTTGGGGATAAGTAGCTTCTGGCTCAACTGGTTACATTCAACTGACTTTTTGAAATGTCATGTTTCCTCAGTCCAAAGGCAGATCCTTGGTTCACCTGTTTGCTTCATCCTGAGCTGTTTTCTTGATCGTGTCATTACCTTGATTACATAATGTCTGCTTAGTATGGGAAGAGTAAAATCCATATGTGGCTGACAGTTTGGAAGTCTAGTCGTAAAGAAAATGATTGCTGTAGTTTGTCAAAATACTATTGAAGTTGATTCACAAAGAGCTTGAGGGTGACTTTGCAAAATACTATTGACTGCTCAAACTGTCCATGTAGTTGGGTGAGGGAGTTGTGAATTGTTGAGGAATATTTGTGAATAATTTTAATGTAAGTAACAAGGTATTTATCTAGCAACCTTTTTTAAAATGTAATCACTTCCTCTGAATCGCTCATTGAGACACTGCACACCAACTTAATATGAGCATTGATCCAAGAGTTGCCCCATCCATTCTGTTACTGAACTTTCTGCCCAGCATTCCTGATTGTGGTTGATCTTTTCAATTTACTTCTTGTTCAGCACTGCTCACACTGCAGACTGTGCAAGCATACAGTTTCTTATGTTCTTGCTGCCCCCTCTACATGCGTCTCTCCAAAATGGCTGTTCAGTTGTGAGAATGGTCTTTGCCATTTGCTAACGTATTGTGTATGATTGGATTAACATTGTAACCTTGATGGAAACTTGGCTGAAAGATAGCTATGCATTCCCCTAAATAAAGCTTCCTTTTGTTGGGTATATTTTCCACCTGCTCTACTAAGACTGTGTTGGTGGTATCACTCCTTCGCAAATTACAGCTAGGACTGACCCCTGTCTACACCTCTGGAATTGTCCTCTTTTGAGTGTCTCCCATTGCTCTTGGCCTCACCTCAGTTTAAAATCTCTAACCTTTAGTTCCTGTCCCAGTGTGGTAAAAGGTTTTGTACTGAAATATCCTTTTTCTCCTCCAGCCTCCACACCAAATGACTTCTAATCCTTGCTGATTTCATCCTCCATTTGAACTCTGTGTATTCTCTTCTGATTTGGTACATTTTTTGACTCCTTTAATCTGTCCCTTCATATAAAGTCTCTTTGCCATGTTCTAACCTTACTTTCTACGTCAATTTTTGGAGCAAGAAACAACCCGTGCCTCAGTTCACTCACTGTGTTCTGCCTAACATTTTGTTCTTCTGTAATATTTCTACAGCTACTTGTTTGTACAGTTGCACACTTACCTTTGTCCTAGTCATCAATTAAGTTGTTATTCTTCTGTGGGCATTCCCTTGGTATTAACTTTCTCTCTGTAGACTTGAATAAATATGGTAGGCAGCTAGATTAGCCATTGCTTCAAAATCTGGCTGGCCCACACCAAACACTATCGAGCTATGCGTTCATCTTAAACTGATCCCTATTCCAGGGTGATTCTTGAATGCAAAGATACCTCCTGGACTCTTCTCTGTACTGCAAACTGTCATTGCCCTTGTCGTCTCTGGCAATATTTGATTTCTATGTCACCTAAAATTGAGACCAGGCAGTCAGCTGCCTCTACAGCTTTCCTGTCTTTGCTCAGCAGACCACACTTCCTCTCCTTACTTTCTCCCTACTGTAGGCCTGAACTTGCAGCTTGCTTTCTTTTTCTCTTCTCCCTGAAATCTGCCCAATCTCTCATTCACCTTGTCAGTGAGATCTGCTTTCTGTTCTGTTGACCTTATTCCCATAAACTGCAAACCGTCCTACTTCCACTCCTTGTTAGTTAGCCAGCATGAATCTTTCTTCAGGTACTCTCTCCCCTCTCCTGTCTCCTTTTAAAATTACCAACATCACCACTCAAAACCAATCCCTAAGCATGCTGACTTTTTTTTTCTTAAACTACTGATTCATCTGCAATCTCTCTTTCCCTTCCTAAGTCAGTTCCTTTGTTACTGTCAAATCTGTGCCCATCTTTCCCAGATCTCTGCTGAATCTTCCAATTAGGTTTCTGCCCTGTTGTAATATGGAAATGACTCGAACTCTCAAGATACAGCTCATGTGACTGTGTCCAGGTAAACTTGCCATCCTGCTCTTTCTTGACCTGGCTGTAGATTTTTTTTTTTTTACACCGATGATTACATAATTTTCATCCAGTGTGCCTCCTGTGAGATTCAGTT
The DNA here is from genome assembly GCA_024137785.1 of Ginglymostoma cirratum. Lineage (NCBI taxonomy): Eukaryota > Metazoa > Chordata > Chondrichthyes > Orectolobiformes > Ginglymostomatidae > Ginglymostoma > Ginglymostoma cirratum. The sequence continues at coordinate 758,101 of JAHRHZ010000032.1, forward strand.
GGGTGCTTCTTAAATATTTAACGATAGCCAGAATCACTTGCATTGATATCACTTCCTATTTTTGTACTGTTATTTCTGGTGTCCCCCAAAGATCTATCTTGACCTCTAATTTCTCATCAGCATTTCACCCTTGGTGACAATGCCAGAAATTGCAGCATGTGTATTTGTATTCCAAGCTCTACCTTGCTACCACTTGTCTTGACTGCTCCACTGTTACTAGACCAGACTCTGTGTTTTATAACCAGTACTGATAATAAAGATTTCCTCAAGTAAATGGAATATGAAAGACCAGCCTTTCGGTGCCTGCAGGTCCCTGGCTAAACCGCATTCTTCGTAACTCTAGTGTCATATTTGGCTGAGTCAAGCTTTGGACCACATATATCTGTGCCGTAGTTGTGAAAACCTATTTCCGCCTCAGTAATATCGCCGACTGTATTCTTGCCTCATCTTGCTGCAGTTGAAACCTTTTATCCTCCAGACTGGGTTAACCCAATGTGTTCTTAATTACCCTACTGTGTTCTTTCCTCTGTAAACTTGAAGTTATCCAAAACACTCCTGTGTCCTTGCTCGCACCAAGCCCTGTCCACCTAGTACACTTCTGCTCTCTGAAATACATTGGCTTTCAGTCTAGCGAGGCCACCATTACAAAATTCTGTTTCTCGTATTTCCAAATCTTTGCATTGTCTTGCCATTCCCAAATTTGTAAAGTTTATCAGCCCCATAATACTCAGGTATCCGTGCTTCTTTAATTCTAAGCCTCTTGGGCACCCTCAATATTAATTGCCTTAAAGTTTTATCTGGCGTGGTCTCTAATCTCTGAAACTCACCCAGCCTGTTTCTCCTTTTTGTATTTTTAACATATACCTTGAAGCCTACCTCTTCCATCAAACATTTGGCTATTGGCCTTAATATTGCCTTTTTTGTGGCATAGTATCTAATTTTAATTTATAATAGGCCTGTAGAGCCTTCGGGCATTTGTTCTTGCTAAAGGTACTGTCTAAAAGAAACTGTTGGAAAGCAATGTAATATAGCAAGATGTGCACAAAAAATAATTTCCCTGTAATTGAAATTTTTTTTGGTGATTTATGTACTCCTCTAGAAAAGCCTGGAATCATGAATTCTATTTGTTGTAGACTGAGTGGCCGATTTAATACTGTTTTGACTGAGAAGTGTACATTTAAAACCTGCCTTCACAAGTGGATAAGGTGGTCAAGAAGTCAACTTGCCAAAAAGTCATATGTTGGAACTTTATAGAACTTTAGGCCACATTTTAATATTGTGTGCAGTTCTGGTTGTCTCACTGCTAGAAGAATGTGGAGGCTTTGGAGAGGGTACAGAAATGGTTTTAGGATATTGTCTGGTTTGGAGGACATCAGCTACAAGGAGAGATTGGACAGACTTGGTTTGTTTTTGCTTGAATGTCAGAGGATGAGAGGCAACCTGATAGCTCAAAGTTATGAGAGGCATGGATAAAATGGATAGTCTTTTTTTCAAGGTGGAAATATCAGTTACTGGGTTTAAGGTAATAAAAGGTATGTTTCAAGAAAATGTTAGAGGCAAGTTATTTTTGTTAGAGGATGGCAAGTGCCTGGAATGTGCTGCCAGAGGTGGTGGAGGAGGCGGATACATTAGCAATGACTAATAGGCATCTTGACAGATGAATAGGCAGAAATAGAGGGATGAAGACTACATTGAGGCAAAAGCTTTTCAGTTTAGGAAGGCAACATGTGTTGGTGCAGTCTTGGTGGGTAGAAGGGCCTGTGCCTATGCTGCACAATTCTTGGGTCTGTGTCCATTAAACTGAGCAAGGTTAGTGCAGGGTGCAGGAGCCAACTTTTAGGTAAACCAGTTGCCTGCTTCTAACAATACTAGCATTACAAACCTCTATCCAGCATGCAGTGACAACATGCCTGAAAACCTAGGATGAAACCATTGTTTTAAAAAAAATGGTGGGGCCTCTGCAGTTTGTTGAAATAACTGTTCTGCCAGCTTTGTGCATGAATGTGAAACAGTTGTATGAGTAACTCTTTGCAACCCGTTCCACTACTGCTTCAGTTGGACCTGTGCAGTTTGATGTTGCACAGGTGCATCTGATCCAGATTTGATGTCATTCAGGTCATAGGAAACAAATTTTAATTAATCCATGTGAAGCAGTGATGCTCAGCATAACTTGTCCCAAAGTGGTTGATTTTTGTACTGATTGATTAGCTTAAACAAATGATGTGTCCGCAGTATATTGCAGTAATGACCCAAATTTAGGAAATAAGTCGTCTCTGGAACCTGATCAAGTATATGTCAACAATGTGGGAAGCTGATTTCTTTTTTGTTGGAAGAAAAATTTGCACAAAGAAGTTGGTGCCTGCTCAGTTTGAAAGTTTGATTTACCCCACAAAAAATTATTTTCTGTGTCATTGGGTTTTTCATTCAATATCCAAGATTAATGGATATCTTGTTGCAGAGAACCTTTTTTTTCATTTGACAAAACAGGCACTTGTTATATTATGGGAGTCTGTAGGCTTGAATCTCTGAGTTCTGTTATTGATGTAATTCTGAAAGCTATTAAAAAGGTTTATTGTTACAGAGATAGTAGGAACTGCCGATGCTGGAGAATCTGAGATAACAAGGTGTAGAGCTGGATGAACACAGCAGGCCAAGCAGCATCAGAGGAGCCTGTGTTCATCCAGCTCTTGCTGTGTTCATCCAGCTGTACACCTTGTTATCTCAAAAAGGTTTAATTTTCTGTTTTGCAGTAAACTTCTAATCTAGCCAATCTGCATGAAATCCTTCTTGTGACCTTTTGAGTGTAATGGAGCACTCTTTATCTTGATATAATTTATATAAGTCGTTACTTAACTGACCTGACTGCACTTCCCTGCTTATCTGTGTAAACTTTAACAAAAGCTGCAGAGAATCAGCTCCAAGAAAGTATTGACCGTGCAGCTCAAAGAAGAATGACAAGATTCAGGAGCATAAACTTTCAATTGTAAATTTGGGAATACATGATTGTAGACACTTTTTAGAAATCTTGGTGTAAACAAGTTTGCTAAGTTTCCAGCTAATAGAGGAATGTTCAAACAGAAATTTAAAATGAACTTTTGCTTATTTGTTTCACATCTTGGTCAAAGTTGAATCACTGTGTATATTGTTGAAGCAAAGACTGATTTGAAACAATGGAAAAAGTTATTTTTGCTATTTCTTTTTTAAACGAAAGCTGTTTGGCTAAACTTTAACAAAATTGTATTGATACATACTCTAGAAAAGTTTAAGAATTGCTTAAAATTAGTTAACTTCCGAAAAAACTTAGTATTGTGATATGAAATCCAATAAAGTCTGTTCCCATCATAACTTATAAAAAGGATGAGAGCCCAATAAAGTTGTAATCATTCTAGCTGATTCCTGCGATAATGGAAACCCTAAAACCTTGAAACGAACTTTTTTATTGAGTCAATAAACTGCAAAGTTTGGTCTCTGATTGCAAAGTTGGAATGAAATTGTTGAGTAGATTTAAAATGAACAGTGATACTCCTTGTGTTCTATGAATAGATAACTTCCACTTCACAATTTTTTCTTGTTAACGGTACAGTCAGTGACACTGATTAAGCAACTTCCTTGGTGCTGCCTAACCTGGTGAGTTATTTTTCCACTTGCCTACAACATGCACATATCTTATGTTCTGAAGATTTGTAACTTGCACATCTCTACTTAGTGTCTCTGTCACTGAGTTTCAGTTGTCTTTTTACTGTTTGAAAGTAAATTAATAGTTTGTTTATTTGCTGTTTGACTGATGTGAGCACTGTCTTCTGAGGATAGATTGGACATGCTGGGCTTGTTTCCATTGGAGTGTAGAGCGAGAGGAGACATGACATGACTTCAGTATGTAAGATCATGAATGGTCTTGGGAAGAATGTTTCCTGTTGAGGGTGAGCCCAAAACTGGGAGCTACTTCTGTAAAATTAGAGGTCGCCCTTTCGGGTTAGAGATGAAGGGGAATTTTTTTTTTTTGAGGGTTGTGTGCCTTTGAAAAACACAATCTTAAAAATGTTCAAAGATCCTGTCCCCGCCACTTTGAGGCAAAGTTGGGTTGCTTCTTAGGCAGTGAAATATTGTTGTTGCCAATAAATAGAATTTGAAACACCAGTGGCTCAGCTATGATCTTGAATGGTGGAGCAGGGCTTCGGGGGCCAAATGATCTGGTTCTCCTATTATTTCATACGTTTATTTTAATAGGACATTCAAGAAACTTGTTCTGAAAATGTATTAATTGTAAGTTAATTGATATTTTGTTACAGGGCAATAAAAAAATTCAATATGATATAATTTATTTTAATGGTTCAATGCATTAGAATAATTCAAAATTATACATTTTAAGTGGAGATAGTTCCCAAACATTGAGGGGAAACATGGAGGCAAATAACCCTGTTCAGTTTTTTCACACCATCTAACCGCTTGCTCAAATGTTGTCGACACTTTGGAGCAGATAATCTGCCTGTCCCGTGAGCCAGAGATTGAAACATTTTTTCATGGAAGAAAATAACTTGCTTGCCAAATTAACAATATATGAAATTGACAGGAATCTTATAGATTTAAGAAGCCATCGTGGGGAAGAGATTAGAAGCTATGAACCATGTTGTGACAGTGATGTAAAAAAAATTTCAAGATAATCAAGCAGAGTCAACATGGTTTTGTGAAAGCGAAATCCAATTTAACCAACCTGGAGTTCTTTGCAGATGTAATACTGTAAGTTAGATTTTCACAAGTCATTTGCCAATATGCCACATTGAACCTTGCTGCAGAAGATAAAAGCTCATGGTCTCATGGAATAAATCTTTGACACGGTTAGAAGAATAGCTGGTTAATAGGAAACGGATGTTTTCTGGCCAAGTGTAACAAGTGTTCTACAGGGACCAGTGCTGGGGCATCAACTGTTCACAATTTATAAAAACGACTTGAGTGAAGGAACTGAAAGTATGGTTGCTAAGTTGCTGATGACTTGTAGCTGTTTTTAAGACAAATATTACATCACTAAAGTAGAAGCTGTTTCATGTTAATGTAGAAACACGTGGCCCTGCATTGAGTTGCCATATTTCAGTCTTGCCAATGTTGAAGAAAGAATTTAGGCAAATATTGGTAATACAGTTGTGCAAAGCAATTCTGATTTGAACACCACGTTGTGTCTCGACTTTCCATACCAGCACTGAATCGTCCAGTGTCAACATTCTGGGGCTTACCATAGGACAGCAATTGAACTGGACTATCCAGATAAGATGGATATAAGAGGTGGTCAGAAGCTAGGAGGCCTGTAGCAACTAACTCACCTCTTGACTTCCCAAAGCCTGGCCACTATCTAGAAGGCACATGAGTGCACTGGAATGTTTTCAACTTACCTGGATGTGTGTGGCTCCCAGAACACTCCAGCTTGACATCACTCGATAAACCTGCCTATTTCATTGGTACAACATCCAGCACTGCCACTCAGTCACAGGAGCAGTGTGTTTTATCTGTAAGATGCACTGCAGAACTTTGCCAAAGATTCTTTTAGACCGGATCTTCCAAACCCATGACCACTACCATCTAGAAGAATAAATTCAGCAGATACATAGGAACACACACCTGCAAGTTCCCTTCTGGGCCAATCACCACCCTGACTTGGAAATATATCACTGTTCTTTCTGTGTTGTGTTAAAATCCTAGAATTCCCTCCGTAACAGCATTTGGGTTTTCCTATGGCACATGGACTGCAGTGGTTCAAGAAGTTAGCTGAACACCACTGCCGCTACCACCACCTTAAGGGCAGCTAGGAAACAGCAATAAATGATAGCCCAGCCAGCAACACCCACATTCCATTATCAAATAAAAAGAAAATAAAGATAATGCAGATGAGGAAATGACTTGGCCTGAAATAGTGATGATTGAGGTATGTTCAATGTAGTCCAAAGCATTATTTCAGAATTTCAAATAATTTGAGCAGTCTGGTTTGCAGCCCTAACATTTATTTAACTTGAGACGGTGAAAGGTCCTGTGAAGGTATATTCCTGAAAAAATGATGCCAAATCATCATAGCCCTGGTCAAAGAGGCAGATTTTAAGTAACCTCTCAAAGGAGGGAAGAGATATTTAAGAAGAGAATTGTAGAATTTAGGGCTTATGCTGATGAAAGCACTGTTGCTTATCTTGGAATGTTTGCAGTGAGGCTACTTAAGGATCCAGAATTGAAAGAACATCTATCTTGGAAGGTTACAGAGATAAAGATGGTTAGAAATGCACAGAAAAAAAAAGTTTAAAATTTGAGGCATTGCTTAATTGGAAGACAATGTGAGTCAGCAAGTACAAGAGTGAATGTGACTTGGTGTGCGTTATCAGAGTTTTTGGATGACCACAAGTCTGTGGAAGAAAGTGTTTCTAGAATCATTGAATTCCTACAGTGTGGAAGCAGGCCATGTGGCTCATTGAGTCCACACCAACCCTCCAAAGAGCATCCCACTCCCCCTAACCTGCTCAGCTTTGCACCCGGATGAAACCTATGCAGACTTGGAGAGAATGTGCAAATTCCACACACAGTCTCCCAAGGCTTGAATTGAATCTGGATCTCTGGCGCAGTGAGGCACCAGTACTAACCACTGAGTCACTGTGTTGCCCTGACTAGACAGAGTTGAAATACACTAAAGACATGAAAAAAGGTTTTAGTAGCTGGAGATCTGTTCAGCCTCTTTCTGTTCTCTAAATCAAAGTAACAAGCTGGAGGAAATTAGAGAGGTCCTTGCCTGGGAAGTACCGAAGATCAAAGACCTTCGTGTGCATGTCCATTGGTTCCTTAAGGTAGTAGGACAGGTAGATAGTGGTTAAGAAGCCGAATGGGATACTTGCCGACAGACTGAGTTTAAGAGCAGGATAGTTATGCTGAAATTGTACAAAGTTAGTTAGGCCGGAGCTCAGAGTATTGTGTGCAATTCTGAAATCCATATTATGGGAATGGGGGATTGCACTGGAGAGGGTGCAGAAGAGGTTTACCGGGATGTCATCTGGGTTGGAGAGTGTTAGCTATGAAGAGAGATTTTATAGACTGAAATTGTTTTCCTCGGAGCAGAGGAGACTGAGGGGGGGAGCATGATTGAGATGTATAAAATTTTGAGGACACTGGACAGGTAAGAACTTACCTCTTGGTGGAGGGGTCAATGACCAGGAGGTATAGTTTTAAGGTATGGGGCAGGAGATTTATAGGGGATGTGACTTTTTTTTTCCACCAAGAGGATGATGGGCATTTAGAACATTCAGCCTGCAAACTTGTTAGAGGCAGAAACCCTCAACATGTAAGAAGTATGTGGATGTACATTTGCGTTACGAAGGCATACAAGGCTGTTGGCCTAGTGCTGGAAAATAGGATTAGAATAATTAGGTGGGTATTTTTGTCGAGTGTATACTTGAAATGCTGGGAGGCCTTTTTCTGTGCTATAGGCCTCTGACTTGATATCCTTTAACTCTAGTTGGTCGACAATTGATTACAATCAGCCTTAAAATATATTTAATAACCCAGCCTCTGCTGCTCTTTGTGGAAGAGATTTCTGAAAACTAAGACCATCAAAGAGGAGAAATTCCTACTTATCTCTGTTATTGCAACTGTGGCTCCAAGTTTTAAACTCCCCTGTTCCTTCTTTTCATCTATCTTGTAAAGGCCCCTGAATCTTGTATTAATAAGATCGCCACCTCTCATTCTTTTAAACCCTAGATATTGGTGCAGTTTACCAATCTCCTGCCCAGCTGATTCAATACTTCCAACTTTTTATCCTCTTGCAGTAAAAGCCAACATTTTATTTGCCTTCTGGATTACATGCTGTGCCTGCATGTTAAAATTTTTTGTTTTCTGTACAAGGGCACCCAGATCATATTTGATACTGCAGAATTCTACAGTCCCTTTATTTAAATAATCTGATTTTCTATTCTTCCTGCCAACTGTGACAACCTTCCATTTTCCTATGCTAAACACCATCTACCAGTTTTTTGTTTTGTAAGCTCACTTAACATGTTAATTTTCAAACTCATTGTCACTGTCATTCTCATAACTTGATTTCCTACCTATCTGTTTTTAAATGCTTGTTAGAGAAATGTGAGCTTTGTTGGCTAGGCAAACATTCATTTTTATTCTTAGTTATCCCAAAGAAGGTGGTGTCGAACTGCCTGTTTATGCAATTTTTACTGTGTATGAACACTTCCTTGCAGGAAGGCAATTCCAGGATTTTGACCCAGTGACCATGAAGGGATGGTGATATATTTACAAATGGGGATGATGTGTAGCTTGGGGGCCAGGTTACTGCTGCCCTTGTTCTTCTAGGTGGTCAAGGTCATGGATTTGGAAGGTGCAGTTGAAGGAGCCTTGGTGAGTTACTGCAGCACATATTGTTAATGGTACATACCATGGTAGAATCCATCTGGGTGCAGATGAGGAATAAGGGAAAGATCATCGGAGGGAGTGGTTTTCAGCCCCCCACCAGCAATAGACACATTGGGATAAAGCATACAAAAAATGTATTGGTGCTCTTGTGCAGAGTTAGTGTCATTTCTCTTTTAGAGACTGATAATGGAGTTAATTGTACAGAATACTGGCAGATAAAATGAAAAAGCATATTTTGCTTCCATCTTCAATGTAGAGGACACCAAAACCAATTTGATAGTTGGAAATAATTTGTTAAAGGGAGAGAAACTTAATGAAATTACAATCATGATGAAAATGGTACTAAGCAAACTGGAACTGTGGGCTTATAAATATCTGGGTCCACCTGGACTTCATCCTGTGCTCTCACAAGGCTGCTAATGAGGTAGTAACTATGTTAATAGTGGTAATGTTAAATTTCCAAAGTTTGCTAGATTCAAGAAATGTTCCATTGGACTGAAAAAGAACAGTAAATATCACTTCACCTCAAGGTGGAAAAGAGGCAGATTACAGAAAAATAGCCCAATTAGCTAGACTTCTGTTCTGAGGCTGTACACTTTGAAAAGTTCAAAAGTAATTGGGAAGGATCAGTATGGTTTCAAAGGGAAATCCTGTTTTGTCAATTTTTACTTCTTGAAGAAGTAGCAAGTAATTAAGACGGCAGAATAAATTTTGGTCTTTATTGCTGGGAATTAGAGTTTTAAAAACACGTAAAAGTCTTATTACAGCTGTACAGGGTGTTATTGAGGCCTCCTATTTTAAAAAAAAGAAATGCTGTCATTTAAGGCTGTTCAAAAAAGATTTACTTGCTAGGCTGATTTCTGCATTGAAGTTGTTACTCATAACGAGTAGCTAAACAGGTTAGGGATGACATTGGTGTGGATAGAACATTGGCTAGCTGGCAGAAAACAGTATGCATAAATCTTTTGTATGACTTGCAGGGTGTGGCAAGTGTGAACTGCAGGGATCTGTGCTAGTTGGGGGTGGGACCACTTTTTACTATTTAAATCAGTGACTTAGATGAGGGGGTGAAGGTCTGGGCGCTAAAGCCACAGATGGCATCAAAATTGGTAGACAAGTATGTAATGAAGGAGACACAGGAAAGTTGCGGATGAATATAGATGGGTTGAGTGAGTGGCCAAAAATCTGACAGGTGGAGTATGGTTTGAGAAAATGCGAAGTTCCGAAAACATGAAGAGAAATTACTTATCTCAAAAGATCGCTAACCTGGAATTCACTACTCCAGGGTGTGGTGGATGCTGAGACATTGAGTAAATTTGAGGAGATAGACAGACAGATTTTTAATTAGCAATGGGTTGCAGGGTTATGGAGGGCCTCCAGCAAAGTAGAGTTGAGGCTGAGATGAGATCAGCCATGATCGTATTGAATGGCAGAGCAGGCTTGAGGGGCTGAATTGCCTTCTCCTGTTCCTAGTTCTCATGATCTTATGTATTTTAGGTAGGAAGAATGAAAAAGCAGTGTTACTTACTGTATGTAATCAAGAAGACTAATGGGATGTTATCTTTCATTGCGAAAGGAATTGATCAAAAAGAAATGTTGTGCTTTAGTCATACATGGCATTGATCAGCATGCATCTCAAATAGTGTGTGTAGTTTTGGCCTTCAAATTTAAGGAGGGCGTAAATGCACTGGAGGCAGTTAAAAATGGATTCCTAGATTGAACATCAGTGAATATTCCAGCTGCTGACCTTGTGTCGGAGGGAAGGTCATAACAGACGATGGTTTGGCCATCATTACCATAGGGAACTCCTAAAGTTGGAGATGACTTCCCTCCAACAACCACCATCATGTTGCTTTCGTGCTAAAGAAGACTGCACACAATGATAATGTTCCTTGATTCCATCTTTTCTAGTTTTGCTAAGGCTCCTCCGTACTGTGCTTAGTCAGTTACTACCCAATTTCGGGTACAGTTGTCATCTTGTTTCTGGGGTTCAGCTCATTTTGTCTATATTTGGACCAAGGCTGTAGTGATATCGTGTCAAGTGCCCCTGTTTGAAAGCAACCATAATATGCAAGTATAACTTGAACAGACTGTTAATAATCCTTTCCATCCCTTTACTGATGATCCAGAGTTGATTGGAAGGGTGATAATTTGCTCATTGGCTTTATCTGCTTTTTGCTTACAGGAAGAACGTGTGCTTTTCTATATTGTTAGGTAGATACCAATGTTATAGCTGTATTGGAACAACTTGTCTAGTGATTCAGCTAATTTTGGAATGCACATCTGCAGTACTGTTGCTCGAATATTGTAAGGGCCCATTGCCTTTATAGAATTTTTTTTTAAACTTTATTTTGTTTCCAATATCGTGTGGAGTGACATCTGTGATACTGGAAGCCTTATCTGCAAGCAGCAGTGGACCATCCACTCAGCACACCTGGCTGAAGTTTGACGTAAATACTTTAGCCCTAATATTTGCACTTGCGTTCTTACCCCTCCACCTGAAAAAAATGGTCATGGGGATATTTGTGGAGCTCCACCTTATGTTATTTATAGAGTCATAGTCATACAGCATGGAAACAGACTCTTTGGCTGAACCAGTCCGTGGCAACCATAATCCCAAACAAATATGGTCACACCTGCCTGCTCCTGGCCCATATTCCTCCAAGCCATTCTCAATCATGTACTTATCCAAATGTCCTTCAAATATTGTTATTGTGCCCATATTCACCACTTCCTCAAAGTTCATTCCATATGTCAACCACCCTGAAAAATTTGCCCTCTATCTTTTTTTAAAGTCTCTCTCCTCTCACCTTAAAAGTGGGCCCCCTAATCTTGAAATCACCCATCCTAGGAAAAAGACAACTGCTATTAATACTACCAATGCTCCAGGGGGGAAAATGTCCCATTTTACTCAGAGATAACAAGGTGTGAAGCTGGATGAACACACAGGCCAAGCAGCAGCATAGGAGCAGGAAAGCTTGACGTTTCGGGCCTAGATCCCAGGTACCACAGCCACATCACCTTTCTTAGTACTTGCCTACGGAACCAGATCATCCCCAATGGACTACAGTCCACATTCAAGCCTTCCCAATTTGGCCTCAACCGTGACAATATCTACATTCAGAACATTGAGACCCTTCAGAAGCGTTTCTCCCTGCGACTCTTGAAACACACAGTTGCAGCAATGTGCCGGCATCTCCGGGCACTACAAACAAGACTACCCCAGCTCAGAGTCTCCCTCTCCCAGACCTGCAAAGGACCTCTCCTGTTTTTTATTCTTCGTAGGGTCCACAGCAAAGCATTTCTGATGAAGGGTCTAGGCCCTAGTCAAGCTTTCCTGCTCCTATGATGCTGTTTGGCCTGTTGTGTTCATCCAGCTCCACACCTTGTTATCTCGGATTCTCCAGCATCTGCAGTACCTATTATCTCTGATACTAGTTTACTCAGCCTTTCTTTATAACTCAAACCTTCCATACCGGGCAACATCGTGGTAAATCTCTTCTGAACCCTCTCCAGCTTACAAATATCCTTTTTTATAGCTGGGCAACCAGAACTGGACACAGTACCATTCACAGGACTGCAGTGGTCACTCCAATATCATCATGGCTGGACACAAGCAGGTAGCAGGCAGATTAGTGAGAAGAGACAAAGCAGGTTTTTTCCATCTTGGTTTCCTCACACTCTGCTGCAGACCTAATTTAGCACCTGATCTAGCTGCTTTGCAATTCTATTCACACTTTTTTTCCAAAATCTAGGAAATTCTGGAAGATTGCAAACAATAAACCATCTATCTCTCTTACCGCGTACTTTTAAGATGCTAGAATGCAGGTCATTAGATGCAGGAAACTTGTAAGTCTTCAGTAAATTTGTTTTTCTAGTACTTTTTCTCCAAAAATTGTTCAGAATCACACCCTTTTACCTGTTATTCTTGGAATGCTTTTTGTGCATTTTATAGTGAATCGTGACAGATACTTGTTCAAAGTCTCCACCATTTTCTTGTTTCCTGTTATTAACTCCCAAGTCCCATCCCCAGGGGACCTCCCACCCACCGCCTCCAACCTCATCGTTCCCCAACCCCGCACCGCCCGCTTCTATCTCCTCCCCAAAATCCACAAACCTGAATGCCCTGGTCAACCCATTGTCTTCGCCTGCTCCTGCCCCACTGAACTCATCTCCACCTACCTAGACTCCATTTCACCCCCTTGGTCCAGGAACTCCCTACCTACGTCCGTGACACCACCCACGCCCTCCACCTCCTCCAGAACTTCCAATTCCCTGGTCCCCAACACCTCATTTTTACTATGGACGTCCAGTCCCTATACACCTGTATTCCCCATGCAGATGACCTAAAGGCCCTCCGCTTCTTCCTGTCCCGCAGACCTGACCAGTCTCCCTCCACTGACACCCTCATCTGCTTAGCCGAACCCGTCCTCACCCTCAACAACTTCTCCTTCAATTCCTCCCATTTCCTACAGACAAAGGGGGTGGCCAGGGGTACCCGCATGGGCCCAAGCTATGCCTGCCTCTTTGTAGGTTATGCGGAACAATCCCTTTTCCGTACCTACACTGGCCCTAAACCCCACCTCTTTGTCCGTTACGTTGATGATTGCATCGGCGCTGCCTTGTGCTCCCACGAGGAGATCGAACAGTTCATCCACTTCAACACCTTCCAACCCAACCTTCAGTTCACCTGGACCATCTCGAACACCTCTGTCTCCTTCCTGGACTTCTCTGTCTCCATCTCGGGTAACCACCTAGAAACCGATATCCATTTCAAGCCCACCGACTCCCACAGCTACCTAGAATACACCTACTCCCTCCCACCTTCCTGCAAAAATGCCATCCCCTATTCCCAATTCCTTTGCCTCCGTCCCATTTGCTCCCAGGATGAGACATTCCACTCCTGTACATCTCCGATGTCCTCATTCTTCAACGACTGCACCTTCCCCCCAACAGTGGTCAAGAACGCCCTCGACCATGTCTCCCGCATTTCCCGGAACACATCCCTCACACCCCTTCCCCGCAATAACAAACAAAAAAGAATCCCCCTCGTCCTCACGTACCACCCCACCAACCTCCGAATCCAACGCATCATCCTCCGACACTTCCGCCATCTGCCATCCGACCCCACCACCAAAGACATTTTTCCCTCCCCACCCTTGTCTATTTTCCGGACGGACCACTCTCTCCGTGACTCCCTTGTCCGCTCCACACTCCCCTCCAGCCCCACCACACCCGGCACTTTTCCTTGCAACCGCAGGAAGTGCTACACCTGTCCCCACACCACCTCCCTCACCCCAATCCCAGGCCCCAAGAAGACTTTCCATATCAGGCAGATGTTCACCTGCACGTCTGCCAATGTGGTATACTGCATCCGCTGTACCCGTTGTGGCCTCCTCTACAACGGGGAAACCAAGCGGAGGCTTGGGGACCGCTTTGCAGAACACCTGTGCTCAGTTCGCAACAAACAACTGCACCTCCCAGTCGCGAACCATTTCAACTCCCCCTCCCATTCCTCAGACGACATGTCCACCCTGGGCCTCCTGCAGTGCCACAATGATGCCACCCGAAGGTTGCAGGAACAGCAAATCCTATTCAGCCTGGGAACCCTGCAGCCCAATGGTATCAATGTGGACTTCACAAGCTTCAAAATCTCCCCTCCCCCAACCGCATCCCAAAACCAGCCCAGCTCGTCCCCACCTCCATAACCTGTTCTTCCTCTCACCTATCCCCTCCTCCCACCTCAAGGCCCACCCCCATCTCCTGTCTACTAACCTCATCCCGCCCCCTTGACCTGTCCGTCCTCCCTGGACTGACCTATCTCCTCCCTACCTCCCCACCTACACTCACCTTTACTGGCTCCATCCCCGTCTCTTTGACTTGTCTGTCTCCTCTCCACCTACCCTCTCCTCTATCCATCTTCTATCCGCCTCCCCCTCTCTCCCTATTTATTTCAGAACCCTCTTCCCCTCTCCCACTTCTGATGAAGGGTCTAGCCCCGAAACGTCAAGCTTTCCTGCTCCTAAGATGCTGCTTGGCCTGCTGTGTTCATCCAGCTCCACACCTAGTTATCTCCAAAAGCTGTACTCACTTTTGCTACTCTTTTTTTTTCCTTTTATATGCATTTATAGAAGCTTTTATAACTACGTTCGTTTCTTTGTAGTTTTTTCCCTACTCTAATTTCTCTTCCTTACAATTTATTGTTAACCATAGGGAACATTTTAGATGTTGGCAATCTTCTGGTCTACCACTAATCCTGCAGTATTGTACACCTTTTCTTTAAATTTATTGCTTCTTAACTTCCTCAGTCACTTGCCGATGATAATTCTTTTTTGTTATGCCTTTCCCTCATTGGAATATATCTTTGCCTAGAAAATTATGAAGTTTAAAACGTCTGTTACTGTTTCTGTATTTTTTTCTTGCCTTATTAACCTATTCTCCCAGTCTAATTTAGTCAGCTCCGTCTTTGTACACTTGTAATCACCTTTTAAGTTTAATGCACTGATTTCAAACCAACAGTACTCTACCTCTGTCTCAATATGAAATTCATCATGTTATGATCACTGTTACTTGGGGTATTCCTTTTACAGTGCCGTCATTAATTAGCACTGCCCCGTTACATTACCACGTCTAAAACTGCCCCGATTTGGTTCCAGCACTCGTTGGTCTAAGTAATTGTTCAGATTACACTCTTTGAACTCCTCTAGGCATCTTTGCTAATTTGATTGCCCAATCTGTAGGCAGATTAAAACCTCCCATAATTATAGTGATACTTTTGCCTTGAAGTCCATTCATTTCTTGGTTAAGGCATTGTCCTACAATAACTCCTCAGCACAGTCAGGGTGCCTATAAACCACTCTTCTTTGCTTTTTTAATCTCCATCTGAACTGATTTTACACCTTGGTCTTCTGGGCATGACACTCTGTAACCACTGTGCTAATGTCATTCTCATCAATAGAGCTGCCTCCACACCACCTATCTCTCTTTTCCTGATGCTTGCTTGCAGCTCTGTCGTACTCTTGGTATCGTTGCCCGCAGTATTCTGTGCCCCTGCAAGGTGTTCTCCAGATGTCCTTCTTCCATCATTGGATATTCTAGATTTGAGGAATTCTTAGATCTGTGAATAAGTTTGTATGCAGGTATGTGCCCCTCTATTCCTGCCCCAAACCAGGTTCTGTCACCCCTAAATTGATTTCTCGACTGCCTTCCTCTCCCTATATCTATTGTTGATTTAGGTTGTTAATCTCACTGTGCTATCCCTGCTTTGTCTTGTCTCTAATTTTGAAGTTTATTAATTTCTTACTCTCCAGTTTACTTTTGTCTAAAACCACGCATCTCTGCTTGCCCTTTCTTTCTTAAACTATCATCTTTCTTCTAACCATCCTTTACCTCCAATATCATGAAAGTTCTATTGTTCAGCAATTATGAAATTGCCACTCCTTGATCACTTCGACAATTTAAACATTGTTGACCGCATTTTCCAAGATTCTCATTCTTGGTTTCTAATACTTGCGCAGACTTGTTCCATGTTACCTACCTTGATAATCTCCGGCAATGCATTCCATTTTGCATCCTCCATCCCTCCTAATTAGGGCTGCTGCCTGTCTTCTGCTAAATCTCATTTTTTTTCAGCTGTAATGGTCCTTTTCTAAGATCTTAAGATTAGGAGCAGAAGTAGACCATTCAGCTCATTGACTAAGACTATGTTCCGTCATTGAGTGCAATTGAGGCTGATCTGATAATCCTCCGCATCATTTTCCTGCCTTTACCCCGGAGCCTTTGGCTTGCCTTTCTGTTAAAAACCTGTTGGTTCTCCACTTTGAAAATGCTTCACCTCTCTAACAGAGGTAAATAATTCAACAGATTCACTGTGTTCCGAGAGAAGGAATTCCTCCGTCTGTCACTAAAATAGGTGGCCCCTTGCTCAGATACTATGCCCTCTGGTCTAGACTCTCCCTCAAGGGGAAACTATCTCTCCATATCTACCCAGTCAAGTTACGGAAGATTCGTGTACGTTTTAATAAGGTTGCCTCCATTCTTCTAAACTCCAATGACTAACAGGCCCATCCTAGTCAACCTTTCCTTGCAAAACATTCCCTCATACGCAGAATCAATCTATTGAACCTTCTTTGGTCTGCCTCCAGTGCTGCCAAATCTTTGCTTAGGTAAAAGACAAAACTGATTGGCCCACAACTTGAGCACTGTGAACATTGTCTTGCTTAGCTTTAGGAAGACTTTATTTTAATATTTCATTCCCTTTTGAAATAAGGCTAACATTAAATTTACCTTCTCTATTACTTGCAGAGCTTGTATGTTAGCTTATGGTGATTTGAAGGACTGCCACATCCCTATGTGCTGTAGTTTTCTGCAGTCTTTCTACATTTAAGTAGTATTCTTCTTCTCTATTCTTCCTGCCAAAGTGCATAACCTCACATTTTTCCCACATATATATTCCCTCTGCAAACTGTCAACCTGAACTTTTGCCTTCTCGCCTTTTTATTTGTCATCAGCGAACTTGGCTACAGTGCATTCATCTGAGTAATTAGCATAGATTGTAAATATCAATGACCATAGCACTGATCTCTGGCACTCCATTAGTTACAGGTTATCATCCTGAAAATGCCTGCCTGATCCCAGCTCTGTTAGCCAGTCAATCCTCTATCCATGCTAATCTACTGCAATGCCATGGGCTCTTATTAAATAGCCTAATGTGTAGTACCTTACCAAATGCCTTCTGGAAATCCAAAATATGTTACTGCTTCCCCTTTATCTACTGTTTATCACTTCAATAAATTCCAATAAATTCATATGCATGATTTCCCCCTTCATGAAGCCATGACTCTGCTTGACTTTGTATTTTGAATTGCTCTGCTGTTGCACGCTCTATAAAAGATTCTAACATTTTCCCAACACATGTTAAGCTAACTGGCCTAAAATGCTTTTGCCTTTCTCCTTAACTTGTTTGAATGACGTTGGCATTTTCCCAATTTTCTGGGACTTTTTGAGCATTGAAGGACTCTTTTGAAGGTTGCTGTCAATGCATCTACTATCTCTCTAGCTACTCCTTTTTCTAAAAAAAAAAATCCAGGTACATAGTATTAGGTCCAGGGGTCCTATTAGTCTTCAGCTGCATTAGTTTCCCTAGTACTTTATAGCTTGTAATAGTTATTGTATTTATTTCCTCATCCCTTTTTGCCCTTTTGATTATTTAATACATTTGGAATGCTGTTAGTGTCTTCAATAGTGAACACTGATGCCAAATGTTCATTTTACTTCCCTGCAATTTCCTCACCAATATTTCCCCAACCCCATTCCTTTTAGTGGCCTACATCCACTTTGGCCCCTCTTTTAGTTTGGTTTTATACTGTCACATGTACTGAGATACAGTTTAAAAAAAAATGTTTTGTGTGCTATCCAGACAAATAGCTTATAGAAGTATCTCAGGGTGATAGGGTGATAGAATAGAATGCAGAATATAATGGTACAGCTATAGAGAAGTTGCAGGGAGGGATCAGCTCTAATATGAAGGGTCCATTCATAAGTCTAGTATGAGGGGAAGAAGCTGTCCTTGAATCTGTTGGTACAGGTTTTCAAACCTTTGTATCCTCAACCAGTGGAAGAGGGTTGAAGAGAAGAAGGGAAGGATCTTTGATTACTTTGCCAGGGAGCAGGAAGCGTAGACTGAGTCGGTGGAAGGAAGGCTAGTTTTCTGATAGACTGAGCAGTGTTCACAACTCTAATTTCTTGCAATCTTGGGCAGAGCAGTTGCCGTACCAAGCTGTGATACATTCGGATAGGATGCTTTCTGTGGTGCCTCTATAAAAATTGGTAAGCATCATTGTGGGCATGCTGAATTTTCTTGGCCTTCTGAGGAAATAGAGGCATTAGTTTACTTTCTTGACTGTGGAGTCAAAGTGAATGGACCAGGACAGATCAATGATATTTGCTCCTAGGAACTTGAACCATCTCCACCTCAGCGCCAATGATACAGTCAAGGGCCTGTCCTCCACTCTGCTTCCTGAAGTCAATGACCAGCTTGTTCATTTTTCTGACATTGAGGGAGAGACTGTTGACTTTACACAGTGCCACTAAGCTGTCTATCTCTTTTTCCTATACTTTGTCTTGTTGTTTGAGATGCGAGCCACTGCTGTGGTTTCATCAACAAATTTCTAAATTGTTAGAACAGAATTTGGCCATACTGTGGGGAGTGTATAAGGCGTAGAGTAAGATGCTGAGCATGTAATCTTGTGGGGCACCGGTATTGAGGATTACCACAGAGGAGGTGTTGTCGCCTGTCCTAACTGTGGTCTGTGGGTCAGGAAGTCGAAGATCCAGTTGCAGAGGTGGGAGTGAAGTCCTAGGTCTTGGAGTATGGGGGTGAGTTTGGTTGGAATTGGGGTGTTGACTTTAGCTCTGCCCTCTGAGTCTGACGTAAATGTCATTGTTATCTAGATGTTCCATGGATGAGTGTAGGGCCGGGGAGATGTCATCTACCATGAACCTTTTGTGATAGACAAACTGTAGTGGATCAAGGCAATCTTGGAGGCTGAAGTTGGTGTGTGCCATTTCTAACCTTCCTAAGCACTCCATAATGATGGATATCAAAGCCAAGGTAGTTATGAGGCACGTTGCCTGATTTTTCTTTGGCACAGGGATGATACTGGTGTTCTTCAAGCAGGTGGGAACCTCACATCGTAGCAAGGAGAGGTTAAAGATGTCAGCAAATATTCCTGCCTGGGGACTCCATCCAGGTCAGGCAGTTTCCATAGGTTCATCCTCAAGAAGGCTGATCTAATGCCTGCGGCAGTGACTATGGGTACAGGTGCATCCAAGGCTGTCAGGGCAAGTGACATCCGTTCACTGACCTTCTGTCCAAAATGAGTATAGGATGCATTGTTTCCAGCGATTCTACTCAGCTTTGCTTTTGTAGCCTGTTTACTGCATGTAAACCTTTCCACAGTCGATATCTGTACACGTGGTAAGTCTGGGACTCTCGTTTAATCTGGTATGGTCTCTTGACATTTCTGATGGCTGTGTGAAGATTGTACCTGGGTTTCTCATATCGGTCAGGGTCGCCTGAACTTGAACATGTCAGACCTGGACTTCAGTAGAGAGTGGATCTTCCAGCTGTGGAACGTTTGGATTAACGTCTTTGGCACACAGCCCTCTACACACTTACTGATGTCCGTGACAGTCGTGGCATACTCATTTAGGTTGGCCACAGTACGTGGGTATGGACTAGTTCATCAACTTCAGACCGTCATGTAGGAGCTCATCCATTACCTTACATCAGCGATGTATGACTTTCTGTATTGGATTCTCATGCTTCAGTTTCTGCTTGTAAGCCAGGAGAAGTAGGACAGCATCATGGTCTGGGGTGTTTAGGGCTATGGTGGGACGGAAGATGTATTAGTGGTATCTTGGTAGCATACTCTTGAGGTTAGCCTGGTTGAAGTCATTGGCTATGATGAGCAATGCCTTGGTGTATTCCATCATGAGGTTTGTTTTTTTTTGGCAGCAGTGTATATTCCATGTGGGCAGGGATGTGAATTGCGGTCTGGATACCCGAAGCCGCGGCAGGTGTTGGGGTGGCACTTGACAGTTAGATATTCTAGGTCTGGTGAACAGTAATGCACCAGGGTCGTCATGTCTGAGCAACAAGAGGTGTTAACCAGGAGGCAGACCTCTCTGCCCCTCACCTTGCCTGAGGACGCCCTGCGGTCCATTAGGTGGATTGAAGAGCTCACAGGTTGTAAGGCACAGTCAAGTGAAGTAGGAGTGAGACGTGTCTGTGTTAAATAGAGCACACAGCATTATCCCTTTTCCATTTCCAATTCGCTTTGGTAGGTTAGTCGAGCTTTAAGCTTGTTTTCAATAGCTTGGACGTTTGTCAGGAGTACGCTGGTGAGGGGAGACTTGAAACCAAATTTCAGTCTCACCCGCAGGCCAGTGCATCTCCCACATTGGGTGGGTGGAAGAGTCCCTTGGGGTCCTGGGCACTGGTCATGGCATCAGGTACTCTTGGGGGTCTTGTTCTCAGTCTGGTTAGATCTCCATGTGGTCAGGTAGGGTGTCAGATCCACACTGGGTCCATTCCACAGAATTGGGTTGCCGCTTGGCTGAGTCAGGCCTTCGTGAAGTTGGTAAGTCTGGTCACTTTGATCGTGGTTCCACTATTGGCAATTGGGTTCCATCGGGTCACGCAGTTAAGGGCTCCAGGAGGCTCTGGTCTTTGAGTGCGGTCTAGTCAGGCCGTTGGTTGTTTTTGGAGATCGAAAGATCGCCAGACCAGTAAATGGTTTTAAAAGAATATTGGTAGTAATTCTGACAGACATACAATTGAGATTTATTTAAAAGATGTTGAGGGGATGATCTGTTTAAGAAAGTTGACAAGGAGTCACCACGCCCCAGTGCTATCTTGGAGAGTCCCTGCTTTTCATTTACTTATAGAAGATCTTGCTATCCGTTTTGATATTACTTGCAACTTTACCTTCAAACATTTATTTTCTCCCTCTTCACTTCGTTTTTTGGTCATGTTTTGCTGGTTTTTAAAGCCTTCCCAATCATCTTGCTTACCACAAATATTTGCACGTTGTATGTTTTTTCTTTCAGCTTGATGCTATCCTTAACTTTCTTGGTTAACCATGGTTGGCTTATTCCCTACCTAGAGCATAGGACATTATAGTACAGGAAAAGGCCCTCAGTGTATCATTTCTGTACAAACAATGATGCCATTCTAAACTAAACCCATTTGTCTGCATGTGGTGCGTATCCCTCCATTCTCTGCTAGTTCATGTGTCTGTGTAAATGCCTCATAAAATTTGCTAATGTATCTGCCTCTGCCACTTTCCCTAGCAGTGCAATCCAGGCACCACCAAAAAAAACCTTGTCTTGCACATCTCCTTTAAACTTTTCCCCCACTCGCAATAAACCTATGCCCCCTAGCAGTTGACATTTCCATCCCAGGAAAAACACTCCAAAAATTCATACCTCTCATAATTTTCTATGCTCCTATGAGGCCATCCCTCAGCTTCTGATGCTGTAACAAGAGTGTTTCAAGTTTGTCTGACCTCTTCGTAACTAATTGTAGCTCATACACTTCAATCCATGAAACAGTGCAAAATAGGTTTACCAGAATGTCTCCAAAGCCTCTGCGTCTTTCCTATGGTGTGGTGACCAGAGCTACACATAATACTCTTGTATGTTGGCTAACTAAAGTCTTGTACAGCTGCAGTGTGACTTGCCCAACTTTTATACTTGATGCCCTGACCGATGAAGATAGGGATGCAGCACACTGCCTTTTCTTCCCTGTCCACTTGTCAATGATCCTAAGGGACCTGCTGTTTACTTTCCTCTTGCATTTGGTTACAAACCTCCATTCAAAAAATGCACCTTCGCAACTACTCTTGACTTGTATGACGAAGCCAATTTTGTATTCAGCTTACCAACACACCATGGATTCCATATGGACCAGCCTACCACAGGGGGCCTTGTCAAGTGCTTTAGTTAAGTCCATATAGACAATATCCACTACCCTAACCTCATCAATCATCTTCGTCACTTCCTCAAAAAAAATCAAGTTTGTAAGACAAGACCTGCACTGCAAAAAGTCATTGCAAAAAGTCTGTTATTTGTCCACCTGCAAGTAAATCCTGCTCCTAAGAACCTTCGCCACTCATTACCTAGCACTAATGTTTGGCTCACCAGGTTATATTTTCCTGGATTCTGCCCATTTCCCTTCGATAAAGGAACAACATTGGCTATTCTCTGGTCTTTTGGGACCTTGTGCTGTGGCTAAAGAGGATATAAAGATCTCTGTCAAGGCCCCAGCAATCTTCTCCCTTGCCTCCTTCAGTATCCTGGGATAGATCCCGTCAGTCCTGGGGACTTATCTGCCTTCAAATGTTTCTCGAGACACCAAATACCTTAATACTGACACCCGACAGAGTATCAACATACCCTTTTCTAATCTTGCCATCGTCCATGACCACCACCTTGGTGAATACCAATATGAAGTTTTCATTAAGCACCTCACCCACTTCATAAGACATAGGAGCAGAAATTAGGCCATTCTGCCCTACCATTCAGTCATGCCTGATAAGTTTCTCAACCCCATTCTCTCGCTTTCTCCCCGTAACCCTTCTTAACTTTGACAATCAAGATCCTATCCATCTGTCTTAAATATACTTCCGCAGGCTCCACATGTAAATTCCTTCCTTTGTCCTTGAGTTGATAACTCTTTTTCGAGTTACCCACTTGTTGCTAATATATGTATGAAATACCTTGGAAATCTTTTAAACCTACTAAAATCTTTCTTTCTCACTAGTTGATATATATCATTGTTGTGAGCCATGAGTTGTTTTCTTAAATTTCTGCCATTTTTTTCTTAACCACCTTTGCAGCTATACTCCTTTCCCAGTTTAGCTAGTTCTGCCTGTATTCCTTTCTAATTACCTTTTTTATTTAAGATTAGCACATTCATTTCTAACACAAGTCCTTCTCCTCAAACGAGGTGCTAAACTTTATCATGTTATGGTCACTGTTTTCATGGGGATCTTTTACTCTGAGATCATTTATTAAACCTGTCTCTTTACAAATCGCTAGACTCCAAGCCTGATCTGTGTTTGGATCCACAGCACATTGTTCCAGAAAACTATGCTGAGTCTATGTTATGCATTCTTCCATGTGTACTTCTGCCAGACTTTATTTCCAAATCTGCGTGAAGATTAAAGTCACCCATGATTAATGTATTGCCTTTCAACATGCCCTAATTATCTCCTGATTTATTTATCCTGTTGTGTAACTGCTGTTAGGCCTATAGACTCCTACGTTATCGACTTCTTCCTCTTGTTATTTCATATCCTTACCCATATGAATGAAATGTTTTCTGATCCAAGATGATTTCTTGCTGTTTGTACTTATTCCTTCCCATACTAACAAAGGTACCCCACCACCCTTTGCTTCTGCCTGTCCAGTTGAAAAGTCACATACTCCTGAATATTCTGTTCCCAGCTTTGATCGCCTTGTAACCATGGCTCTGTAATGGACATAACATGTACCACTTACCTCTATTTGTGCCAGTAAATAAGTTTTTACTCTGAATGCTGCATGCATTCAAGTAAAGAACTGTTAACTTTCCCTTGTTGCCATTTACTTTGGAATTTTTATTTTCAAAACTGCCTCACTACCTCTTTGTCTTCCAAAACTCCTCAGCTTTTCTTCCTATGATACTTCTTATTTGTCTTCCTCTTTTCTCACTTCTCGGGCTCTTATTTTCTGTTTAGAACATAGAACATTACAGCGCAGTACAGGCCCTTCGGCCCTCGATGTTGTGCCGACCTGTGAAACCTGTGTTTGAAGCCCATATTTCATTTTAGCCTCAAATTAATCTGGTACTTCCAAGTGAATGATGTATAAACATCCGGGGGTAGTTCTGATTTTTGATGGTTTCTTTGAAATAGGCATGTAATCCTAAACTCAGGAAATTGAACAAAGATTTTATTTCAGCCAATTTTATAAACCTTTTGGATTTAAATAGCGATTTTTTTGGTGTATGTAAAGTCAAAAGAATTTGGGAGTTGATGGGGTCTTAAAGAATATGGCAAAAGATCTTTTACTGCAGTAATAACTGATTTGTGCTAAAAATTTAACTTTTCTTTCTAATGACTGAAGTTTCTATTTCTTGCAGTGGTTATATGAAAACTCTGGTCATGCTTGTGTAATCTGTGCTACACTATTGGAAAGACATTTTGTATTTTGAATAAGAATGATGATTTATACCTTGCACCCTTGTACTCACAATGAAACACAGTTAATTATATCAAGGCACGGTGGCTGTTATGTTGGCAGATGTGGCAATAATTTTGAGTGCAGTGAGTTCACAAAAATTGTAATGGTATGAATAATCTTTTATGTCTTTGGTAATTGAAGGACAAATATTGCCCAAATAATGGGATAACTTCCTGCTTTTCTTGAGGTTGCAATGAGACCTTTTAACATCTGTCAGGTTAAGCCACCCAGACTCTTGGTTTTATGTATCTGAAGAATTTAATTACACTCGCAGCTTGACAGTGTGTATACTGCACAGGTGTGGAGGCTTGATGTTCATGTTATATTAGTTTCCAGGGTTGACAGTTTAGTGGCCTAATTGTGTCTATAATAACATATGGTAATAAAACAGATATGAACACATCTAAGAGACTAGTTCCTTAAACTTTAACGTGCAGAGCATTCAGCCTTTGGAAATGTAAAATTGTTTGGTACAGATTAGCTGTATATTATGTAGTCCATTCAACTGGTATCTGAGATATTATGAGCAAAATTGGATAGGCTTGGCCTGTATCCATTGACATTTAGAAGAATGTGAGCTGATCTTAATGAGACATGTAACATCAGAGGGGACGTGACAGGGTGAATACTGAAAAAGATATTTCTCCTTATAGAACTAGGGGACGCAGTTTTAAAACTAAAGGGTTACCCATGTAATATGGAAATAAGGTCTTTTGCCTCTCTCAATCGCACAAGTCTTTAAAACACACTCTTCTCCAGACAGCAGTGAAGGCAAAGTCATGGGATTTTTAAAAAATAAGTCATGGGCAGCGGGAATCACTGGCTAGGTCAGAGTTTATTGCTCATCCCTAATTGCACTAGAGAAGAACATGGTGACCTGCTACCATGAACTGCAGTAGCCCTTGGTGAGCAGGTACATCTCTCTACTACTGCTAGGGAGAGTCCAAGATTTTGACTCTGCAAAAGTCAGAATGGCTTGTGGCTTGGAGGAAAGTTTTTTTCTGGTGCCGGTGTTTCCATGCATCTGCTGATCTTGGAGGTTTGTAGTGGAAAGTGCTGTTGACTGTGCCCTTCAGAAGTCTACAGTGCGCCTTGTGAATGGTACGCACAGCTGCTGCTGTGTGTTGGTCAGACATTAAACGTTGAAGGTGATGGATGAGGTGCTAGTCAAAGCATGCTGATTTGTCCTGAATGGTGCTGAGCTCCTTGTGGTTTTGAAGCTGTATTCATCCTTGCAGTTAGGGAGTATTCCATCACACTCCTAACTTGTGACTTGTAAACATGGGATAGGCTTCAGGGAGATAGGTGGGTTATTCATAGCTGCTAACCTCTAACCTACCTTCTAGTGTTTAATATTTGTATTTATATTTCTGATCAATGGCAGCCCTGAGATTAATGGGAGATTTAGTGATAGCTATGCCACTGAACATCAATAAGAGTTGGTGAGGTTCTCTTCTGTTGAAGATGGCCAATTTCTGATACTTGTGTGGCACCAAAGTTACTTGGCCCTTAACACCCCAAATCTGAGTATTTTTCAGGTCTTGCTGCGTATGGGAAAAGACTGCATCAGTATTTTGAAATGTGTTGAGAGATGCACCCCTGATCATATGATGAGGCATGGTCATTGAAACAGCTAAAAACGTTTTGGGCCTAAGGCACTACTGAGAATCTCCTGCTGTGATATTCTGTGACTGTAATGACCTTCAGCAACCATAACCATCTTTTAGGCTAGGTGTGGTCCTTAGCAGCAGAGAGCTGTTACCCTTGGACGCTTTCCCCGCCTTCCTTCTTCCCCCCCCGCCTTTAATAGGGCTCCTTGATGGCATACTTGTTCACTCCACATTTGAACCAATGCTGAACCAAGGTCTGGACACGTGATCCTGGCAGAATCTAAGCTGCATATCTGTTGAACATTGTTGTGAGTGCCACCTGATAATACTGATAACTCCTTCAGTCACTTTGGATGGCTGTTCCAACAGTCATTTTAATCAGATTGGATTTGTCTTGCCTTGTGTGAACAGTTCATAAGAAATTTTCTCCTTTGTACACATGCTGGTGTTTTACCTGTGCTGAAATAGCTTGGCTAACAGGCTGGTCATGCTACACAAAATGATAGAAGGAATCCTAATTGTGAAGACAGCATTGGTTGCTCCTATCAATACTGTAGTGGACAGATGCATCTGCTACAAGTAGACTGAGGCCAAACTCTAGGTTTTTCCTTTTTTTAATTCCTGACCACAACCACAGACCTTTTCTCAGCAATTCTGTATTTTTGGGATTCAGTCAGTTAAGTGAGTAGTGATGCTATTGAGCCACCCTTGGTAATGAACATTTGAAGTTTGCTTGCCGTGAGTGCATTCTGTATCCTGGTCATTCTTGGTGTTAATTCGTGGTTAACATGGAGAAGAACTAATGTAGCAGCTACAGCAGGAAGTAGGTGATGAGCTTCCTTGCCCAGGTTTGACCTAATGCCGTGAGATTTCATGATGTCCAGTATCCTTGTTGAGGACTCCCAGGGTAACTCCCTTTTAAGCAGCAAGAGGTTGATTCTTGATTAACAGGGGTAAAATGTCATTGGGAGAAGCCAGAAATGTGGGATTTAGGTCAAAATCCAGTTAGCCATGATAGTATTGACTGCAGAACAGGCTTGAGGCACTGAATAGGCTACTCTTCCTAATTCTTAAACACATTTGTTAGTCAGTGAGATTTGGTTTCAGGTCACCAATCTGATATTTCTCACCAGGGGTGAAAATGTGGGCCATGGTATTGAAAGGAATATAACTGCATGAAAATAAAGTTGGGTTTTGGAGGTAAAGCAGCGATAAGATGGACATGATTTTGGATTGGTACAAAATGGGTTGTGGTCCAATTCTGGTGCATATCTTGGGGTTTGTAATTTTTGTTTTCTACAGTTGTAAATTGAGGGAAGATTTGAGAGAGAGCTGGGTACATTGCTAATCTCAAATGAAGATCTTGTGCAAACTGAAAAGTTGCGAATACAATAGGCTGGAGGAATGGAAGGCAAATGCAGGGAAATATGCAATAGTGCATTTTGGTACAGGAAGTATACCTATAAATGGTAGAACCTTTGAGAATGCAGAAATGTAGTGATTTAGGAATGCAAAATGAATCTTTCAAAGTGGGAGTATAGGTTGTAAAATAGTAAAAGATAGGATTCTAAGTTTTGCACCTGTGGGTTGGATATAAAAACAAGGAAGTGATGTTGAATTTGTACTAAAGATTGGTTTAGGCTAAATTTTGAATTTATATGTACTTGTTGCCACTCAATGAAATGGATTCGGCAATGATGCATTAAACTTGTCCATGGGATGAGAGGTTCAAATTTATAGAAAGACTAGTAAAACCGTGGCACTCTGTACTGGAGTGGTGAAGCTAACTTTGAATTTTGAGAACTTTCAGTATTGAGATAGTGACAAATGTTTGACATTTTGCTGCAAACAGCAAAGGAATGACTTTTGCCATTAGCTTAGAGAAGCTAGGGTCATTCTATTTGGAGCAAAACGGGATGAGAGATTTGGTTGAGTTGCGTAAGGTTTGGCTTGGAAAAGTTGACAGAAAAACTGTTTGGCTGATGGTCCAAAGACTAAGTAACACGATTTTAATATTTTGTTCAAGAGTTGCAGGTGGTGTCACAAAGACATTTTTAACATAGCAAGCAGTAATAACCTGGAACCTGATGCTTAAGAGCATGATTGAAGCAGAGACCATCAATAATTTCAGTTAGAAGCTGGGTAGGTAGTTAGTGGAACTAAACTTGCAGGGTTGTGGGGATACAGTGGACTAATGGAAATTAGTGAATTTCTCTACGAAGAGCTGGTGTGGACTCAAAAAGCCAAAATACCACAACCCCGGCTGTGATGAACTCTGTGATTGGATGCATGTACAGTTCCAAAAACACTTCCAGGCTTGTCAGTGGAGATCTGTAATTTTTTTTAAGGTACATGACCCAGTGCAGCACTCTCTACAAGGACCAGTGGCGTATATGAGGAGGATAAGCAAGAGGGAGCCGCTTAGTCATAGAGGTACAGCGCAGAAATGGACCCTTCGGTCCAACTCGTCCATGCCGACCAGATATCCTCAATTAATCTAGTCCCATTTGCCAGCATTTGGCCATACCCCTCTTAAACCCTTCCTATTGATATGCCCATCCAGATACCTTTCTTAAATGTTGTAATTGTACCAGCCTCCGTAAGTACACCACCCTCTCCCTGAAAATGTTGCCCCTTAGGTCCCTTTTTCAAATCATTCTCCTCTCACCTTAAACCTACGCCCTTTAGTTCTGAACTCCCCCACCGTGGGGAAAAGACCTTGCCTGTTTACCCTAGTCGTGCCCCTTATGATTCTATAAACCTGTAAAAGGTCACCCCTTGGTCTCTGACCCTCCAGGGAAAATAGCCTATTCAACCTCTCCTGAGAGCTCAAATCCTCTTCAGTCAATGAAGGTGAAATATCTTAACATTGATATGCTGATAGGAAAGTACAAAGTGTACCTCTGAGCCAGGAGACCCAGGTTCAAGTTCCACCTACTCCAGAGATGTGTAATTTTATTGCAACAGGTTGATTAAAAATAACCTAAATAATGTTTAAATTATTGTACGAAGCAAAAAAGGGCATACATAGAATTAGGATTAATTGAAAGACATGAAAGGGAATTTTTTTTTCTTTAAAGAGATGTAGTCAGTGCTTTTGAAGGAAAGCTACTCCATTTTTGGGAAATGTTTCAGGGCTAGAAAATGTGTTCGGTTATTTTAAGTGCTACACTTAAACTGACAGTTAGAGTAAAAGTTCAGTTATTTGTATTGCTGCAGATTCCATTGAGAAGACACTAACAGTAGATTACTGTAGGTGACCATCTGCATCATAATTCTGAATTTTGATTTCATTGTCTTTACAGATGCTTATGAGCGTGAACAGACTTGCTATTAGTAAAAAATGAAACCCAATGTTTCATGGTTGCAAATGGGCATAAAATGGATACAGATTAAAGATTGTCACAAACGTTGAGGAATTAGAAGTTTTAAGAGTTTTTGAACATGGAATCCTTGGTTCTTGAGTCAGAAATTAAATGAGCAATGGTGGAAATATGGCAAGAACAGCAAGAATTGCTAGCTCATTAATAGCTGATCTCACTTATGTGCAAGTTGCTATTCTCTT
This sequence comes from Ginglymostoma cirratum, assembly GCA_024137785.1. Classification (NCBI taxonomy): domain Eukaryota; kingdom Metazoa; phylum Chordata; class Chondrichthyes; order Orectolobiformes; family Ginglymostomatidae; genus Ginglymostoma; species Ginglymostoma cirratum. Next base: position 787,450 of record JAHRHZ010000032.1, read on the forward strand.
GGGCATTGTTGAGAAACTAGGTAGCATCAATTCATGACGTGAAAGCCAGAGGTGCTACCTGGCACCTCCTGGCTCATTGCTGTCTCTTCTCCATGCCTCCATATTGTTCAGCAATCATCTCCACTCTCTGTCCATTGAGACCAGCATTAGTAAAATACCAGCCTCACCACTTCATTATTGTACGTAGTCATAGAGTTGTACAGCATGGAAAAAGACACTTTCGGTCCAACTTGTCCATGCCAACCAGATATCCTAAATTAGTCTAGCCCTACTTGCTAGCATTTGGCCCATTTCCATCTAAACCCTTCCTAATCATGTACCCAACCAGATGACTTTTCAAATGTTGCTATTGTACCAGCCTCCTCCTCTCTCTTTGGCAGCTCATTCCATACACCCACCACCTTCTGCATGAAAATATTGCCCCTTAGGTCCCTTTTTTTTTAAATCTTTTCCTCTCACCTCAAACCTATGCCCTCTAGTTTTGGATCCCCGTCCCTGGAAAAAAGACCTAGGCTATTCGTCCTATCTATGCCTCTCGTGATTTTATGAACCTCTGTAAGGTAACCCCTCAGCCTCTGACCCTCCAGGGAGAATAGCCCCAGCCTATTCGAACTTTCCCTTTAGCTCAAACCCTTCAACCCTGGCACCATCCTTGTAAATCTTTTCTGAGCCTTTTCAAGTTTTAACAACAGCTTTCCTATAGCAGGGAGACCAGAATTGAATGCAGTATTCTAAAAGTGGCTGAACCAATGTCCTGTAAAGCTGCAGCGTGACATCCCAAATTCTGTACTCAATGCACTGACCAATAAAGGTAAGCATAACAGACACCTTCTTTGCTATCCTATCTACTTGTGACTCCACCTTCGAGGAACTATGAACCTGCACCCCAAGTTCTCTGTTCAGCAACACTCCCCATGGCCTGACCATTTAGTGTACAAGTCCTCAACTCATTGACCCAATTGATCAAGATCCCTTTGTAAACTTAGATAACCTCCTCCATTGTCCACTATACTACCATATCTGATATCATCTGCAAACTTACTAATCATTCCGCCTATATTCATGTCCAAATCATTATATAAATGACAAAAAGCAGTGGACCCAACACCACTCAAAGCTAACTTGTACAGTTCGACACTTATTGCAATTTGGAGCTCACTGACCCCTTGTATTGCAAAGCTTCTACCGTGTCACACTGCATGTAGGGATGCACGCCTATCTTGTCCATTAGAACAGGAATGCATCCAATCTTAACTTGCTTTCTTAGTGCTCAGTTACTTTGTGCATACTTGGATGTCATAGCATATGTCTTGTCTTACCTTCTTTAACACATTCAGAAAGACAGCTTGTCATGTTTGCCAACACTGAACAATCAAGGTCTTACATAAGACAAAGAACAATGGATGCTGAAAATATGAAATAAAAACAAAAGTTGCTGGGGAAGTCCATCAGGATGGCAGCATCTGCAGAGAGAAAGCAAAGTTAACATTTTGAGGCCAGTGACCCTTCAGAACTGTTCTGAAAAACCTGCTGGGTTTCTCCAGCAACTTCAGGTTTTTATTTCTGCACAGTTGAGGAATGGGCACCTTGCTATGTGGAACAAGGCTAAATCAGTTCATACTTTACAGTTGCACTGTGAACGCATTACATTCTTACATTTTGGAGAATAGGTAATGTAGCTCTGCAATTTAAAAAGAAAGGAAGAGAGAACATAGAATTGTAGACCAAAGTCTGACTGGTAGTGGAGAACACGCTAGAGACCATTATCAAATACTTCATAGCAGAGCACTTAAAAACTGTAGTAGAGTCAGACAAGACATGGATTTACAGAAGAAAAACCATGCTTGACAAATCTACCGGAATCCTTCAAGGATGTACCTAGTCGAGTTGATCGGGGAGCCAGTGCATGTGGTTTATTTAGACTTTCAAAAGGCTTTGGACAAAGTCCTACATTAGAGATTAATGTGTAAAACTAAAGTTCATGGGATTAGGGATTGTGCATTGAGATGGATAGAAAAATGGCTCGGAAACAGGAATTGGTAGGACAAATGGGACCTTTTCTGAATGGCAGTGACTAGTGGAGTCCCGCAGAGATTGGTGCTAGAATCCCAGCCATTAACAATACATTCTTACAATTTGGAGGGAACGAAATAATATATCAAAATGTGTAGATAACAAAGCTGGGTTGAAAGGTGAGCTGTGAGGAGGATACAGAAATGTTGCAGAGTGATCTGAATAGGGTGAATGAGTGGGAGATGCAGCATAATGTGGATAAATGTGAATCTCTGCTTTTGTAGCAAAAATAGGAAGGCACATTATATTTTGGCGGTAAATTTAGAGGGGGGCATGTTCAACGAGACCCGGGTGTTCCCGTTTACAAGTCACTGAAAGTAAACGTGCAGATGCAGCAGGCAGTAAAGCTGGCAAACTGTATGTTGGCTTTCATAGTGAGATGATTTGACTGCAGGAACAAGGATATCTTGTTGCAAGTAAACAGGGCATTGGTAAAGCCACATCTGCAATATTGTGTACAGCTTTCGCTTCCTTATGTGGAAAGATGCTCTTAGTATAGAGGGAGTGCAGCAAAGGTTTACCAAATTGATTCTTGGGATGGCAGGACTGATGTATGAGAATTGAGAGTGTTGGTTTGGAGTGTATTCATGGGAGTTTAGAAGAAGGAGAGGGGATCTAAACTGGGGCTCAAGGAATATAGGGGGAGGGCAGGACTAGGCTGTTGAGCTCTATAATCAGCCATGATCATAATGGTGGAGCGAGGGGTTGAATGGCGTACTCCTCTTGCTCCTGATCGTGTTTCTTTGTCTGTGAACCACATGCAATCAGATGATTGTTTTTGAAAGTCTAAAGCTGTAAATCTTGGGGGACTACAATCAGCTCGGTGTAGTCAGGGGTTGATCAAGTATTTGGAGTGGTCGCTCTCCTTTCCTAAGCAGATTCTGATTCTGTCACTTGTAGGGGCTAAGGAAACTAATATTGGCCGCCCCACTACCTGTCCTGGCCCTTTCAGCCCTTTTGTGGGCTGTTTCCTTCTGTAGTGACACAAAAGGGGAGAAAGAGGTGGAAATATCTGACACAGCTGTTGATGGTGGTGCAGCCTCCGAAAAAATGGTGAGATGTCCTGGGTGAGGGTCAAAAAGGTTTAATTGTTTGGTAAATAGGATGGGTGAGATCCACTGCGAGAAGCTGTCGTATGCAATGGTGAGACTGGGAGACCATGAGCTTTGGTGGGAGGTAGGTGCCAAAGCAAAGGCAGTGTATGTGATGTAGCAGAGAAAAGATGGTGGTACTTAACCTTTGCAAAGCCAGAAGTCCATAAAACCACACCTTCGTACGCTGCTGGGCATTCCTCCAGACTGTGTGCGCTGCACTGACCCCAAGTGATTATTTCAGACGAAGCAGGCAGTGTCTACGGATGTAATTGCTTTTGATGGCCCTTGGAAGAGGATGATCTGGCTCTCCACATTGCACACCAGGAGCTCGAAGTTCCTGTCATTGAACTGAGGTGCCAGCTTCCTTCTGTGAGCCACCTCCTTTTGTGTTACTCTTCCACAAATCTACTGGTCCTGCCTTGCCACGTTTGAAATGGTATGCAGTTGTGATTCAAATATGGTGCCCGCAGACTGATTACCAAAAAGTCAGAGCACTTGCACAATTTTATAGATGGAGATGTGAGTGTGGTATCATGCAAGCAGGATCCATAGTTAATGAAGTGAACAGTGGAGAATCATGTGAGATTGACACTCAACCAGAACATGGATCAATTAATCCCTAAATAATTTAAGGGATATTGGAAAAGGACAAAGAAATGGGATTAGAATCAAAAACTACAAGTCAAGAATTGGCACCAGTGTAGACATGAGCTGAATTTTGTGCTGTCTAACCTTTATGATTAAAGGTTAGAAAGTAATTTAGTGGGATATTTGTATCAATATAACAGTGCCAGGGACCCAGTTTTGATTTCCGCCTTGGGTGACTGTGCAAACTCCAGACCTTGGGTCTACATGAGTTTCTTTTTGGGTGCTCCGCTTTCCTCCCACGGTCCAGAGATGTGCAGGTTAGGTAGATTGGCCATGGGAGAAGCTGGGTTACAGGGAAAAGGGTAGGTTGGTGGGTCTGGGTGGGATGCTTTCTGTAGGGTTGATGTGGACTTGATCGGCTGAATGCCTGCTTCCACACTGTAGGGGTTCTGATTTTTCATTATTTGGCTTCACGTTATTTGTTAGGTATGTTAATGCTTTAGAGTAGGGCAAAATAATGATTTGACTGAGATACTTTGTGTAGTTTGCACATGAATTATGGATCCACAATTGATATGCAGTCTTTAGCAATCTTAAAGTTCCTTTCACACTTGCTATAACTAATAGCAATAGGTAATTTCTATCTCTTTAAAGTCAGGATTGTGATGCTTTTCATTACGTAGTCAAGATATTTTGCTACTAGTGGGTTACTTTCAGTTAATATATTTGAACCCATGTGCTGACAGATTGCTTTGTTACGTTTCCTTCAAGACCCCAAATCTGAATTTAATAATGTGGAAGAAAGCACCATCATGTCTCTGAAAGAACGATTATAGTTAACCTTCTTTCCGTATCCTTTACCCATATCCATTACTAACGATTCATTTCCTTCTCTCTTTAATGGTTTTCCTCATCTTTGGTTCCAGCAGTACATTTTATGTTCCGCCAGTCCTCTGCTTAGAAACAGTCAAGCCTGCCTTTTGTGAATTTGATCACCCACACAAAACTTAGTTTATACCTTTTTGCCTGATGTGCGCCTAACCTTAGCGTTATCTGCAGTTTTATCCGCCTCCTGGCGTAGCATGTTGCGTTTTGTATTCAGTCTTGCATTTTTACTGTGAAAATCATTGTTTGACTTGCTTGAAAATTTTGCCCTGCAGTTAATGATTAAATAGTGTATCTTATTCACTAAGTCTTCTCAATGTATTTAAAAATGGCCATTGGACTTCATTCTAATTAGAGATCAGGTTTTTCTCAAATAAAACATGCCATTCTTGCTATCATACCAAGGTGATTGGAAGTAAAATCTCATTTCTAGTTATAAATAAAGCTGTGTATGATGTGGCCAATTTTGAAACCGTCAACTGGTTTAGCCAGCTGAGTGGTAGCACATTTAATTTAAGTCTGAAATTTGAGTGTTCTAGCCTCAATTGTAGGGTGTTGACCCATCGTCCACTCTGATAGTTGACCACGTGGAAATTGCTGGAAGTGGCATCGTTGGATGAGATGTATAACCAATGGTTTTTCACCTGTTGATTGAATAGCAAAGATTGCAATGTAGTATTCAAAGTGAAGAGAAACAAGTGTTTTCCTATATCCCACATTGAAATCTAATAAGACATCTAGGCCCTTCAGACTAGTGCACTCGTTCTGTAGCAGGCATTTTGCACATAATGTGCACGCACAAGCAGCAATAAAATAACAAAACCAGCTAACCTGTTGTTTGGGGAATAAATGCTTTCTAAGGCAATAGATAAAACTCCCTTTCACCTCTGAGTAATGCCATGAGATCTTTGCATTCCCCTAAGATGTGAGCGTGGGACCTTGGTTCTGTGTCCTTTTCTGAAAGTTAGTACATCCAACCATGCATGCTCCCTCCAAACAAGATTGCACTTTCATCTTAGGTTATGTTCAAGTTTTAGGAGTGGAACTTGAGCCCACAAACTTTAAAATCACTAAGTGTGTTATCATTCAACCAAGGCTGATATTCCAAAATATTTAAATCCTTGAAAGTGTAGGTATCTGCAGGGTCTGAAGGTGGGAAGAGTACAATTTGGCTGCAATGCATATTAGTTGCTGATAATGGTCCCTAATTGGAAGAGTCTGAACTTTCAGACCCAGTGGTTCTTTGTCCCAGATTAAATCCAGGTCTGTGAGGAGTATTTCTTCAATGTAAATTGAGGATAACATCCAGACCCAGTTTGCACAGTCAGAATCAATAGCTTCTCTTGCAAGGTGTGCAATAAAAGCTCTATGTAAACTGAATAATCTGGAAAGAGCCTTTCCTTTCCCATGTTTTTTCCCCCAAGGCAAAGGAAGAGTGCTGATGATGTGTTAATCTTAATCTGAGGCTGCAACGTGTCAAAGTAGGATCCATGTGACAAAATGCGTTCTGAACCTAGAAAAGCAATGAAGTTCAGAATCAACATCCATTATCGAACCTTCCCCTAATTTAGGGAAGGAGTCGTCCACAGCCATGTCTTTTTGAATGTGGGATCCAATACCAGGCTAGATGGATTGTATTATATGCAGTTTAGAACCAGATGGAACAAAACAGAAGTTGCTGGAAAAGCCCAACAGGTCTGACAGCACCTGTGAAGAGAAATGACAGTTAACATTTTGGGTCCAGTAAGCTTTCCTTCGAACTGATGGTAGCTAGGAAAATGTCAGTTCATATGCCAAAGATAGGGCGTGGGGAGGGGTAAGGAGTAAACAATAGGTTGGGAAAGAGCCAAGGGAGAAGAACAGTTGGACAGACCAGGGAGTTGGTAACGATTGGGCTAGGAGGGTGAATAGCTGTTAATGGAGACTGTTAGTGGCTGACGATAGATGGTGTGTAATGGCAGGCTATGTGATAACATGGCCTGGTGTGTGGGGTAAGGGGCTAGCACGTGGGAAGGTTCAGGCCTAAAATTGTTGCCCTTTTGAATCCCAAGGGCTGCAGATTCCCCAAGCAGAAAGTGAAGTGTTCTTCCAGCTTGCGCTGAGCTTTGCTGGAACACTACAGCAAGCCTGAGACAGAAATGTTGGCCAGGAAATGTGGTGTATTAAAGTGGGAGGCAACTGGAAGCTCGGTCTTTTTTGCAGAAGAAAGTAGATGTTCTGCGAAGCAGCCACCCAGTCTACTACTTGGTTTCCCAAATGTAAAGGAATATTTCCACATAGCCTGCCATTACACACCACCACCTATTGTTAGCACTAACAGTCTCTATTAACAGCAATTCACTCCCCTAGCCCATTGTTATCAATTCCATCGTCCAACTGGTTTTCTCTCTCTTTTGAGTTCTACTCCACCTATTGTTTACTCCTTACCTTACTCGCTGCCACCACCACCACCCTGTGTTTTGCATATAAACTAACATTTTCCTAGCTGCCATCAGTTCTGAGGAAGGGTCACCAGATCCGAAACGTTAACTGTGATTTCTCTTCCCAGGTGCTGCCAGGCCTGCTGAACTTTTCCACACTTTAGGAAGGATGTAAGTGCATCAGAGAATGTAGAACTCGTTTACAAGTGATTTCAGTGATGTGAAACTTCAGTTATGTGGGTAGATTGAAGAAGTTTGGTCTATTTTCCTTAGAGAGATGAAGTTCTAAAAGTCCAGAGGGGCTGGACATAGAGGGAAACTGTTCTCCCCTGTAAATGCATAAAGAATAAGAGAGCGCACGTTTTAAAGTGATCTGCAAAATTAGTAAATACTGTGTGAGAGAAGCATTGTTCTGAGTGCTTCAGCTGTTGAGTACATATGTGGACATGTTCAATTAAGGCCTTCAAGAGATATCAGGATAATTATTTCAATAGAGATAGTGTTCAGTGGAAAATGAGAGCAAGGCATTAAGCTGTGTTGCTCATTTGGAGTGCTAGTACATACCTGGTGAGTTAAGTAGCTACCTTCTACACCTTTTAAGAATTTTGAGATTGTGATATTTTTGTATGTTAAAGCTTATGTACAGTGGTACTGCCCCTACCTTTGGGCCCGAAGGAATGAGTTCAGATCCCACCAGCTGCCAGCAGTGTGTCATAACATGTCCAATCAGATTAATTCAAATAGCTCTATTTCAACTTTGAAAAGTTATTGACATATCCTGAAATGCAAATGTGAGAGAAAAGCTTGGGCAATTGGGTATTTTTTTGTTTTTGTTAGTGTGTAGATCTTTTTGTAAGATCTTTTAGGTTCCTTAGCATCAGAGCCATTTTTCCCACTTTTTGCATTTATCTAAGAACTTCACAACTACTTCACAATTATTGTATTCACTACCATGAGAATTTGGGCAGGGTCCTTGTTTAGTAGTTCAAGCATTACAAAAAATATAGAGATATGTATTTTATGCTTGGGTGCAATCCAGTCCTTTTTGTTTTCCCTGTTAAACCTTTCCAAATGGCTCTAGCTCTCTCACTTTTTTTAATTTGTCTCCTTGAAGAAATCAAACTTCAGTTACATCCTCTTTGTGATACTGGTGTGGGAACTGCCAGATTGTCTTCCAGTTTATTATTTTCCATGTCAAGTGCTCTATCTTTTTGACTATTCTCTTCCAAGTTAAAATTTCCACAGCCAATTTTATTATTTATACTAGCTAGATATTCCCTTATCCTTGGATTACCTATCTCTCCTGCTTCATTTTCTTCAATTAAGTAACTCACCACCTGTCTCCAATGCCGGGCCACCATCCACAAGGCACAAAGCAGGTGTGTTGGAATATTGCCCACTTGTCTGACTGTATTCAGCTCCAACAAAGTGCAGAGCAGCCTGTTCAATTGGCACCTCATCCACCACCTTCAACATTCACTCCCTTAGCAACTGATGTTCAGTGGCAGTAGTGTGTAATATCTACAAGCAACAGTGCAGTAACTCATCTAGGCAACTTCAACAGCACCTTCCAAACCTGTGACCTCTACACCTTACGGTGTTAAGGCACCACCCCGTGCAAGTTCCCCTTTTGAGTCTCTCCGCTTCCTGGTTTGAACTATAATGTGTTCCTTTGCTGTCATTTGGTCAAAGTCCTGGAACTCTCTTCCCAATAAGAGTCCTTAGCCACACTAACTCGAGCAAGGCAGTCGAGAATGGGCATAATTTCTGGCCTAGTCAGCAACACCATATCCCATGAACAAATACAAAAAAAGCAATGCCTCATTTCATTCACAGTTGGCACTTGTAATATCATTACAGTAGGTATTCCACATGCATTTCATTGTATCCATGTTGGAAAGTCATACTACTTTAAACATTCAAATGGAATCCAGTTTAGTTTGCCATCTAACACGGTCCACAGTAGCACTGGACGTTGCTGCATGTGACCCACTGATCTCATTGTTGAAACCAGTTCCTGTATTCTTTTTTACAAAGCGCTGTTGCATCTGTTTGTGTATGTCCAAATCGATGTCTTGCACTCACCAGTTAGCGTTAGTATTATGAGTCAGTACTTTAATCGCTCAGATTTACTAAATTAAAAAATTCATTATTACAAAAGAAACTGCCTAAAATCTGAAACTGAAAAAGAAAATTTTGGAAGTACTCGGAAGGTCAGTTATCATCTCTGACAGTTCTTCCCAAATCTTAACGCAGTGTCACCCCAGTTTGCTGCTTGAAAATTACTGTTCCCTAAAGGGTAAGAGGTAACAGACCTGTACAGGGAGGGGATGGATGTTGAGAAACCTGTGAGGTCAGAGTGGTGTGTTTTGAGATCTGAGAGAGCAATTGGGTTGATGGATTGGAAGGGGTGTGGAAGCTGTTTAGCCCCCAGTGTTTAAGTAAAAGTGCTTGCCACTGTGCTTCTCAGTATTAAGGCATTGAAGATGGGCTACGTTTTTTTCAAAACAAAACCTATAAAGATTAACAGGATTCATGCGTGTGCTAACACTCACTTGGAGCTTCACAGTAGCCAGAACAGAACACACAGCATCAAAGTTTAGGCATGCAACCCTTTTGGAAGCCTTCCTCTACAAGCAAAGAAATAAAATTTAACGGCCTTCTGTTAAAGAACATTTTTGACAGGTTCGACCTGAAATACTATTTCTTCATCACTGCCTGAACTGAATGTATCCATTATCATGGAATTTGCACATACTATGTGAAACTCTCTGAATTTGTTTTCATAGAGTTCTCATCTGTTCCTTTATTAAATTTTCATTACAGGATTTCACCTTTGGTTTGTGTTGATGTTTTCAGTATCACTTTGGAATTTACCAGTAGATGTTTTTGTTTGATGGGTCAGCATGTTACTTATACATTGTCTGTAATGTCCAGTTAATCGAAGGCATAATCATACTGTTCAGCCTTTACAGCGAAGAAGGTTACCTCAGAATACAACGGGATCTTGATCAAATGGGCCAATGGAGTTTAATTTGGATAAATGTGAGGTTCTGGAAAGACAGATCAGGGCATGACTTGTACACTTAATGATAAGGCCTTAGCAAGGGTTGCTGAACGAAGAGACCTTGGAGTGCAGGTTCATGGCTCCTTGAAAATAGAGTCACAGGTAGATAGGATAGTGAAGACAACATTTGGTATGTTGGCCTTTATTGGTCAGTGCATTGAGTATAGGAGTTGGGAAATCATGTTGCGGCTGTACAGGACAATGGTTCGGCTGCTTTTGGAGTATTGTGTGCAATTCTGGCCTCCTCCTATAGGAAGAATGTTGTGAAACTAGAAAGGGTTTAGAAAAGATATGCAAGGATGTTGCCAGGGTTTGAGTTATGGGGAGAGGCTGAATAGGCTGGGGCTATATTCCTTGGAGCATCAGAGGCTGAATGGTGACCTTTATAGAGGTTAAAATCATGAGGGGAATGGGTCAGGCAAATAAACAAGTCTTTTCGCTGGGATGGGGGAGTCCAAAACTAGAGGGCATAGGTTTAAGGTGAGGTGGGGAAAGATATAAAAGGGACCTAATGGGCAACCTTTTCATGCAGAAGATGGTGTGTGTATGCAATGAGCTGCCAGAGGAAGTGTTGGAGGCTGGTACAATTACAAGATTTAAAAGTCATTTGGATGGGTATATGAATAAGAAGAATTTAGAGGGAAAAGGGTCAAATGCTGGCAAAAGGGGTTATATTTATATAGGATATCTGGTCGACATGGACGAGTTGGACTGAAGGGTCTGTTTCTGTGTTTTTATATCTCAATGACTCCATGAGTCTTTGATTTATGACGTGCCTTGGAGCAACTGGGGCTTGATCTGGTCCTCCTGGCCTAGAGGTATGGATGTCACCACTGTTTAGCCTCCCAATTCTGGTGTATCCTCAGTTTTGTCTCATAGTGGAAAATGTTGGCTAATTGTTTCTTTTGCAAAGCACTGTGACCTTGGATTGCTGACTAAATTGGTTACACGTTTGCTTTTTTGGCGAATTCTGTTAATTTCAGAACCTGGCTAAGTTTAGTTGTACTGCCTGGTGGTTCGAAGGAGGTGTTGATTGTATTCAGATGTTTGAAATAGTGAAGGGAATTTGCAAGTTACTTATCATACAGAACGGACTTAAATTTGAATTGTGCGTAAAATGATGTATGAAATCTTTAAAGAGCTTGACAGAATGTAGCATATGTTGTTCCAGAAGACCATGGATGTAAAAGCAGTATTGTCTACTAAATTTATTTGGAGACCTCAAAATTGAACAGTGCTGTTGTAAAGTGTATGAATATCAGTAGTGCTGCTAAGCATAACCAATTTCAGGTGCTCACAAAATCAGATTTCTACTACAGCTGTCCCAGTCTTTTGAAAATGCATTCAAGACTTTTAAACGCTGAAGTCACATTGTGTAGTCTTCCCTGATCATATTTTTCATTTTGAAATGTAATTTACATTCAAACTGGGACGTTTGCATTATTAAGCTTTAACTTTACTTTTGCCTCTTTAATAGTAGCCTAAATGGAAATAATTGTTTCTTCCTAATGGCAGCATCTTGTACGTTTTGGTGTCAGCCTTGTCAGACCGTAACTAGTTAAGTGTGATGTTCTCACATAGACACATTGTAGGTTTCCCACATTAAACTTGAGGAAATTTTAACGTCAAGTGGAATTTTAAAAAAACTTTAAAGTGTCAAACTTGCAGAAAAGCTTTTTGGATTCCTATCTTTTAAGGCTTGACTTGTGCCCAGAGAGCACCTTTTAAAATAATAGCATGGCTGGGTGAAATGCAGCTTCATCTCTGGTGATGGGGCAGGCAGTACAAGTTGGTGACTGTCACCGACTTTATTATTAACGATTTTACAATCTTTTCGTAGGAATAAGCTCCATGATTAATTTTCATTAATTTTCATTTGGCCTCATTGATTAGAAGCTGAGGGTGTGCAGCTGAGGTCACATCACAGAATATGTTTTTAAAACATCGGATTCAAAACAAGTTACTTTATGAAAAAAACTTTTAAACGTGAGTCAGATAATTTGAACTTTCTTTTTCTGTTTTTGTTTCAAAATTGTAAACAGGACATTTTCCAGGCACTTTCTCTGAGCAATTTATAAAATTGTTTGGGTAACCAGGAGGGGGATAAATGCATTCTTGTTATATTGGAAAATGCTTTAATTTCTTTCTCTGGAGAGGAATAATATGTTTCCAAGAAACAGTTACAAAGATAGAAACTCCAAAAAACTGCTCAAAACACAGTAAAGAGCAAAAGTCCACAGGAAACCAGGATTCCTTTCTGGGCTGTACAGCATGTTAATGAGTCATTCTATTTCACATGTGGAAATGTGCACATGTGGAGAATATACTGTCTTCATGCTTTTATTCTATTACTACAGTTGTTTTCTGTTAAATCACTAGAAGAGGGATAATTCAGGTAATGGCAACCTAACCAAGTCAATGTTAGCTGGGGGAGAAATCTTTGGAAACAATGATCCAGGACAAAATTAGAAACTGGAAAGGAGGGGTGCGGAGGGGAGAAGAAAGAAAGGGTGAGAGACAATTTCACCCAGCAGGGATTTGTTGTAGTCAATGTTTGAATAATCTGAGTTTTTTTTTATTTGGAGGGTGGATGAGTGTAATGAGGTGTGTATGTGGTCTTTAAGGCTTTTGAAGTACCACATAATACCAAATAAAATGAATAATGGACTTAAAAAGAGTTGTGGTGAATGATTGATTAAATTACAAACTAGAAGGAAACCATACCCTGGTATACCTAGCAATTGATGTTGGAACTTCTCTTTGCACGTTAATGACCTAGACTTGGATATACATTACATGGCAAGATTTCAAAATTTGCTGATGACATTAAACTCAAAGTAATCAGCAGTATAGAGGATAGTAATAGTCTTCAGAACGCCTAGATATGTTGCTGAATTGAGCAACCACTTGATGTTATGGCTTCATGTTTCTTTTTGTTTTGTGGCGTTGAGTTTGAAGTAAAATGAAAAGACCTGGATTATTGTTTAAATGAAAAGATGATTTGAGGCCTTTAAATAGGGCATTTCTTGGAAGCCACATGGTTCCAGAGATTGCTGCTGTTGGTTGCTTGAATTCATTTCAAGGAAAACTCTTGACTGTTTGTTTTTAAAACTGGTTTACAGTACTGTTTCATTGAAATATTTGATGAGAGGCTTGATGAAAGAAACTTCCCAGCTCAGCTCTCCTATTTCTAGAAGACAGCCGTTTGTTCTTGTAGGAAAAGCCTTCAAAAGAGTTTGTAGAATTTTCTGAACAACTGCATCTGGAGGTCACCAGCAATATCCACAATGCGTCAAAACATCAGCTCAACAGCCACCTGACTATTTCAAACTTATCCTCTTTGTCTTTAAGAACTAAAACTTTTTGGGCAAAGGTGTTTTCTCCCCAAAATAAATCTCAGCAGAGAGAAATCCTTTATTCACCCATTACCATTTATGTTTTGGGTTATTTAGAGAAGTAAGCATTTGTATTTTCATATTGTAGACTGTGAACAATTCTGCAACTTTGTGGAATGGTTTTTTTATAATTAAATCTGATAGTTGAATCGTTTTGTTCTGTACAATGTAGAGAAGGCAAAAAGTTAGCTACACTGGGAACTGTTTAACACAATTGGGACTCATGGAGTACATTGCTTCTCTATCTGTCATAACCGTGATGGATGAAATTTGGCTTTGTGCAGATTGAAATGTTGCATTCGAGATGATACAGTCTTAAGGAATGAGAAGAAGCATTACAAATTAAATATGGAATTTTAAAGTGGGTGCAATAACAGGAAGACCTGGGGTATATGTACCCAAATCTTTGAGGGTGACAGGATAGTTTGCAAAGACTTTTCTTTTTAAAGAAGAAAATATATTGAATCCATGAGCTTATAAATAAAAGAAATCGTCTGATGTAAGATAAAGCAACATAACCTTTTCCTTTGACACACAGTGAAAACAAAAGAGTTGATTTCTAAAGAAGGGTCCCGACCTGAAACGGTAGCTTTCCTGTTCCTCAGCTGCCTAGGCTGCTGTGTTCTTCCAGCTCCACCAATATAGCTATACCAATATAACCTTGTGGTTTAGTGCCAAGTTTCTTTTACGTATTACTCATGTAAAGTGCCTTGGCGTGTTTTACTACATTATAGGTATTCATATCAATGCAGGAAATTGGAAAGGCTGGGGTAACTGGGATTGTTCTCCTTAGAACCGAGAAAGCTAAGGAGACATTAGGTGGTGCTCAAAATCGTGAAGAATTTTCATGGCAGAAAGCAGAAATCCTTTCCGTTGGTAGACGGATCAGTCAGTAGAAGAGAAAAGATAATTAACAAAAGAGCCGCAGGTGAGAGGAACAGTTTGAGGTGAAGGTCACCTAGGTCACATTGAAATACTATTGTTGTATTCCCTAGATTATACTATTGTGCATGTATGTCATTTGCCATTAGATTAATTGATTATTTGAAAATGTTTGATGTACTCTGAAGGTCAGACAGCATCTATGGACAGTGAAGCAGTTTTGAATAGTTAGCTGAAGAGTGACCTAACAGTGGTCTTTAAAACTTATGGAAGATTTTGATAGAATAGGTAGAGAACATTCCTTCATGTAGAGAACTAGAGAACAACAATCTAGAATAGTCATTAAACAATTGAGTAGGGAATTCATTCCAGACTCTGATAAGCCCCTGAAGTTAGTTGATGGAGAAATGGTTTTCAATAGGTTAAAAGTGATAAATGTCTGAGAGATCATAGTGAACAATTATGTTGTATCATAGAAAAGGATTCCTGGAGGGTAGGTACAAAGTGATGGAATGCCTACAGGTGGAAAATACATTACCTTTCTATATTAATGATGGAGAACTTTGTGATATTGGTTTCCAGTGCAGTGTTGTTGTTGAGATGGGTAGACAACCTCTTGGAAAAGGAAGATTGTTCATGTTGAAACCTGTGCTGAGGGAACTATAGATAACAAGGCGTGGGGCTGGATGAACACAGCAGGCCAAGCAGCATCATAGGAGCAGGAAAACTTGACGTTTCGGGCCTAGACCCTTCATCAGAATTTCTGATTTCTGGTGAAGGGTCTAGGCCCGAAATGTCAAGGTTTCCTGCTCCTATGATGCTGCTTGGCCTGCTGTGTTCATCCAGCCCCACGCCTTGTTATCTCGGATTCTCCAGCATCTGCAGTACCTTTTATCTCTGAGGGAACTATATAAGGTTTTGCAAAGTTACTGTTAAGAGCTAGGGAATAGATAAATGTGAAAGATTTTGTGGGTAGTCATGTCAGAATCCCCACCAGTGTCATCTACTATTGTATGAATTGCAAATGAGCAAAGTACATGAATCTATGGTTTGGAGATTGCTGTTGAATGAAGGATTCCGATTTCTTGCACACAAAGGAAGATTTTATAGAAGACCTGAAGTGTGCACTTAACAGACTTCCCTCAGAGGGGGATAAATAACAGTGATTAAAGTTAGTTTACAGCAGTGGGAACAATAATTTAGTTACATCTACCTTAAATTTCAACTTGTCTTAATTCCACTGTCTACTGATAGTAGGCTTTTTGAGTTTTCATCCATGAAAACAGGCACAATCTTAAGATAACAAGCATGGGGCTGGATGAACACAGCAGGTCAAGCAGCATCATAGGAGCAGGAAAACTTGACGTTTCGGGCCTAAACCCTTCATCAGAAAAAAATTTTAGGAAGATTGGAAATGGAGATAGAAACATAACTCGCACAAGTTTGCAAACGATACTAAACTAGGGGAGACCAAAAAATATAAGACATTGATCAAATATATAAGGAACTGGATAGGTTCAGAAACCAATTGAACAATTGGTACATGCCAACAATACACACAACAAGACTAAGAAAAGTGACTCTGCTGTGCTGACATGTTAAAAGGTTATAATTTTATCTGGTAGAATGTGGAGGCCTAAGGGTATAGATTGCTTCAACCGTTGTAGTTGTGTGCCCTGTAGCAAAGAAAATAAATAAGATTTTGGACTATACAGCTAGAAGAGTCGAATAAGTCTAGTCTGTCCTGTGCTTGGTTGAACTCCCAGCATAATCAGAATTTGTCCAAAGCAAGTCCACAGTGCCTGTTGTCACTCTGTGCTGAAGACATCCAGGAATTGGAAATAGGTTAGCAAATGTGGGCCACTGATAGTTTGTTTTTTTTTTTTTTAGTCAACATGTTATGATAAACCCCTGAAACAAGTGGAACTTGAGCTTGGACCTTCAGGCCCAGAGAGGGGATGGCTGTTGCGTCACAAGACTCCTATCAGGCAGTTAATAATTAAACTTAAATATAGCTGCTGATGGAAAGCAGATGTATTGACCAGGAGAAGCTTTGTTTGTTCAGTTGTGTCATTGGATTAGGTAATATAGTTACTGGCAAAAATTTTGAGATACAAAATCTTTAAATATAAACTTGAATACGAATATTTATAAATTAAAAATAGGGAGGTGATGGCCTAGTGGTATTATCGCTGGACTGTTACTCCAGAGACCCAGATAACATTGTGTGGACCTGGGTTCAAATCCTGCCACAGCAGATGGTGGAGTTTGAATCCAATAAATATCTGGAATTAAGAATCCAATGATGACAGTGACTCCATTGTTTGTCAGAAAAAAACCCATCTGGTTCATTAATGTCCTGTAGGGAAGGAAACTACCATCCTTGCCTGGTCTGGCCTAGATGTGACTCCAGACCCACAGCAATGTGGTTGACTCTGAATGCCCTCTGGGCAATTAGGGATGAGCAATAAACGCTGCCTAGCCAGTGACGCCCTCATCCCGTGACCGAATAAAGAAAAAACAGTTGAAGTAACCAGACTGATGAGGACGGTGATGATTGCAACGGCACAATCGGATTATAATAAAATAGAATAGATCTCTGACATCTGTGTAACAACATGCATGCCAATATTCAGTTTGCACTCAGGGCTGTATAAAGTGGAAGAAAATGAAATGTTCACATTCAATATAAATGCTTGAAGTCACGTGAGTTTAAATAGAATTTGTTTAAGAGATATTGGTTGTTTTATGGTTAGCATAACAATGGAAAATAGAAAAGTAAGTGTTATATGCCCAATACTTTTTTTGTTTTATGTTTAGTAATATGCCCAACATCGTTTTGATTTATTTTTAGTAAGCAATTGCTTCCTGATGTGCATCATCTATAATTGCCTGTCATTGGATTCCAGTTTTGAGTACTGCTCTGACAAACTGATTTCCTTTTAATTAGGAGACAAAGATGGCAGTAAGGTGACAACAGTGGTGGCGACACCTGGACAGGGTCCAGATCGGCCTCAGGAGGTCAGCTACACTGATACCAAGGTGATTGGCAATGGTTCCTTTGGAGTTGTTTACCAAGCGAAACTGTGTGACACTGGGGAACTGGTGGCGATCAAGAAGGTTTTGCAGGACAAGAGATTTAAGGTAGGTGACACAGTTTATATTGACTGTCAACTGCTCTTTGAAATTCAATTACATTTTCTCCCCCCTTTGAAAGAACTGGATGGAAAAATGAGCAGCTGTGGTTAAAGTAACAACAGCTAGTCCAAGATATTTCTTAACTGGATCACTTTGGAGAGTCGGAGGCAACGACTGAGCCTGAAAATATTTAACGGTCAGACTATTTGAAAACGAGAGTGATTTCTTAGATGGACTTTACAAAAGACAAATTGTGAATTTCAGTAAAATCTTAGACATCAACAAAAATAGTTGTTTGTCTGGGCTATTTGTAGGAATTAATTCTGTTGGTAGACCAGCTGTTTATCTTGAACTTGAGGTTGAATGCAAGATCAACAGAATTTCACTGCGATTTCTACCAAACAGGTTTATCTTGGTACATTGCCTTTTGTCCTTTGACAAATGCATCCCAAATTTATCAACTGTGACTCAGTAGCACCCTTGTCCTGAGTTACAAGTTTCCAAGTTCAAGCCCCACACTAGGGATTGAGCACAAATATCAAGGCTGACACTTTACTGTAGTACTGGCATTGGAGGTGACTTCTCAGATGAGATGGTAAATTGAGGCTCCATCTGTCTGCTTATACAGATTTAGAACAATTCCGGTGCTATCTCAAAAGAATAGCACCCGAAACGTCAAGGTTTCCCGCTCCTATGATGCTGCTTGGCCTGCTGTGTTCATCCAGCTCCACACCTTGTTATCTCGGATTCTCCAGCATCTGCAGTACCTATTATCTCTGAAGCAATGTGATTGACTCTGACTCCGGACATTTATCACTTAAATGACATTACAAAAACAAATTTATGATCATTATCCCATTGTTATTTATGGACATTTGCTGTGTGCAGATTGGCTATCGATTTCCAACATTATAACAGTGACCATAATTCAAAAAACCGTAGATTGTGTATAGAGTGCATTGAGTCAGACGGTGATTGTGAAAGCACGGTACGAATGCAGGTCCATTTTTTGCTTGTCCTGGAATTTTAGTTTTGAGTTTAACAGTTGGAAGAATCATTTAACTAAAGTTGAATGATCAAAACTTAGTCAATTAGAAAAATGCTTACTTTGGGCACCTTTAGAACTGATCTAATGCAGTGTTAAGCTAAATTCCATTGTTACCGCTTTAGGTTTCGGTGCTCCAACATTTCGCTAACCAGATAATGTTCAGTTTCAGTTCCCCCAAGAACCAAAATGAGATTCAGTCTCTTGGGACTTTTATCTTTGTTTTAATCCAGAATTCAGATTAGTCTGATAAATGGGGACAAAAAGCTGCAATTCTGTGCAGCTAGTTGTCACGTCCCAAGAGCATTTTAAAAAAAATCCTTGTATATGTGTTACGTTTATATGCAAACACCTGAAATCCCTGAGTATTTTGCAACTGATGAAATGGTTTTGGTGTGTCATTGTTGTACTGAAAGGGTAACTGAAAGACAGCTGATGCTCTTTGTGCTGTGACAATATTTTGCTTATGAAACTTGAAGGATACTTCAGATCCTTTTCTCATTGATGGATAGCCAACACTTATTTGCTCAACATTGAGCAATCTAAGCAATGGTCCTTTAGAAGGCTACCACCAGACATATTTTCCTTTAGCTTAACCTTCCCTGGTAAAGCGACATGCTCCTGTGCTCGTACTTCCTTGCCACCCCTCATTTGACTCAAGTGGAAGCTGGAGAAGGTGGAAATCTGCTTCTGGAGTCCCAGCAGCCACTCATAGACTGACAAACATTCTGAGTGCTCCATCTCACTTAGTCTCAAACTTTTAATTGCCGCTCTGGTAGTACACTAGCCTGAACTCTTTCTAGGCGTGAGGAGTCCTTAATGCTAACTGGAAGTATATATAGAGGAATTATGTAACATCTTAAATGAAGAAAATTTGCTACCAACTGAATGATGGTCAAACAATATCATTTTAGAGATGTCTTCCTTTATGTAGCATTTTAGTTGATTATTCCTGAATCAATTACTAAAGAACCACTCAGCACTATACTCCATTGTTTTTCACAGCAGCAGTTTTAAGTGCCATATATGGTAAATAGCATCAGCAGCATGAGCAAGCCAGCATGTATGTGCTTGTGTCCATGTTTTTCAAATTGGAAATTAATGGAGCTGAAGCATCTCAGCAGATGTACACAAACACCCATATTTGTAGTTTATTTTTTAAAGATTGAGAAGTTTTGTGTTTTTCCCATGTGTTATAATAGCCCATATTATTAAACTTTTTCGCTGTATGTTTATTGGTTGCGCTAAGTTGAATTTCCAAAGCTTTCATTTTCCTAACAAATTAGCATTGAGCTTCATTTTATTAAAGGCGTTGTAATATTACAGCCAATTGAGACTTGCATACATTTAAAATTTTGAGGGAGACCTGTTTGTTATTTTTAAAGTTGATATCAGATATTGACAACGTTACACAGCAGAAGGCCCAAGTGTAGACACAACCAAATCAAGATTAGATAAGTAATTCCTTATGTGCACAATATTCTCTAATTACAAGTGATAAATGCTATGTTCAATCCCCTAAAATTTGGCAGATAAATAATGACTAAATAACAAAATCAAAGTGTGTGAAGATGTATATCAGCAACTGTAGTTTGTGTGCTATACGCAATGTAGAATGTTCTGTACAGGGTAGTCAATTGGGGTTGGGTAACCTAGGTTAAACTGGGAAGATTACATGAGAGCTTACCTATTCAAAGTCTGATTTTAATCTTGATGTGGTAAATTGAGTGAGAAATAATGTGTGATTCTCTTTGCACATGTGCAAAGTTTATGAACTCTATTGAACATGTAATTGCAGTGAAAATGTGCATGTAATTACAAAGTAAAAATGTGAAAACATAGACATGTTGCTCAATATTTCATGTGAACTTGAAGTTGCTTGGAGGGGCTGGAATCTTATTTCTCACTTCATCTACCTACTTGATAAAACCAAGATCAAACTTCGAATGGGTAAGTTGATGTTTAACTTTCCATTTAATTCATCATGGTGTTCGAAATAATGAGGTTCTCAAAGCAAAACTCTAGCCTAGCAGTGTCCGCTCACTGAATAACAAAATATATACTGTCTTTGCATTGTCCATAAGACTTATTCCAGATGTTTTTTCACTGCTACGTGTGTTTTGTGTAATGTCCATTACTGGGATCATGGTTAAGTTAGCTTTAAAAGTGGCTGCAGCTTTTGTAGAATGAGGTTTGGAAATGTTGATTCCAGTTTTATATTTGACATGATGTGGCTATCTAACTATAGTATCTATGGTCATTGTTTTATTTGGCCTTCTGAAATTCTCAAAGGTACAGACAACGCAAAGCCGAGTTGGAGTGAACCGTGAGGAGGATTCTGAGATACTTAGGTTCATTTGGACAGGATGAATGAGTGGACAAATGTATAGCAGACGAAGCATAATGTGGATAGACAGGAGGTTGTCCATGTTGGTAGCAATAAGTGAAAGGTAGACTATTATCTGAACAGCAAGATGTTGGGAAAGAGATGCAGTGAAAGCTAGATGTCCTTGTACACAAATGGCTGAAAGTAAACATCCACAGGTGCAGGAGGCAGTGAAGAAGGCAAATGGTATGTTGACTTTCACAGCAAGAAGATTAGGATACACCAGCAGGGATGTGTTGCTGCAATTCTGAACGGTCTTGTTGAGACCATACCCGCAGTGTTAGTATTATAAGACCGTAGACATAGGAGCAGAAATTAGGCCAGTCAGCCCATTGAGCCTGCTCCGCCATTCAATCATGGCTGATAAGTTTCTCAACCCCATTCTCCTGCTTTCTCCTTATAACCCTTGATCCAGTTGACAATCAAGAACCTATCTATCTCAGTCTTAAATGTACTCAATGACCTGGCCTCCACAGCCTTCTGTGGCGGTGAATTCCATAGATTCACCACTCTGCGGCTGAAGAAGTTTCTCCTTATCTGTTCTGAAAGGTCTTCCTTTTACTCTAAGGCTGTGTCCTCAGGTCCTCAAACATTCCTGATATGTTAAGCTTTTCATGAGCCTCCTCTGAACCTGTTCTAGGGCCAGTACATCTTTCCGGAGATATGGGGCCAAAACTGCACAATACTCCAAATGTGGCCTCTCCAGAGCCTTTTCGAGCCTCAGAAGTACATCCCTGCTTTTATATTAGAGTCCTTTCAAAATAAATGCCAAAGTTGCATTTGCCTTCCTAACTACTCAACCTGCAAGTTTACCTTGAGAGAACCCTGGACTAGAACTCCCAAGTCTCTTTGCAATTCAGACTTCTGAATTTTCTCCCCATTTAGAAAATGATCCCTGCTTCTATTCTTCTTACCAAAGTGCATGACCTTACACTTTCCCACGTTGTACTCCAACTGCCACTTCTTTGCCTACTCTTCTAACCTGCCCAAATCCTTCCACAGTCTTCCTGCATCCTCAATGCTACCTGTTCCTCTACCTATCTTTTTGTTTTGTCAGCAAACTTAACCAGAATGCCCTCAGTTCCTTCATCTAGATCATTAATGTGTAAAGTAAAAAGTTGTGGTCCCACAACTGACCTCTGTGGAACACCACTTGTCACCGGCTGCCATTCTGAGAAAGACCATTTTAACTCCACTCTCTGCTTTCTGCCAGACAGCCAATCTTCTACCCATGCTAGTACCTTGCCTGTAACGCCATGGGCCCTTATCTTACTCGGCCTCCTGTGCGCCACCTTGTCAGAGACAATGTGCTGTATTGGCTGTCTACACTGAGCAAAGCTGTTCTGGGTGTCCAGGGAGTTCCATAAAGGTTTACCAGATTGATTCCTGGGATGGTAGGACTAACGTATAAAGGAGAGCCTGGATCAGTTAGGACTATATTCATTGAAGTTCGCAAGAGTGAGTGGGGATCTCCAAAGAAGCCTATTAGGTTTTAACTGGTCTTTACTGATAAGCACAAAGAAATTCCTGATGACTAGATAGTCCAGAACTAGGGCTCACAGTCTAAGAATATGTGATAAATGATTTTAGGATTGAGAAGAAATTTCTTTACCCAGAATGGTGGTCTGTGGATTTTCTACCACAAAAGCAGTCAAGCCAAAACATTGTATAATTTCAAGGAGTTGGATGTAACACTTGGGGCAAAAGGGATCAAAGGATATGGGGGAAAAGCAAGAACAGGCTATTGCCTTGATCGAAATGACCGGCAGAGTCCGTTCAAAGGCCGAGTGGCCTACTTCTGCTCCAATTCCTGTTGTGTTCCATATTTGTGTATTTCTCATTGTTTTGAATGTGTTCAGTTCAAAGCAAATATTGTAAATGTTTGTAGAGACATACATGGTTCTGATATGCTTCCAGGACAAGTTGATAGCCAGATTTGCCTAGGTATTTTTGTTTTGAAAAATCATTCACTTCAAAAAGAAGGGGCTTTAGTTTTAAAATTAGAATTAGAATCCCTAGAGTGTGGAAACAGGCCCTTTGACCCAACAAGTCCACGCCGAACCTCTGAGTATCCCAACCACACCCGTCCCCTTGTAACCCACCTAATCTACACGTCCCTGAACACTACGGGCAATTTAGCATGGCCAATCCACCTAAACTGCACATCTTTTGGATTGTGGGAGGAAACCGGAGCACCCGGAGGAAACCCACGCAGACACAGGGAGAATGTGCAAACTCCACACAGTCACCCGAGGCTGGAATCGAACCTGGGTCCCTGGCGCTGTGAGGCAGCAGTGCTAACCACTGAGCCACCATGCTGCCCTTGCATATTGTTTTCTTGCATATTGCTTGTGATTTGTGGTCTATTGACAGTGCAGATCCAATGCAACTACTTGAGAAATGAGTGACAAAGAATTGAAAGCTCGGAGGTAGTCTACCAAAGGCTTTACATCCAATGTGATATTATATCTTGGCACTCGTGCCCAGTACATGTGGGCCCAAAATATGCCCCTGCATCAATATAAAAAGACAAAGCTGACTTTACAGTATTTGTGGCAGTGTAGCAGTGTGTGAAATAATGAGGTTAAAAATTCCAAAAAGCTTGCACCAATGTTTCCATTGGATCAATTTGCTTTCTGCTGCAAATATCCATGGCTTGCTTTATGTAAGTAGTGTCCTGCTTCCGGGTTAGTGGTCAGACAACTATGATGATTTTGGCAGTTTCTGCGAAAAAGGCCCTAAAAATCTTTTAGGATTTTCCTGATAACCTAAAATTTTACGTCTTGTAGATTAAGATGGACGGAAAGTGAGTGATACATTGTTCAAGTTGATTTGAGAAATTAAATATTGCTTTGGTGCGCCACTGGTTCTTGTACTAGTAAATCCAACTGCCATGTAAACAATAAAAAAAAAAAATTTTCGTGGCCTATTTTCACCAATCAGTGTATAAATCTGTAATTTTTGTATGTCACTATTATAGTTTGGAATATTATGCCATCCTCGACCATTTAATTTTTTTTGGAGAGAGAAATAACGTTGATGCTTCAAATCCAATATTCCTTTTCAAAACACCAGTGGCATCCGCAACGGTGTTCCAAAGAAGATTCATGTTGGACTCAAAGCATTAACTCTATTTCACACTCCACTACTGCTGAGTATCTCCAGCACTTAGTTTCTTTTGCAGATCTCCACCCACAGTACTTCATTTTGTATGTTCACTTCCTGATTCTTTGGTCATTCTGAAATATATTTCAATTTCTTTTTGTTCATTACTATGAATATATTTTTCCTGATTCTCTTCCCTGTCACAGCCTGTTAATGTAAAAATGTGATACTCATTTTTCATTCCGACTGGAGTACTACTACTTCCACATCGATTGGATTTCTTTTCGATTTGATAAGGTCCATTGAACTTTGAACCTTGATTTTCACAGATCTTCACAAGCCAATCATCTAAACTAACAATTTGCCTCCAGCAAAAGAACATCTAGCGTGACCTTTTTAATCTGCAGTGGCCTCCATTTGTAGAGCTGTTTTCAAATCCTTTTTGATCAACACTCTCACTTTTTTGTTTAGGTTATCTTGGAAAGTTGGCGCATAGGTTGGAAAGTAGTCTCTGAGCTTTGAGTTAAACATTTCTGTTCATTTTCATTTAAAGGGAACCTTCACCTTGAGTCTGTAAATCAAGTCAAAAGGAAGACTCCTTGTGATCATTAGTGATATCCGTAATGGCAAGCAGTAACAAAAGAATTCCCACAATCTTTAGAAACCAAAAGAACTGCAGATGCTGTAAATTAACAA
>JAHRHZ010000032.1:812623-882171 GCA_024137785.1 Ginglymostoma cirratum
CCCGTTAACTCTGTTTTCTCCTTCACAGATGCTGCCAGACCTGCTGAGTTTTTCCAGCAACTTTGTTTTTGTTGTTGACCTCAATCTTTAGGATTGACAAGCTTCAATCATGCCACCTTTCTTGTGCTCCTTGAGATTGAGAAAGCATTTGAGTGCATTTAAAACTGAGGCATTGCTTAACTGGGTTACAAAGTAAACCATCAAGTACAAGAGTTGAATGCGACTTGGTGTAAATTGTCGTCAGAGTTTTATCTGGTCAATTGGAAACAGAGTTGAAATAGTCTAGAGGTAATAAAGACAAAAGTAGGGTTTTTGCTCACAGATGAAACTGTCATAGAGTCCAGCAATAACCAAGAAAGAAATAGGCTGTCTTGACAGTGTCCCTGATGTATGTATGGAAGCTTATCTTGAGATCAGTTATGAGACCCAAGTTGCCAACAGTCTGGTCCAGCTTTGGACATTCTCCAGGAAGAGGAATGAAGTTTGTGGTAATTATCAAAGATGATGGCTTAATTCTCTCAAATATTTAGTTGGAAATTGCTGTCCGTCTACTACTGGATGTTGAAGAAACTGTCTGTTGATGTAAAGACAGTTAGATGAATGAAGAGAAGTGAGGTTGAACTGAATTATCGCTTTCCCAACTTGGCACTTTTGAAAGGTAGCATGTAGCGAAGAAATTGGGAAGACCAGATCTTAATTCTTGATCACCGAAAGAAACTGTTTGGTAGTAGGCAGAGCAGTTGATGCAGGTAGTTCTTTCCAAGCTATGACTGGATGCCTGAAAAAGGTCAGTGCATCCCTACTCAGTTGGGTGACATGTTAGAGGACAATGTTGTCGTCAGCTTACAACTATACTTGCTAATAAAAACCTCATACCCAAAAGTACCCAGGCAGTCGAGGTCTTTTTGAGGATTGGACAACTTCAGAGTAGCTGCTAAATAATTTAAAGCTCGGGTTCCAATGGCACAGGCTGGAAGATTTGATGTCAAGTTATCCTGAGTTTGAAATAAATCTTAACTCTTACAGATAAATATCATTTTTGACTAAATATTTGAAAAGAATATCAAATGATGCAGGGGGCGTGGTTGTGGGAGCGAGAGAGAGATGGGGGGGGAGTGGAATTGTGAAAACCACAAAAGCCAGCACCTTTTGTTGAGCTGAACAGCTTATTTCTATACTCTTAAATTATTTTAAATTACTCCAAACACATCTTATGAAATTAGAGACATCTTTGCTTGAGAAGCAGTGAGCAGCAGAGGGACCTTGGTGTGCCTGTCCACTGGTCACTTAAGTTAATGCAATAGGCAGATAAAGTGGTTAAGGAGGCATTTGGGATACTTGCTAGAATTTAAGAGCAGTAAGGTTATGTTGGAACTGTATAAAATGTTAGTTGGGCTAGAGTTAAAGTATTGTGTGCAATCCTGAAATCCATACAATAAGAAGGATGTGATTGCACTGTAGAGGGTGCAGAGGAGATTTACCAGGATGTTGTCTTGGTTAGAGAATTTTAGTTATGAGGAGAGACTTGATAGACTGAAATTGTTTCCCTTAGAGCAGGTTAGACTGAGGAGAAAGCATAATTGAAATGTATAAAGTTGAGTGGTATAGACAGGAAGGAACTTTTCCTGTTGGTGAGGGGGTCATTGACCAGGGGCCTGTAGATTTAAGGAAAGGAGCAGGAGGTTTAGAAGAGAGGTGAGGACATGTTTTTGTTTTAAAATGACAGTGTGGTGGGAATGTGGAACTGTCTGCCTATAAGGGTTGTAGAGGCAGAAACCCTCAACAT
Organism: Ginglymostoma cirratum; assembly: GCA_024137785.1. Classification (NCBI taxonomy): domain Eukaryota; kingdom Metazoa; phylum Chordata; class Chondrichthyes; order Orectolobiformes; family Ginglymostomatidae; genus Ginglymostoma; species Ginglymostoma cirratum. The sequence goes on from JAHRHZ010000032.1 coordinate 814,410, forward strand.
TCAAGATGTACTTGCGATGCCAAGGCATACAAGACCCTAGGCCAAGTGCTTTAAAATGGGATTCGAATAGTTAGGTTGTTCTTGACCAGTGCAGATTCGATGGGCCAGAGGGCCCTTTTCACTACTGTAGACCTGTATTGTGGATGATCTGCTGAAGATGTAAACTTTCTTCCCAAACTCCTCTTTATATCTTTGAATATTCGATTTGTATTTTTCTCTGTACTCCATAGTTTGTTTTTAAAACCATGTTTAAAACTTTGACTGACATTTCTGCTGCCATTGTTATCATAATTTTTTTCTAAGCACTGCTTCAATAAATTGAACTAGAGCTTCTGAGCCCAGGGCTCGTCTACTCTGGCTGCTTTTCTGTTCTTTTTCTCTTCCTTTTTTTCCTCTTTGTCCTCTTTTCATTTTACTTGTTGAACAGCTTGGTTCCAGCTATGGCAGCACAGGTTACTGGGCTCAGTGCAGACTTGCGGTGGCTTTGGAGGTGAGTTTGGATTCCCAGCAGCTTCTGTGTCCGGTGCAGATTCATGGAGGTGGCAGGCGAGGAGAGTTGGGCGCGGTACAAGACTTGGCAATTGGCAAAGTGGGTCCAAAGCGGACTCATGGCAGTGGGAGAGTTGAGTTTGGTCCAGTGGCGTCTGCAGTGGCACGGTCCAGCAAGGACTCGGTGGCGACGGGATCAGTGGAGGCGAAACGCAACCGAAGAGTGGCGACTTTCATTCCAGCAGTTGTGTGGTGAAGGGAACTCATGCCTGGCTACCAGGCCCATGGCGGGGCACTTAACAGGAAGGACTGAAGTCGAAGACTTTCTTTATTTTTCTGCCTTTATATTTTGTTCTGGTTTGTTTTTGTGTTTTAAGATGTTGCCAGAGAGTGATGACACAATACATCACTTTTCACTGGCTTGGGTAACAAAATACACATGATAATACATAGATCAGATCAAATCCACTTTAAGATGCTCTTAAGGCAAGTGTTTTTTGTTCCATAGTGATTCTTAGTGATGCTTTGCTTCCACTGCTGTGCAGGAATGAGCGTCCTTGAATATTTTTAAGGCAGAGATTGAGATTCTTGATAAGCAAGAGGTTGAAAGATACCTAAGGTGGGTAGGAGTGTGCATTAATCAGATCAGCCTTGATCTAATTGAATGGCCAAACAGACTTGAAGGACCAGGCACCCTCCTTTTCCTAATTCGTACACGTATATCTTCTGCTCTTGTCCTTCTAGGTTGTGGGTTTGAAAGGTGCTTTGTAGTGGAGTTCCTTTAAGGTCTGTGGTTATGTGGTTTTATTTCTTTCACCACTCTTTTATAATGGTGCGATGGTTGCAATTTTCCAATGCAATGACAACTTCCAAATCAGAGCTTTTGGAAGACTGACATCTGCAGTTTGCTCAGCCTTTAAAGAGAAGTGTTTGGATCCTGCAGGTTTATTTCTATTACTTTTTCCATTATCATTTTTAAAAGCTTCATGCTAAATTCAGTTAGTTTTTCTTTTATTTTTGCTGAAATGAAGCATTTCAGTTGCATACTCCACTTCATAAGTGAAGTTGTTGACTCTCATCTCACCATGGGTTCAAAATACTTTTTAACTGGAACTGCTCATGGGTCACCAGAGTAGCTATCGACGTAAAGTAATCATTTAAAACTTCCGGTTTAAAGACTTAACCTAAAGAATCCTGTAGCAAATCTGGTCATCCTCTACACTCTACATAAGATGCTTAAATAAAATTTTACTTTTTCTATTGCAGTTTTAATCAACCTTAGCATTACCTTAGGTAGTGCATTTTGTATTCGTATTTTTAATCTGTATTGCTATTTTGGTTTAACATTAAGTTGAAGCCGTTCATTATGCAGTGTTATGTAATTGAAAAACTTTAATGATTTGAGTTCAGAGTTATCAGGTTTAACCTTTAACTGCTAGTCTTTCACAAGTGCTCATGGTTGCTCCTTTCAACTAGATGTTTCACCAATCATTTACTAAATGAGAAGGTCAAAAGATCTTTCACTGGTAAATTTTGTAGTATAAAATTGTGCAGTAAAAGTTTTGGAATAAGCACTTGAAATATATAGACATTTTAAGGCGGAGTATTGGGATTCTTGATAAGCAAGGTTGAGAGACTTTCAAAGTAGGTGGGAATGTCAGTAATCAAATCAGCCATGCTCTTTTTGGTAGTCGCCTAGAGCTTTGTCAGTCAGAGGCTTTTAGCAAGCTTGTGCTTTTAAGACACCATGTATACTGATAGTTTCATTAAACAACATGCATTATTTCAACAGTTGCACAATAGCATCCTTTTGATATAGGAAATATAATTTTGTCATATAGTGTTTCAGAGATAGTAGGAACTGCAGATGCAGGAGAATCCGAGATAACAAGGTGTAGAGCTAGATGAAGACAGCAGGCCGAGCAGGAAAGCTGATGTTTCAGGCCTAGACCCGAAACGTCAGCTTTCCTGCTCCTCTGATGTTGCTTGGCCTGCTGTGTTCATCCAGCTCTACACCTTGTTATCTCTTTGTCCTATAGTGCCTTGTTTTCTGGAGACTGGACCTTGTGTCTAAGTTGAGATAGTTGCCACATGTTGAAATTGATGGTCGCATTAATGTTCTCACCTTTTGGTTTAATTGTTTAATTCTTAATTTTAGTGCTTACTTAAAACCATTCCACAGCTTGGCTAAAATCATGTACAAGCACAAAGTTTCTTCCTGTCAGTTTACTATTCTTCTGCAAACAAATCAAGTAAAATATTTTGGCATAAGTGATTTCTTATTTCTTCAGACATAATCAAATATTTTGAAATTCAGTATTTTTCATTGTGATTGAAGAAATGTGTCCACAGCTTTTTTCAATAAATATGATTGTGTTGGTAGAACAGTTCCTCCTCTTCTCTTCCAAAATGCAAAATGGATCAATTTTTCCTTCTGATTTCCAACTGTCAGATGGACCAGATGAAGACCGACTCGTCCCTTCCTTGACATTGTGGGATAGGCTGTTTACTAATGTTACATATACATAACTATTAATCACAAAGCTTCACAACTATCTCAATTATTCTTCCTCACATCCTTCCCAAAAGGACTTCATTCCGTTTTCCCAGTTTCTCCGTCACCTTTGCGTCTGCCCCAAAGACCGATGATCTACTTCCATAACAGTGCATTCTGTCTGCCTGCCTGTCTGTCTGTCTTTCCCTCCCTCCCTCCCTCCCTCACTCACTCCCTCCCTCCCTCCCTCACTCAAGAAGTCTTCCCACTGTAGTCAGCAAATTCCTCAATAGATTCCACCTCCCCCCCCCCCACCCCAACCCCTTCCCTGTACCCAGTCCCCTCCCTCTCAACATGCAAGCATGCCTGAGTGCTAGTCGTGTCAAGACTGTCTTGGTTTTGTTGTCAGTAGAGCTGACTTATACTCTGCAACCAACACCTACCATTAACTCCTATTCTGGATCTATCTCTTTACAACCAGCACAGTTACTTTGCACTTATTAATCCCAATTTGTTTCTGTCTGTCAAGTAAATTTTTCTGTCCACAATGCTACCAATCCTTTTTACACAATGTATGCAGATTTTTCTGTGGAATTTAATAGTTCTTGTTGAGCACAGCCTGGAAATTGTGAATAGTATCGAGTGCACTCCCTGCTTGAACACAAGCATCATATTATCTGTTCCAGTCTCACAGCATAGCATCTATGTTTGAAGAGGAAAGAAAAATCAGGGCCAGAGCTTTTGTTTGATTTCTTTGAATAGCATAGAATGAGGGCCAAAAAGGTTTCAATGGCTTATTCTTTTTGTAAACCTCTCTTGCTGATGTAGGAACACAATGTGCTTTTGCTGATTTTGGAATTTATTAACTTCTGTGATCATCTTGTGCTTTTGAAGATTTCCTGCTGCTTTTTGATAAAATGAATTGCTATTTTCCCTGATTTCAATTTGAGACCTTTCCTTTCTTCACTGAACTTTTGGTCTTTTTCTAATCCACTGACCTTACCTGGGATTCCTAGACTTATCTAAGCTTTTGATGAGTATTTTGTGGTCATTCTTTTCAATTATGTTACACTTGTCAGCTCTTTGCTTCATTTTCACTTCTCAGAATAAAGCCCAGTGCTTGCCTTTTTTGGTTAGAAGATTGATAATCTCAGTAAATCCAGATAGAGCATGCATCTTTCCCAGTTTAGCAGAAGGCGTGAACTTAGTCTACCTTGGACATGTTATCCTAGGGCAATGGAAATGCTTCGAGGATATTTAAAGCTTGCATGAAATATTATAATTACCCCATCAATATGTGGGACGCTGTAGCATAAGACCACCCAAGTGGAGAAGAGGCAACTACAAAGGTATTGGGTTCCTCATTATTTTGATAGATACAAAAAAAATGTAGAGGACAGTGTCGGGGGGGGCGGGGGCTGTGGGATGGCGTGGAGAAAAGGGAGATAAGCTTGCAGATGACACTAAGATTGGCCCAGCGGTTGACTTGAGGAAGGAGAATATAAACAGATCAGTCAGATAGATAGGCCAATGGCAGATGGAATTTACCCTTGGTAAGTGAGAGGTGATGCACTTTGGAAGAAGTAACGAGACAGTGAGCAAGAGGAAGCTCAGAGGAGCAGATGGATCTTGGGGTGCTTGTCATAAATCCCTGAATGTGGCCAGGCAGGTTAATTGGCATCTAAGAAGGCATATGGGCACTTGCCTTTTAGTCACGGTATAAGTTATAAGAGCAGGGAGGTTAAGCCACAGCTGGAATACTGGCTGCATTTCTGGTCACTGCAGGAGAGGAAGGATGTGATTGCACTGGAAGTGATGCGGAGGAGGTTCTCCAGGCTTTTGCCTGGGATGGAATTCATTAGCCGTTTTTTAAAAAAAAAAATGCTGGGTAAGCTCAGGTTGTTTTCTTAGTGGGGGTAAATAATCAAAACAACAGCACTTTAAAAAGGAGGAAGAGAGACAAAGACGGTGACCACATGGGAAGTGAATCAGATGGAGAAATAAACCTGCACTGCTGTCCTACTCGGCAGTGAATCTGCACAGCTGACTGCCTCTGCTCTTTGACTTTCAGTATCTCTGGACGTCGGAGTTCGTCTAAGAAAAACAAAGAGCAAAATTCACAGCTGACTTGGAAACACCTGTGAGGAAGCTCACAGCAAGGGAGTAGCTAAGTGGCTAGTTTTAAGTGTAACGTTGCTGTTTTTCTTTTGTACATCTGCAGTACTGAGTAGAGTAGATTCTTTTTGATTGTATATGTTTTCATTGAGACATGTCTCTTGATTAAAAAATATAAAACATAGATTCTAAGTTAGCCTGGAGCAGTGTTTTTAGAGCAGTAAGACTGAGCTACTTTCTGGGTCTGTAGATTAAAGTGTAAATGTTGCATTTAATAGTGATGCGCTCTTCCTGTTGGATGCGGGAGATTGGGGAGAGTTGCCAGGTTACTGATGCTTATGTCTGCCGGAAGTGTTTGTGAATCCTATCGGATCGCATGGATAGGTTGGAGCAGCAGTTACAGGCAATGAGGAATTTACAGGAGCTGGGGGTGTGATGGATGGCAGTAGCAGGAGGGCAGACACAGTCAGGTAGATGGGTGGCCTCCAGGAGAAGTAGGAGAGGGAGGCAGGTAGACAGGAGTCTCCTGTCACTATCCCCATCTCAAACAAATACACTGTTTTGAAAAATGTAGGGGCTGATGGACTTTCAGGGAAATGTGGCACTGACAGCCAGGTTTCTGGTACTGAGACTGACTCTAATGAAACAAGGTGTACGTGGGGTTCCAAAAGAGTTCGATTGTGATAGGGCAGTCTCTATTCAGGGGCACAGGCAGACATTTTCATGGCTGACAGCGAGACATCAGAATGGTGTGCTGCCTCCCTGGAGCCAGAATCAGGAATATCTCAGAGGGTGCAGATTATTCTTAAATTGAACAGGAACCAGCAGGAGTTTGTTGTACATGGGGAACTAATGACGTAGAAAGAGAAAAGAACGAGATTCTGAGGATCGAATATCGGAAGTTTTGCAGGAATTTAAAAAAGGAGGTCATTGAGGCTCGTAGTGCCCTGGATTACTCCCAGTGCCACAAGCTAGTGAGGGTAGGGTTAGGAGGATAGAGCAGATGAATGCATGGCTAAGGAGCTGCAGCCGGGGAGAAAGATTCACATTTTTGGAACTTTGGAATCTCTTCTGGGGTAGAAGTTACCTGTCTAAGAAGGACAGATTGCACCTGAATTGGAAGGGGTCTAATACAGCAGCGGGGAGATTTGCTAGAGCGGCTCGGTAGGATTTAATAAGGGGTGGGTGGGAGGGTGACAGTGGGACCCAGGAGATAATGAGAAAAGAGATTAGTCTGAAAAGGGTACAGTTGTGAGAAGGAGCAAGCAAAGCAGTCGAGAACAAAGCAGAGAACAAGGTAGGACTGATAAATTAAACTGCATTTATTTCAAGGCAAGAGGCCCAACAGGTAAGGCAGATGAACTCAGGGCATGGTGGAGAATGTGGGATTGGGATATCATAGCAATTAGAGAGACAGCTCAGGACAGGACTAGCAGCTTAATGTTCCAGGATCTAGATGTAGAAATGGGGGCAAGAGAGAAGGAGGAGTAGTGTTTTTGATTAGGGATAACATTACAGCTGTACCTAGGGAGGATATTCCTGGAAATGCCTCCACAGAAGTTATTTGGGTGGAACTAAAAAATAAGAAATGGATGATTGCCTCAGGGCAATTGTACTGTAGGCACCACCACCACACTCCTCCACCTCCCCCCCCCCCTCTCCCCCCCAACCAAAAAAAAACGGAGTCAGTGGCAACTTGTGAAACAAATTTGTAAGGAATCTGTCATCTGTAGGAATAATAGGGTGGTATGGTAGGGGATTTTAACTTTCAAAACATAGACTGGGGACTGCCATAGTGTCAAGGGCTTGGGTGGAGAAGAATTTGTGTGGACAAGAAAATACTTTGATCCAGTATGCAGAAGTACCTATTAGAGAAGATGCTAACCGTGACCTACTCTTGGGGAAATAAGGCTGGGCAGGTGACTGAGATGTCAGTGGGGGAGCACTTTGGGGTCAGTGACCATAATTTTATTAGTTTTAAAATAATGATGGGATAGGATAGACCAGATCTGAAATTTAAAACTCTAACTTGGAGGAAGGCCAATTTTGACAGCATTACGCAAGAACATCCAAAAGTTGATTGAGGGGGAGGATGTTTGCAGGTGAAGGGACAACTAGAAAATGGGAAGCCTTCAAAAATGAGAACGTGAGTCCAGAGACAGGACATTTTCCATTAGGGTGAAGGGCAAGGCTGGTAGGTATGGGGAATGCTGGATGACTAGAGAAATTGAGGTTTTGGCCAAGAATGAGAAGAAAGCAAGTGTCAGGTATAGACAGCAGAGATTGAGTGAGCCCTTAGAATATAAAGACAGTAGGACTATACTTAAGAGGGAAATCAGGAGGGCAAAAAGGGGACATGATACAGCCTTAGCAAATAGGGTTGAGCAGAAGCCAAAGGGATTCTACAAATACATGAAGGTCAAAAGGGTAACTAAAGGTACCTAATAGGCAACCTCGCTGATCTTTAAGGGGCCCTGTGTGTGGAGCTGCAAGAGATGGTGGAGATACTAAACGAGTATTTTGCATCAGTGTTTACTCTGGAGACGGATATGGAAAATGTAGAACGTGGGGAAATAAGTAACGACGTTTCTTGAAAAATAATCCATATTACAGCGAAAGAGGTGCTGGATGTCTTAAAACGTGTAAGGCTGGGTAAATCCCCGGGACTTGATCAGGTGTACGCTAGAACTCTGTGGGAAGCTAGGGACGAGATTGCTGGGCCTCCTGCGATATTTGTATCATCGATAGCCACAGGTGTGTTGCCAGAAAACTGGAAGTTGTCAACATGGTGCCACTATTTAAGAAAGGTGGTAAGGAAAAGCCAGGGAATCATAGACCAGTGAACCTGATATCAGTGGTGGGCAAATTGTTGGAGGGAATCCGGAAGGACAGAATTTACATGTGTTTGGAAAGGCAAGGACTGAATAGGGATAGTCAACATGGCTTTGTGCCTAGGATATTGTGTCTCTCAAACTTGATTGAGTTTTTTTTTGAAGTAACAAAGAGGATTGATGAGGGTAGAGCGGTGGATGTGATCTATGCGGAAGATGCCAAGAACTGTAGACGTTGGCGTCGGAGACTCCACAGTGTGGAGCTGGATGAACACAGCAGGCCAGGCAGCATCAGAGGAGCAGGAAAGTTGACATTTCAGGTCAAGTTCTGAAGAAGTGTCCTGATCCAAAATGTCAACTTTCCTACTCCTCTGATGCTGCCTGACCTGTTGTGTTCCTCCAGCTCCACACTGTGTTGACATAATCTAAATGGACTTCAGTCAGGTATTTGACAAGATTCCTCATTGTAGACTGGTTGGTTGGTAAGGTTAAATCACATAGAATAAAGGGAGAATTAGCCAGTTGGATACAGAACTGGTTTGAAGGTAGAAGATAGAGGGTTTTAGTGGGAGGGAGGGTTCTTGAAACCTACCTCTGGACCCCCTTCAAAGCCAGCATATCCAACTTTAGAGGCAGGACCCAAAACTGCTCGCAGTATTCCAGATGATGTCTGACCATGTATACCATGCCCCCATTTTCATAGCAGTCAACTTCTGTATTCTGATTTTCATGGTCCAGAATCTTGAATTGAATTGAATTAACTTCATTGTCACACGCATGCCTCGCATGTAGCTGCTGTCAAACGTTAAGTATATAAGGTAAGTGTGAGCTTAAGGTGGGGAAGTGGAGGGTGGCAGTTGGGTAGAATACTTAATAATTACTAGGGGTTCAGCTGTGTTTAAGAATCTTAAGTTTTCCTAAGTACCAGTTTTTTTTAATTCTAATTGGAACCCTTCAAATTCCCGACCTTAAATGAAGACTTTCGGAGCATTTCAGTTGCCCAGGCAGTTCATTTTGGAGTCTGCTGTAATGGAGATTCTGCAACGTCCTCATGCGAAACTCCCATCCAGAGGGGAACAACAATCATGTGGCCATCAGAATATCTGTATCATAGTAACCAGGAATGTTAAGTTCTCTGTCATATTCAAACATGGGGTGTGGCGCTTTTGCCATTGCTATTTTGAAATGTCTATTATAATCCATCTATAGTTGGCAATGTCTCCATCTTTAAATGAATATGCAAAGCCTTCAAGAAAACAGACCATCCGATGCTAATTTTATATTTTGAAATGATGATCTTTACTGCTTTATTTGTGGTTTTCTTAATATTTATTATCCCCCCCTCCCATTATCTCAGTGCCTTACTGTAATTTGAGAAAAAAGGTAGGAAAAGCATTATTTTGAAATTGAGAAGAATGGATGATGGAAGAAAAGTACTGTTATACATAACTGATTTCTGTCAAAGTTGCCTGATAATTTATAGTCTGAGTTTTGGTCTGGGAGTATTCAGTCTGCCAGAAAGAGGAGTATCAAGTGGCAGGCCATGATTCATTGCTGTGTTCTGAAATTTAGTAACAAGCCTGTTCAGTTTAATCATTGGGCCATGCTCTTGTTATGCTGAAATTGGACAGGTAAAGACACGCTCCAGATCATGGCAGATACGAAGGCTGCTTGTTTGTGGGTGAGTTGAGCAGTACCAAAGCGTAGTGTAATGTCCGAAGTACAAGAGCCTTTTTTCCACTTTTCTCAGTCCATCTCCACTGAAGTCTTGTCCATGATTTTGTCACATCTGGACTCTACCCCATTCTGCTCTTTGAACAATTTGGATGAGAATGTAGGAAATGTGGTTGGTGGGTTGTAAATTTAGACCATAATTGGTGGTATAGTGGATAGTGGAAAAAAGTTATCTAAGAGTACAACAGGATCTTGATCAAGTGGGTGAATGGGCTGAGGAGTGGCAGGTAGAGTTTAATTTAGATAAATGTGAGGTGTTGCATTTGGTAAAACAAACAAGGGCAGGACTTGCACATTTAATGGGGGGTGTGGTCGAACAGAGAAACTTAGAGGTTCAGATACATAATTCCTTGAAAGTTGCATCACTGGTGTACAGGGTAGTGAAGATGATGTTTGGCACGCTTGCCTTCATTGCTCAGACCATTGAGTATAGGATTGGGACATCATGTTGTAGTTGTACAAGACATTGGTGAGGCTGCTTTAGGAATACTGTTTAGTTCTGGCTGCCCTGCTTTAGGAAGGATATTATTAAATTGGAGAGGGTGCAGAAAAGATTTACAAATATGTTATTGGGAGTGGAGGATTTGAGTTATAACGAGAGGCTGGAGCATAGAAAATTGAGGATCACCTTTAGAGGCTTAAAATCATGAGGGGCTTTGATAAGATGAATCCCCAGGGTGGGGGAGTTCAAAACAAGGGGTCATATTTTTAATGTGAGAGGAGAAAGATTTAAAAGGGATGTGAGGGGCAACTTTTTCGCATAGGGTGGTTTGTATGTGGAATGAACTGCCTGAGGAAGTGGTAGATGCAGGTAGAGTTACAACATTTAGGAGACATTTGGATAAGTACATGAAATGAAAGGGATATTGGCCATGCACCGGCAAATGAGACTAGTTTGGGAAACCTGGTCAGCATGGACAAATTGGACTGAAGTGCTGTAGGACTCTGACTCTAAAATGTTCATTCCTATATTTGCTGATCAACACTGGCTGCTTGTCCCAACACATTTAAATTTAAGCTTGCTATCTTCAAATCTATTGATAACTTTACAGAATCCTACCTCTGCCAACTCCTGTAGATTTGCATCATCTCCCTATTTTTCTAAACTCTTTTCTCCCCCCCCCCCCCTCCAAAAACAAAGCACCACCACCCACAATTCCTGAAACTTTGGATTCCAGTCTGTTATGCATACACTATATGTCTCTAATCCATTGCTGTATCAGGGCCACACTTATAACTTCCAGGACCTTAATTTTAGTCTCCCTCAGCAATACTCTGCATCTCACTGTACTGTTTGAAACCACCACATTTGCTGTGTTGGCCAGCTTTTGGTCACTTCTGACAATGTTAACATATGTATTCTGTGTCTGTTTCCATATAAAGGCAACTTATCAGTGATAAGTAATTGGAGCAAGTTCAATTGGGTGGGACGTTTGTGTAGCTTAAATTTGTCATATTTTAAGGAGTGTTGTTCTCATGCCTATTAACTAGCACCCTTGTGAGTGTTAACTATGCAAATAAACAGTTGCTTTTTTTTGTTCCACAGAATCGTGAGCTGCAGATAATGCGAAAACTGGATCATTGTAATATCGTCCGATTACGGTACTTCTTTTACTCCAGTGGAGAAAAGGTATGTTTGTATATGTACTTTGTTTATTCATTCTTGGGATCAGAGTGTCACTGGCAAAATGGTTTCTGAAACAACAGGGATGGCTCATTTGGCATTTAGGGTCAACCATGCTGCTTTGCATCTTTTTAATTCCTTCATTGAATGTGAGCTTTGCTAGTTAGGCCAGCATTTATTGCCCATCCATAATTGGCTTACTTAGCAGTTAAGATTGAATCGCAATGCTCTGGCCTCACACGTGGTCCAGACAAGGTAAAATGGCAGATCCTTCACTAAAGGGGACTAATGAGCTAGATGGTTTTTTTCTGATATCATTAGGCTAGTTTGTTTCTTCCCCCAGATTTTTATTGAATATCAACATTGAAATTCTAACCCATGTCCCCACAGGTGGTTGAGAAGGTATACGCGATACTTGCTTTTATTAGGCAAGGCATGGAGTTCAGGAGCAGAGTGTTATGCTGAAATTGTATAAGGGGTTAATTGGACCACAGCTGGAGTATTGTCTGCAGTTCTAGAATCCACAATATGGAAGGGATGTGATCACATTGGAAAAGGTGCGGAGGAGATTTACTAAGACATTTCCTGGACTGGAGTGTTTCAATTAGGAAGAGTGATTGGACAAGAGTGATTGTTTTCCTTGGAGCAGAGGAGATTAAGAGGGGACATGATTGAGATGTATAAAACAGGGGACATAGACATGGTAGACAGAAAGGGATCAATGATAGAGAGGATCAGTGACCAGAAGAGACAGATTTCAGGTAAGGGGCATGAGGTTTTGAGTAGATGTGAAACAAAACTCTTTTCACTCCAAGGGGGTGGGAATGTTGAATTTATTACCTATAATGGTAAATACAGAAACCCTCATAACAGAATATTTAGGTGTGCACTTGTAATGCCCAAGTGTACAACTCTCTGGGTCAAGTGCTGAAAAATGGGATTAGAATAGTTGGATGGTTTTTTGACTGGCATGCTCAATGGGCTGAAGGACCTTTTTCTGTACTGTAGACCTCTTTGACCTACACCATTAGCCTGAATTATTTGGTCAGTGATATTACCGCCTCCCCTATAATCTGAAGTCACAAAGGCCAGACACTGCAAAAGTGCAGATTTCATTCCCTTAAAATCTTTCATGACAGTCTGTTAATTTGCCATCTTTCTATTCCAGATTTATTTCATTAACTGAATTTAAATTTTCTAGCTGCGAAGATGGGATTTGAACTCGTCTTTGGGCCATTTGTCCTCGTCTCGACTGCTGGTCCAGCATTATAACCCACCTTGCCCCTATGCTGTCCATATATGATCACAAAACTTATCATTTCATTCAAGCTTTGCTCAACATTTTTAAAAAAATGTACATTCAACATCACTTAACTCAGTACTCTGAAAATTGCTGAAAATTTTGGGAATTGTCATGATTGTCAAGATTTTTCTCGTGAAAAGACCAAGGCGCATTATTTTTCTGTATTTTGATTATGGACTGAAATGGGGAAGGAACTGTTTTAAATCTAAGGGTTGCTGCAGAATTATTGCCACTTTTAAAAGCAAGTAATGTGGTACTTTATTGTAAGCACAGTTTCGGCAGTTGCTCGTTTGAGTGAGTGTGGCTTGAAGACAAGCTGGAGCTGATGGGTGTAAACAAATGGAGATTCAGCAACAAGTTGCTGATTAGTCTCGATTAATGATCACTAATTGACAGCAGCCCTCTGCCTGCCAACAACTGAGAGGTTTTTTGGGGAGTTGAATAGCTTAGGATTGTGAACAAGATAGGGATAAGTCAACTGATCTCTGCCAGCTCAGGAGTGTTCTCTCTGTTCTCAAGTAAAAGCCACTTTAAGCCTGACAAAAGAACTTTATCTTTCCTTCAACAGTTGCTGTAAGCTGTGACTTTTAATTAGTCAGAGACCTTTTATAAGTGTAAACTAGCCATGCTGTGCCTCTTGCAAACCATTGAAAACATCTGGAGAAGGAAGATGAAGAAACCAGGTTCTGATCAGCATCATAACCACCTTAGCGGATCCTGTGAACAGAAACCACTATACGTGCATAATGTATTAAATGTAAAGGGGATTTTATAGGATGATTTGAGTTTTAACTAAGAGTTAAATGCTGAGTTTTCATTATTGTTTACCTGTAGCTGACATCTACTTTTTTGTAATAAAAAGTAATTTTTTCTAAGTACATAAACCTGCTTCCATGATTTCTGTCAACCTGAGTCTGAAAGCCAAATGAATTGGGGAATTGTAGTTAAAGTTATACAGCACAGAAACAGACCATTTGGTGCAACTTGTTGGCACCAACTGGCTATCCTAAACTGATCTAGTCCCATTTGCCAGCAATTAGCCCATATCCCTCTAAATCCTTTGTATTCCTATACCGATGCATGTGTCTTTTAAATGTTTTAATTGTACCTGCCTCCTCCTCCACCTCTGGCAGCTGAAAAGGTTGCTGCTGTGGTTCTTTTTAAATCCCCAGCCCCCCCAAATTTTGGCTATTCATTCTATCTGTGCCCCTCATGATTTTAATAAACCTCTATAAGGTCACTCTTCAGCCTTCTGTGCTCCAGGGAAAAAATGCCCAAGCCTATCCAGCCTCTCCATTTAGCTCAAACCCTCCAGGCCCAACAACATTCTTGTAAATCTTTTCTGAACCCTTTCAAGTTTCACCACAGCTTTCATACAACAGGGAGACGAGAACTGAATGCAGTATTCTAGAAGTGGCCTCACCAGTGACCTGTACAGTTGCAACATGACATCCCAACTCCTTTACTCAATGTACGGACCACCTGCGCCTCAACTTTCAAGAAACTATGCACCTGCACCCTGAGGTCTCTTTGTTCAATAACACTCGTCAGGGCCCTACCATTAGTGTTTAAGTCAAGCCCTGGTTTCCCTTACCAAAATGCAACAAATCATATTTATCTTAATTAAACACCATCAGCCACTCCTCAGGCCGTTGGCCCATCTGATCAAGATCCCATTGTACTCTGAGGTAACCTTCACTGTCCACTACAGTGCCAATTTTGGTGTCACCTGCAACCTTACTATGATACCCCCTGTATTCGCAACCAACTCGTTGATAGAAAAGGGGAAAATACTGGTGGACCCAGTACCGATCCTTATAGCTCACCACTGGTCACAGGCTCCAGTCAGAAAAATAATAATGTACTGCCACCATCTGTCTCCTATTTTCAAGCCAGTTTTACATCTAATTGGCTAGCTCCTTCTGTAATCCATGTGATCTAATCTTACTTACCAGTCTGTCATGTGGAACCTTGTCAAATGCCTTACTGAAGCCCATATGGATGCCTGTTGCTCTTTGTCATCTCTTCAAAAAAAAACACAATCAAGTTAAGTTAATTCTGCATACTTTTCCAAATCATAAATTTTTGTGACAACTCCAGGAAAGGAGGGCTTGATTTCCAGCTTGCTATCACTGGGATAGCAAAGTTTGGTGACTTGTTCAGAACAAATTTGAACCAAAAGCAGTGAAGGATTTGTGTGGTATTAAGGTGAAGGAAGATATCAGGTTCTGTAGTGCAATTAAGACATGGCATTGGAACCAATAAAGGGGATCCTGTAGGTGGTATGGTTGTCTTGAGCAGTCTGAAGGGAAATTTCAGGCACAACTGGTTGATTTTGTGGGTAAAATGGAGGTAGTAGCAGAGCTAAGAAATTTGAGAACTAACAGCAGGGTTTAGAAGAAATACAAGAGAAACAAGTACTCTAGGCAGTGAAACATCAGAATCAGGTGATAGTCACAATTAAGGCATGAAGGTGTAGGAAAACTAGAGGTGGCAGAGAACAGTAAAGAAAGGGAAGTGGAAGTGAAAATGCCAGAAATGGAAAGGCAGGAGAGAGAAAAAGCGAACAAATATATATGCTTCACTGTCAGCAGAAGTTTCTTGGGATTGATGCTGTAAACTGTATTATATTGGCTGAATACAAGTTGGTGCTTGAGATTCTGGAATTGGAGGAAACAGCCAGGGTGAACTTGCATTAATTCACAAGAGTTGGATACTAACAGAAGCGGTAACCACTTGTGAAACGCTTAATATTTAAATACTAAGAGAATAACCTATGTTTAGTAGTAAGAATCCACGATGAAGACCGAAGGGTTGCAGCTACTAGACAGGCAGCAATTATGGCTGATTGAGCTAATCCCTAAAACTAAACGTTTTTCCATCACCCTCATTTCTTCAAGAGCTTATTAAAGAAGACATGGAACCAAAGTATGGAATGGATAGCTGAGAATATCCCAACGTTTCCTTCGATCAGAAGGGAATGTACTGAGGGTGAAGGCAAAAATTGAAAGGCAAGGTGTTTTCAATGTAACCGGGTCAGATACATTCATTCAGAGGTTGAAAGGAAAATCCATGAGATTTATTGGAGCTCATAGGAGTAAGTCCAAAAAAGAAACTCTGAGGGAAAAGGTCACAGATCACATTGTAGCTTTATTTACAATTGAGACTGGACTTGGTTACTGCTGAGAATGCAGATAAGTATGTAGAGTAGATGAAAGAGATGAAGGCTTTTTGTTGAAAAGGAAGATTAACCCTTTTTCTTAAAAGGAAGTCTCCAAGCCCATAACTATACTAAGTGATACAGGTCCTACTCAAACTCTCTTGCTTGAGTAGGATTTAGTTTTCCTCCAGAGAGTTCAATGAAAGCCCAAGTATTAGTAGATGGGCGAGATGGAGAGAATAATCCCAGTTCCATTATGCAAAATCCAACTGGAATGTGACTTGCTGTCTAGACTAATAGTGGTTGGGGTAGTTAAAAAATATTGCCTGTGGTTGGAT
Source organism: Ginglymostoma cirratum (assembly GCA_024137785.1). Lineage (NCBI taxonomy): Eukaryota > Metazoa > Chordata > Chondrichthyes > Orectolobiformes > Ginglymostomatidae > Ginglymostoma > Ginglymostoma cirratum. The sequence continues at coordinate 830,498 of JAHRHZ010000032.1, forward strand.
TTACTTGTGGGGAATAATTTGACGTTAGTGAAAGTCATAGCTTTGCATAGAATCATGAAATGTCTGCTGAAGATAAGAGACAACAGTTGTTGCAGAAATAGCTTCTGGGTGTTTTTCCATCATGTCTCGTGACCAAGGCAATGGCTAAACAAAGGTCAATCATCAGAAGACACGATAATACTGCAAGCAGATGGTTGGATGTCTCAAACTCCATTTAAGAATGAAGATAGTTCAAAAGAAGTGTTTGACATGTCTTTGCTAATTGAGGCTAAGAAGCAGATCCAGAGTGAAATGTTAATTCAGACAGCTCGCACTAAAACTCCTTTAAACAAAAAATGGAGTGCTGATGAAGTGGAAGACATCCTTGCAGACCTGTGGACTAAGAATGTGCGGTTGCTTGTCAAATAGGGGTCCCACCCAGATATTGTAAGGAAGTATTGCCAGAAGCACGTGGCATTTCTAGCGGAGGGCAAATAGGAATATGAAAAACAAAGGCATTGAAAAACAGTTATTTTGCATGGCTAAAACTTTATAAATCTGTATTGCAGTTCTATTGGATATGTCAGGTGATAGACAAACCTCAATAAATAATCAAACTAGCACCTCTTTTCCGAAGAAGGGTCTAGGCCCGAAATGTCAGCCTTCCTGCTCCTCTGATGCTGCTTGGCCTGCTGTGTTCATCCAGCTCTACACCTTGTTACCTCACCTTCAATACATAAACCAGGTTTTGAGGAGCCATTTAGCCGAGCTTTAGTAGATTGTGTAGGACCACGAGCAAAAATGAAAGCAGGATATCCGTATGTCCTTCCAATTATGGACTTGTCAAGCCCATTCCCTTTTGAAGGGCAGTTATGGTTAGGGCAGTAGTGGAGAAATTAACTCAGTTTTTATTTATTTGTGTGGACTACCAATTGTGTTGGCACCGACCTGGTGGCTCAGTGATTAGCACTACTGCCTCACAGTGCCAGGGACCCGGGTTCGATTTCACCCTCTGGCAACTGTCTGTGTGGAGTTTGCACATTCTCCCTGTATCTGTGTGGGTTTCCTCCGGGTGCTCCGGATTCCTCCCACAGTCCAAAGCTGTACAGGGTAGGTGGATTGGCCATGCTAAATTGACTGTAGTCTCCAACGGGTTGTGTAAGTTAGGTGTATTAGCCATGGGAAATGCAGGGTTACAGGGAAAAGAGGGGAATGGGTCTGAGTGGGATGCTCTTCTTAAGGGTGGTGTGGATTTGTTGGGCCAAATGGCCTGTTTCCACACTGTAGGGACTCTTTTTGAGTTAGTCTAATTGGATTCCTAACTTTGTTTGAAGATTTCCAGGCAATCGTTTAATAGTTTAAGTATAAAACAATTCAAGTTAACTGCACATCCTCCACAAACATGGGGAGAGGTAGTGTCAGATGCTCAAAACCGCAACTAAGGCATACTGTCATAAGTTACCCACAGGGTTGGGACGAAGGATAGATTTGTTACTATTTGCTACTCGAGATTTCCCAGGTGAATCCATTGAATTTAGTCCATCTGAATTAGTTAAGGTCATGAGATTAGGATCTACTAAAATTGATTAGGTCCAGCTTCAATATTGGTGTATTGTCACAAAATTACAAACATGTAAACAACCTATTTAAACCATGAGCAGTGTATTCTTCTTGCTCCTGTAGTTAGTTTTTTTTTAAAAGCAGTTATATAGTTCCTGTTTTGGTAATTGGAAATAAATTGATTATTTAGTGTTTTTTTGCAAGTTAGCAAATTGACTATCACTGGTCAGTTTCACAAAAGTAATGTGAACCAAACACAATAGACACTTTGCACATGTGATGCCTTGACATATGATAGTATCATTATTTTTTGTGCATAGTTGATGTGAGGTTTTTTAAACAAAAGGTGTAAATAGATATGGCCTGTGTGTGTAGAATAATGGATAGCAGTAATAATTTGCAGGCTGAAGTTCAAGTTAAAAAGACTGAAGTGTCTAGCAAATTTGAGGGTGGAAAATTGTGATGCCCCTTCCCAAAAAGAGACTTAGGTTGGTGAAGAAGCAATGGGGCATTTTTGTGTTAAACTATTATAATCCCTGCTAACACAATATTGATTAAGTCTTAAGAGAATTCAGGATGTCTTTTTGAGATTAATATCTATTTCATAGAAAAACATGTGATTCTGAGTAAGTCTTTCCATAGACACCTCGTGTTGGGTTTCTGTGGATAAGAGAAATGTGATGGACAGCTATTTGACTTTAAATCTGATAATCACTTCTGTTAGTAATATCTGGTCATTCAAGATGTATCTAGCATACTAATGTTTGACTCATTTCTTTGATCTGGCTGTTCTGATGGGCAGTATTTCAAAAGGCCAGTGCAAAAACCAACGGTAAATCCACGTAACAGAAATTGCTGGACAAGCTCAGCAGTCCTCCAATATAATGGAGAGAAATCAGAGTTAACGTTTCGGGTTGAGTGAATCTTCCTCAGAACTGATGGTGGCTAGGAAATCTTTTTTTATGGCGGGGAGGGAGTAAGGAGTAAACGATAGATGGAGGTAGAGCCCAAAGAGAGGGAAGAACGGTTTGACACACAGTTGATAACGATCAGGCTAGGAGAGTGAATAGCTATTAATGGGGATGTTAGTGGCTAACAATGGATTATGTGTAATAGCAGACCATGTGATAACAATGTCTGGTGTGCAGAGCTTGGTGTAAGGACATGGGAGAAGCTCAAGCCCTAAAGTTGTCAAACTCAGGATTGAGTCCAGAAGGCTATAGAGTTCCCAAGTGGTAAATGAGGTGCTTTTCTTCCAGCCAAGCTTCGCTGGAGCACTGCAGCAAGTCTGAGTCCGCACAACCGAATGGCTTAAAAAATGTGGAGCTTCAACCTGTTTAGATTTTTTTATATTGAATAAATTAAATTACTGAAGTGAGCTTATGTGCTCATTCTCCTGGGTTTTTTCCACTATCTATTCTTGAACTTCTTTACAGATTAAGCCCTCGTCTTGCAGTCCATTTCTTATGGACCCACATCAGAATTTTTTTTTCCTCTTGGAAAGTGGTACGTCATGAACAACCATCAAATTTCAATAACGTGCAAGTCCTCATCAAAATATCTGTTTTTAGTTTTTACAATTGAACAAACTTGTTCTTTTGTGCTATGTTACATTTTGAAAACCAACAGTTGAACTGATTTCATTGGCTTATACCTGCAAATCTATTAATGTTGGGAGGAAAAGGTATTTTAGTTATAACAGAATTGAAAACTTTTTTTGTTTTTCTAACATTTTATTATCAAGTGATACTTGGGGTTAATGGGCTAAATTAATGAAGAAGGTTTACATAAACCTGGCCTGTCCTATTGAATACTGAGGTGGAAAGTTTGATTTTTGCTAAAGGTACGATATAAGTACAAGTTGTTTTTGAAGGTGTGATTTGAAAGGATGATTCAGATGTTTAAATCATAAAATGATTCAGTATGGTAGATACAGAAGATGTGTCCTCTGGTGGGAAAATCCAGAATGAAGATGTAATAAAAATTTGGCCAAACTATTCAAGAATGAAACTGGGAAACATTGCTTCATGTGAAAGGTAACGGAACAGCCTTCTCAAAAGACAGTTGATGCTTAGTCAGTTAAAACTTCCAAGATTGGGATGAATACATTTTTGAGGCCATCAATTAATATGGCACAAAGGTGGAAAAATTAAGCTAAGGTGCAGACCAGCCAATGATTGGTAGAACAGCAGTTGAATGGCCCATTTCCTGTGATTAGACTGGTTTGAGCTGAATAACTTGTACTGCCTTCCTCTACAAGATGTGAGGTTATGCATGAGGTATCAGGTGGATTCAACTACTTTTTTTGAAATGCTGTTGCTGAACACATCTGTAACTGAAACCTTTGTGCTCGGTATGTTTCTACACACTTCTCTTTCGGAAATTTAGAAATAAATTCAGTAAGAAAGATATTTCTATGTTTTTATAAATAGAGGGCTTTACTGACAACATGTTTAGCTTTTTATATCGTCAGATCAAGTTTCTTGCCTGAGTTGTTACCCCTCCTACTCTTTCTACACAGTGTCATACTTGCAGGTAAGCTCTGACTCCTGGCTTACTACCGTTATAAAGGCAACATATGGTGGATACTGTAAATGTGAAACAAAACTGACAAAATGCTAGAGAAACTCAGGTCTTGCAGCATCTGTAGAGTGGGAAAGCAGTTAACGTTTCAAGTCCGTTATGCACCTCTTCAGAACTGAAGATCTTTTATTGTTTTTCTCACCATAGATGCTGCCACATCTGCTATAAGACTATAAGGTATAGGAGAATGAGCCATTAGACATTCGTCCAATCAAGTCTGCTCTGCCATTCAACCATGGCCAATTTGTTTCTCAACCCCATTCTTCTGTCTTTTCTCTTATCCATTGATCCACTTACTAATCAAGAACTATCTATCTCTGTCATAAATACACTGACATAGCTGCACAGTCCTCTGCGGCAACAAGTTCCGCGTGTTCACCACCCTCTGGCTGAAGAAATTCCTCCTCATCTCAGTTCTGAAGGGCTGTCCCTTCACTCTGAGGCTGAGCCTTGGGGTCTTAGTCTCTCCTAGTGGAAATATCATCTTCACATCTTCTATATCCAGGCACCTCCGAATTCTGTAAGTTTCAATGTGCTCCCACCTCACTCTTTACTGAATATAGACCCAAAGTCCTCAACCGCTCCTCATATTGACAAGTCCCTCATCCCTGTGATTATGCTTATAAGCCTTTTGCTGGACCTTCTTCAAGGTCAGCACATCCATCCTTAGATACATGGCCTAAAACTGGTCACAGCATTCCAAATGTAGTCTGACCAAGGCCTTATACAGCTTTGGCAGTACATCTCTACTCTTGTATTCAAGATGAATGCTGAGTTTCTCCAGCATTTTGTTTACAAGCATTTCTTCGCAATTTTGCAAACTGTCTCCATGTTTAGTTCATTCTGAAATGTTTAGTACTATATGTTGGAGTTTTGAATCTAGTATATTTTTAATAAAGTATGACATTTTGCTGATATTCATTATGCAGCATTTTAAAGGACTGGAGTGGCCTTGTAGCGGGATGGCCAGGTCACTGCTTCCTGTTGAGAAAATGTAGAACTTAGCCAATAGTAACCACATGTTTGACATACTGTAGAAGTTAGCTGAGCACAATACAGCTAGGAGTATAGCATAATGATTAAACTTGGTTAAAACATTATGCAAAGGCATCTGACTGAACAGTACTGTGATATACCAATAGTTTATTGCTGATTAATGGAGCTCATGCCCTATATCCTTGCGGGTATCTGTACAATCTGTCTATAATTTAAAGTTACTACTTTAAAATTAATTTACTTCCAGAAACTTGTACACATTTCTCACTAGCAGCACCATAAATCTTAAAAAAAAAAAAAAAAAATTTTAAAGTTGAGATATTGCATGTGGTTGCGACTAAGTGAAATCAATTGGTATTGAAATCCTGTAATTAGGAAACTTATGCCCCAAACCATCTCATTTAACTGTTTGCGTACATTGTTATTAAAGCTAAAGAGGCTGTGGTGTGTCTACTAGGCTATCTAGTTGTTTTATTCACTCACGCATCATACATCAAGTTGGAAAGCGCACACTCCCATTTCACTACTGGTTACTGATGAAAGCAGTTTCACTAGAGATTTTAAGATTCTGTTTATATCTAAGTGTCTTCATTTGAATCGCTGGTCGGTGTCAAATTTTAGTGCTGAGATTTTATTCATTTCAAATGACTGGGTGAAATTCTTATTGAGAAAAAAATATTTATCAGGTAGAGGCTGTTGTAAATATTATTGTCAGGCCTCTGAAGCTGTTGGGACTTGAACCCTGATTTTTGCAAGAATTCTCCTGAGGCTGTTGTATGAGTGACTTTTTTTTTGCTCATATTCATGTAACAGAAACTAATATTTCTGGATTAGATCCTTTTCAGCATTAGAAGAAATTACAGATGAGGAAACCTTTAAAACTGCAAGAAATTGTAATTGCACTAAGAACATAATTATAGTAATAACATTTATTTTGATCCTGTGATTTCTATCGTTATGTCATGATGGCCACAGTGTGGTAGAAAACAACAGATGTACAAGCATGAGTTCTCCAGGTCAGTAAGGAAAAAAGGTAAAAAGTTGGTATTGAGTACAAGAGTTGTATAGGACTTTGGTTCAACCACATTTGGAATACTGCATACAATTCTGGTTGCCACATTACCAAAAGGATATGGATGCTTTGGAGAGCGTGCAGAGGAGGTTTACCAGGATGTTGCCTGGTATGGAGGGCGCTAACTATGAAGAGAGGTTGAGTAGATTAGGATTATTTACATTAGAAAGACGGAGGTTGAGGGGGGACCTGATTGAGGTCTACAGAATCATGAGAGGTATAGACAGGGTGAATAGCAAGAAGCTTTTTCCCCCAGAGTGGGGGACTCAATGCGTGGAAAGTTCTTTACGCAGAGGGTGCTGGGTGCCTGGAATGCGTTGCCAGCGGAGGTGGTAGAGGCAGGCACGATAGCATCATTTAAGATGTATCTAGACAATACATGAATGGGCAGGGAGCAGAGGGATACAGATCCTTGGAAAATAGGCGACAGGTTTAGCTAGAGGATTTGGATCGGCGCAGGCTTGGAGGGCCGAAGAGCCTGTTCCTGTGCCGTAATTTTCTTTGTTTTTTGTTCTAAAAACTCTTTATCTGATTAGATACAGAATTCATAAGATACGTGAATATATATCACAAGATACAAATAAATGAGTGTGTGGTATTGGCCATTGCAAAGACGTAGTTGCAAGATGACAGTTAGTACTTGAATATTCAAGAATATTTGACAGTTGCAGAAGGAAAATAACTAAAGAGATTGGGTAGCACAGTTGGTTGAGGAAGAGATCAGTACAGTGAGAAATGATTTTAGTTTGGAAGGTCGACAGTAGTCAGTTGGGTAGACATGAGGAAATATTAAAAGAAAGCAGTCACCGGGTGTCGTTTAAACCCTTAACAACAGGTGCATTATAGAACAGTGTAAATGGATAAATAATGGGAACCTGCAAGCAAGTTCCTGCAATAATCTTAGTCAATTTTAAACATCAATTAGAAGAATCAAATTGGCAAAGTTCACCTGAAAGATGAGTTCATTGAGTCTAATTGGGGCAATTCCTTTAGAAAAATATTTTGAAGCCACCCAAAACGCTTTTAGATTGGTCATGTATAATAAGGCGCCTCAATTCATGATCTCGTAAAGGATCCTCTACATAAGACTGATCATGCCATTAAGTTTTACATTCAGATTGAGGGTGAGAAATGTGGGAATGAAAGTAGTACCCTAAATGTAAATAAAAGCAGTTCCTAGGGGTTGAAGTCAGAGTTAAAACGGAGGTTAAAACATAGGCTGGTAGAGAAACAGTAGCCGATATTTAAGAGGAGGAACAGGGAGGGATGAGGACCACAAGGCAGGTTGTAAGAAATGAGCAGGTATGGCGAGAATCCCATGGCACACAGTCTGCATTATCAAGAGGAGCAGGTGATGTGAAAACTGACCTAAGCAATTGGCATCACTGAGTAGAGCGAGAAAGGTAAGGATGAAGGATGGGCTGTCAGCATCAAGATGAGCGAGAGAGGCAAGAAAGAAGCAGACAAATCAGCAGTGTAACTGTGTGGGACTCTGGAGCAGTAACAAGTTTAAGAAGAGCAGATAGAGAAGTCCCAGAAACAGACGGACCAGAAATGTAGCTGCAAGGCAGAGAGTGAAATTCTTGCATCCAAGAGAACTACTTTAGCTAAGATGGCAGCCCAACAAGGGAGGGGGGCTGTTTTGAACTCAGTGGGGCAGATTTTCTGCTGATTAGACACTTGCTTTGTGAGCGTAGATCAAAGATTCACGTGGGATCCCAACAAAATGCCCATCATAACTCCAAAGGAATGGGTGGCTCAGTGGTGAGCACTACTGCCTCACAGCACCAAGGACCCAGGTTCAGTAACTACTAAACTGACATCATATCTTACATGCACCTGCCAAGACCCTTGATGACGCACCCTGGGCATTTTTTAACCCCAAAGATGTTGTGAAACTTAAGTGTTCAGAAAAGATTTACAAGGATGTTGCCAGGATTGGAGGGTTTGAGCTTTCGAGAGCTTTTGTGTAGGCTGGGGCTATTTTCCCTGGAGTGTCAGAGGCTGAGGGCTGACCTTGTAAAGGTCTATAAAATCATGAGGGGCATGGGTAGGGTGAACAACGAAGGCCTTTTCCCCAGATTAGGGGCGTTCAAAACTGGAGAGCATACATTTAAGGTGAGAGGGGGAATGTTTAAAAGGGACCTTAGGGGGAACTTTTTCACGCAGAGGGTGGTGCGTGTATGGAGTGAGCTGCCAGAGGAAATGGTGGAGGCTGGTACAATTGCAGCATTTTAAAAGGCATCTGGATGGGTACATGAATAGGAAGTGTTTCGAGGGATATGGGCCAAATGCTGGCAAATGGGACTAGATTAATTTAGGATGCCTGGTCAGCATGGGCGAGTTGGACCAAAAGGTCTGATTCATGTTGTATATCTCTGACTCTGTAACTGGGACTAATGAGAACCTCCACTCAGCTGGCACACTACCTCCTGCCCATGTGGTGCTTTAGTACCTGACGCTAACTGGTTACTCGAACCCTTACTCATTTGGTACCAAAACCTCTCGGCATCCTAACATCATATTTTATTTTACGTAGTTCAAAATTAGGCTTCCACCTGCTCAAGCTTATCAGTAGGAGAGTATTTTCAAGATAATGAGCATAACTCTGTTAGGTTTACCATCTTTAGAAATAATCCTACCAGATTGTAGTGGAGAAAGGCAATTTGCCTACTGTCGCAACAGGTCCATGACAGATACCGGGTCCATGGCCCTAAGTTCATCCCTGGAACATCTGAATAACAAGGACACCTATGTCAGACACCTATTTATTGACTTTAGCCTTCAACACCATAATTCCGACCAAACTCCGAGACCTAGGACTCTGCTCCCCTGTCTGCAATGGGATCCTTGACTTCCTGACTTACAGACCGCAGTCAAATAGCGTAGGTGACACCACTTCCTCCATGGTAATCCTCAATACCCCAAGAGCTGTGAACTCAGCACCTTACTGTACTCTTTTTAGACTTGCAATTGTGTGGCCAAATTTAGCTCCAACTCCATTTACAAATTTGCTGATGACACTAGCATAGTAGGTCGGATCTCAAACAATGACGAGACAGAGTACAGGAAAGAGACAGTGTCATAGCATGGTGTAAAGACAACCATCTCTCCCTCAGTGCCAGCAAAATGAGAGAGATGGTCATTGACTTCAGGAAGCAGAGTGGAGGTCGAGCCCTTGACTATATTAATGGTGCCGAGGTGGAAACTTTTGAGAGCTTCAAGTTTCAAGGAGTAAATATCACCGATCTGTCCTAGTCCATTCACATCAACACTACAGCCAAGAAAGCACACCAACGCCTCTACTTCCTCAAGGCTAAGGAAATTTGGCATGTCCACAATGACTCTAAGCAAGTTTTCTGGATGAACCAAGGAAAGCATCCTATCTAGATGCATCACAGCTCTGCCCATCATGCAAACCAGCTTTGCTTCTATTGACTCCGTCTATACTTAGCGCTGCCTCGGGAAAGCAGCTGACGTAATAAACAACCCTTCCCACTCTGGTTATACTCTCATCCATCTTCCATTAGGCAGCAAACCTGTACTAACAGATCCAAGAGCAGCTTCTTCACCTCATGTCAGAATTGATCTTACTCCGCACCTTCTCCATAGCCAGAAAGCAATATTCTGCATTCTGTTCTATTACCCTGAAGTATTTCCGTAAGGTATGATTTGTCTGGATAGTGCGCAGAACAATAGTTTTTCACTGTATCTAGGTACACGTGACAATAATAAATAAAATCAAGATTCTGAACACTTTAAAAACCAGGAAAGGATGACTAAAAATAATGAAGTTGGAATACTAAACTAAGAGAAATTTAGCAGGAAGTATAACACACAGTAAAAACAGTATTTATAAAGGAGGTGTGACTGAAGTGTGTTAATCCCTTGAAGGATCAGACTGAGGAATTAATGAAGAACGAGATGGCAGAGCATTTGAACAAATACTTTGTTATTAGTCTTCATAGCAGGAGACATAAAAACCCATCTTAAATAGAATAGAAAATCGAAAGTCAAAAGGGAGAGAAGAGCTTAAAATAATAGTAATGGCGAAGATAAATAAAGTACTAGGAAAACTGGAGACGAGAGACTGGTAAGTCCCCTGGACTTGTTTGATTGTATCCTTGGGGTCTTAAAGAAGTGGCTGCAAAGATATTGGTTGTAATCTTCAGAATTTCCTAACAGATTAGAAAGCTGCAAATGTAACACTGCTGTTCAAGAAAGGAAGGCGACAAAAAGCAGGAAGTTATAGGCTAATCAGCCTAACATCCGAGATTGGGAAAATGCTGGAATCCATCATAGAGGAAGTAGAAGCAAGAAATTTAGCAAATTCAATTACAATCAGATGGAATTAATAAGGTTTTACAAAAAGGGAAATCGTTGACAAATTTATTAGAAATCTTGGAGGATTCAACAGGCTGAGTGGGTAACGAGAAGGGACTAAGTCTATAAAGCAAAATTTACTATAATTTGCTGTTTGAAGTTGAAACTATCACTAGCCAAACGTAGAGCTGGATCGTTCCTCAAAAGTCTCAAAGCCCCTTACCCGTCGTCTTCCTCCTCCTGCTATTCTTTCTTTCTCTGCTCACTCTCATGTTCTGTCTCTTGTGTGCCCTCTCCCTGCCACCAATCCCAGTCTATTCAAGCAAATCCCTGCTTGCCTACCATCCTGTTGCCTCTGAGGTTGCACCTGTAACTGTGCCTACCTACTTAATTGAAAAGGCTCCTGGCTTAGATGTTCGCACAGTTTTTTGTTTGTCCACTCAGGGCTGGAAAAATTAACCCACTGAGCCTTGCACCCATTTAAAAAAATGTATTTATAAATTGCACGCTTGTACATTCTGACATCATTTGGAATTTAGGAGCAAATGCAGATGCTGGCATCATACTGAAAATGAAGAATGCTGGAGATCACAGTGGGTAAGGCAGCATCCATGGAGAGAAAGCAGGTTAATGTTTAGAGCCTGGATGACTCTTCAGAGCTGATGTGAAGTGTGGAGGGGCGTCATTTATGTAGTGAGGGGTTGTTGGGAGAGTGGACTGCAGGAGGAGAAAGGGCGTTGATAGTGTGGACTAAGTGATTGGAATGTGAGAAAGGAGCACCATTGTTCTGCCAAACTTCCAGACTGGAAGGAGAATGCAGCCCCACTGGCATGAGGGGAAGGGAGAGAGGACATGGTGACACAGAGTGTAACAAGTAAAGCTAAAAGAAAGGAAAGGGATGGGAGTGGGTTCACAATTTGAAGATGTCAATCTCAATATGAAGTCCAGAAGGTGTAAAGTGCTGAGACTGAAGATGAGACATAGTAGGAACTGCCGATGCTGGAGAATCTGAGATAACAAGGTGTAGAGCTGGATGAGCACAGCAAGCCGAGCAGGAAAGCTGATACTTTGGGTCTGGACCCTTCTTCAGAAAATGAAGATGAGATGTCATTTCTCCAGTTTGTGATGGGAGTCACTGGAACACTACAGCGTGCCAAGGACAGACAAATAGGCAAGTGAGCAGGACACTGTTAAAATAACCAGCTTATGGGAAGGTCGGGGTCATGCTTGCTGACAGACCGGAGGGGTTCTGCAAAGCGGTCACCTGGTCTGCATTTGCTTCCTGAAATGTAGAGTAGGCTACATTGGATGCAGTACACGATTTACCTATCACCCATGCTTTCTGCCCTTGCCCCTTCTCATCACTCACAACAGCGTGATTGGGTCCCCCTTGTCCTCACTTCTCATTTCATCAGCCTCTGTATTCTAACGATCTTTCTCTGTCATTTCAGACAGCTCCAGCAGAACACCACCACCAAACACACATTTCCCTCACTTGCCCCATATTTTGCAGGGACTGATCCCTCTGGACATCCTAGTTCATTCCTCCATCAGCAACACCATCTCCCCCCACCCTTGGCTTCTCACAGCACCTTTCCTCGTAACTGCAGAATGTGCAACACCTGCCCTTTCACCACCTCCCTTGCTCACCATCCAGAGGCCTAAACAGCCTTTCCAGGTGAAGCAGCATTTCACATGTAGCTGCTTCAATTTTGTGTATTGTAGAAAGTTGTTACCAGTTAAATTCATGGGATATGTTAGTGAGTTAAATAAATCTGAGGACTGCTTTGTACAGATTTCCAGTGAGGGTTTGATTGTGGATTTGTGCCTGAATTGGACTGAAGAACTGGCACATACCTGATGCTCTTAATGCCCAGTTTTGTATTGTCATGTTCAACAACCTGATGGAGCCAGAGAACAAAATCGCCAATGGAATTCATTTCAACCCTTGCATAAATAGGAGCAATTTCATACTTTCTGTATAAATTACACATGCAGTTTACGTTGTCTTAGTGAAATGAAATGTCTTTTTCCTTTAATTTGTTCGCAGTTAAGGATTTCTTTGTCATTGCAGTGATCAGAACTCTTTAAACTTCTCAAATTATTGGATCCCATCAAAAATCTTTGAATACAGGTTATTTCCCCTGCCTGTCATGTCACCGAATTCTTCAACCTTCCACTTTAAGTCAGCAATACTGTTGCTCCAGTTTTAGCTTCAATTGATTTGTAAATAAAACAAAGAACTGCAGATGCTGAAAATTTTAAACAGAAATTGCTGGAGAAAGACAACAGGTCTGGCAGCGTTTGTGGGAAGAAGGTGGACTTAACGGTCCAAGTCCAGCGACTCTTCATCAGAACTGTTAGTGACTAGAAAAGACTTCTACTTTGGCTTAGAAGGGAAGAGGTGAGTAGATAGGTGGAGATGGAGCCCAAAGAGATGAAAGGGGTAGTTAAACAAGTACTATGGGTATCAGGCCAGGACAGAGGGAAAAACACGCTGAATAAATGATGAGCTAAAATTGACAAAATGTGTTGGCTGTTTTGAATGCAATCTGTCAATAATGGGACTACGAGTAGATGAGAATGGACGACTGTGCTAAAAGCAACCCATGTCGTAACGCTGCTTGTGCTGTGCTATGCTTTTGAAAAGACAACAATGGATTTTATTACAGCATACAGGTACAGCCTATTTCTAACTTCTGGAATTAACGTGTGGAAAAATATGAACATTTTATGAACATTAGGGGATGAAATTTGATAAGTCACATTGACAGAAGTGCAGCTGAGTGAAAGCTTGATGAAGAAATAGATTCTTTTTAAGGAGCAATTTAGAGGTGGGGAGAGTGGTATTGTGACAAGTATTCAGGGTGAGTATTGGCGTAGCAACTGTGACTTCAGTTGCCTAATAAAAGCATGATGAAAATCAGGGTCAGAATTGGATCAACTATGAACCAGACAACACAGTTTTCTAGGAGGTTACAGAGAAAGGTAGATTGATTAGTTTGAACACTGATGACTACTTTAAAGCTAAGGCAATTTTTGGTTATGCTGGACACTTGATAGGATCCACTATCAGATCCACTTGATAGTGGAAATTTTCAGGGCTGGGAAATTTTAATGTGTAAAAATCCCCTGCAAGGTGAGTTGAAGATAGAGTATTTGGAGAAGTCTTATCTTTCAGCAAACCCTGCATAAAATTTCTGTACCTAGGTTAGCTGGATGGCAACAGTATAGGTTCAATTACTGCACAAGCTGAGGTTACCATGAAGTACTGAACTTAGCATCTGCTGTCAAGTTAAACCATGACCAATTGTTTCTCTCTAATTTATTTTTATGTCTCCTCTAATGCAATTTTAATATTGTACTGTGAAGATGCAATTTAATGGATTTGAAACATAATTGAGTAACTAAGCCTAACATTGACTGAAACTTCTCGCTCAGTCGCGCTCTCACGCACGCGCCCCCTCCCCTGTCTGCGCCTGCACCCGCGCTCCCTCACCGCCCCCCCCTTACCCTGCCTTGTGCTATCTCTTTCCCCCCCATCTATAGAATTTATAGATTCGCTAGAGTGAAGCAGGCCATTCAGCCTATTGAGTCCACACCAACCCTCCAAAGAGCACTCCACCCAGACCAACCCCATTGCCCTGCCCTATAGCCCTGCATTTACTATAGGTAATCCACCTAACCTACACATCCCTGAACAGCATGGGGCATTTTAGCATGGCTAATCTACTAAACCTGCACATCTTTGCACTGTGGGAAGAAATTGGAGCAGCCAGAGGAAACCCACCCAGACACTGGGAGAATGTACAAAGGCCACATAGATAGTCATCGAGTCACACAACATGGAAACCATCCCTTCGGCCAACCAGTCCATGCCAAACATAATCCCAAACTAAACCAGCCCTTTCTGCCTGCTCCTGGCCCATCTTCCTCCAAACCTTTCCTATTCATGTACTTACACAAATGTCTTTTAAATGTTGTAATTGTGCCCACATTCACCACTTCCTCAGGAAGATCATTACACATGCAAACCGCCCTCTTAAAAATTTGCCATTCATGTCTGTCTTTAAATCACTCTCCTGTCACCTTTTTAAAAATGTGCCCCCTAATCTCTGTCTCTGTGCACACCACTCACTCTCCAATAGGCTGTAGTTCAACAAGTTTATTTGAAAGTGCAAGCTATCAGAGCTCAGCTCCTTCCTCGGATGTGGTGTGAATGTGAGGGTATGAAACATAGAATTTATAAGCAGACAGATAACAATCCTAAAACCTTTTTAATAAATCCTTAATAAGTTTAATAAAATAAATAAATTTAAACCTTTAAATAAAAGGCCACCTTTTGCTGAATCTGTAATCAGTTAGGAAGGAGACTACTGATTAAATGGTCTAATCCAGCTGCTTCTCAAGTCAGTGTCCTGAGATAATTAAAGGTTTCATCAATGTATACAAGAGGTGACATCTCTGGTCAGACAATGCATTTTAGGTGTGAGGCCTTGCTTAGAATCTGTCTACGTTTTAAATTGGTGTTGTTTTTTGTTTGAGCAAAATAGAATGCACCTGGAACTACTCAAACATCTTGGATGAAATAATTTGAGTGTGCATGTGTGGGAGTGTGTGTATATATAGCATGGGAACTGTGGGCATTCTGGCTAAGTTTGCAGACGAAACAAAGATATATGGAGGGACAGGTAGTATTGAGGAAGTGGTGAGGCTGCAGAAGGATTTGGACAGGTTAGAAGAGTAGGCAAAGAAGTGGCAGTTGGAGTACAACGTGGGAAAGTGTGAGGTCGTGCACGTTGGTAAGAAGAATAAAAGCATAGACTATTTTCTAAATGGGGAGAAAATTCAGAAGTCTGAATTGCAAAGAGACTTGGGAGTTCTAGTCCAGGGTTCTCTCAAGATAAGCTTGCAGGTTGAGTCAGTAGTCAGGAAGGCAAATGCAATGTTGGCATTTATTTTGAGAGGACTTGGATATAAAAGTAGGGATGTACTTCTGAGGCTTTATAAGGCTCTAGTCAGGCCACATTTGGAGTATTGTGCGCAGTTTTGGGCCTCATATCTCAGGAAGGACATACTGGCCCTGGAGCAGGTTCACAAGAATGGGCCCAGAAATGGAAAGCTTAACACATGAGGAATGTTTGAGGACTCTGGGACTATACTCATTGGAGTTTAGAAGGATGAGGGGGGATCCAATTGAAACTTTCAGAATACTGAATGCCCTGGACAGAGTGGATGTTGGGAAGATGCTTCCATTGGTAGGAGAGTCTAGGATCCGAGGGCACAGCCTTAGAGTGAAGGGAAGACCTTTTAGAACGGAGATAAGGAGAAACTTCTTCAGCCAGAGAGTGGTAAATCTGTGGAATTCACTGCCACAGAAGGCTGTGGAGCCCAGGTCATTGAGTACATTTAAGACTGAGATAGACAGGTTCTTGATTATCAAGGGTTACGGGGAGAAAGCAGGAGAATGTGGGTTGAGGAACATATCAGCCATGATTGAATGGCGGAGCAGACTCGATGGGCTGAATGGCCTAATTTCTGCTGCTATGTCTTATGGTCTTATGGGTTCACCTCTACCCATCGTACCAGGCAATGGACCCTTTGTGAAAACCTCTCTGGCTATGTTGAGGGCATCTTGAATCAGTGTACAAAGAACCCCAGCTTCCTTCATGACGCCACAGATTTCCTGCAGAAACTCAGCACCCATGGACCAGTCGAACCTGAAACACTTCTCATCATAATTGACATTTTGGCACTCTACACCAGCATCCCCTATGACGACAGCATCGCTGCAACAGCGTCAGTACTTTGTACCAACAACTGCTAATTTCCAGACGCCATCCTGCAACTCATCTGCTTCATCCTCAACTGCAACAACCTCACCTTCCACAACTGGTTCTTTATTCAGACACACGGGACAGTCATGGGACCAAATTTGCACCCCAAAATGCCGACATGTTCAAGCACAAGTTTGAACAAGACTTCTTTGCTACGCGGGATCCAACCAACGTTAAACACCAGATACATTGACGACATTTTCTTCCTTTGGTCTCATGGTAAGGAATCGCTGAAACAACTATATAGTGATATCAACAAGTTTCATCCCACCATCAGACTTAGCACAGACTACTCTTCAGAATCAGTCTCATTCTTGGACACACACACATCCCCATCAAGGATGTGTCACCTCAGTGCCTAACTCTACCACAAGCCCCTGGATAACCTCACGATGCTGCACTGTTCCAGCTTCCACCCTAAACATCTTTTTTTAAAAAAAAGCCATCCTCTACAGACAAGCCCTACGCATACATAAGATCTGCTCGGATGAGGGGGGACGTGACAGACACCTGAAGGTGTCGAAGGCTGCCCTCATAAGAATAGGATCCGATTGTCTTCTGAGGAGGTCACAATTGGCAAACATGAGATGCAACTGATAGGGTACCCTTCATCGTCTGGTACTTCCCCGGAGCAGAGAAACAAGAGTATGTTCTTTGCAGCTTTCAACACATTATCAACAACGATAAGTACCGCACCACAATCTTCTCTACGCCTCCACTTCTCGCTTTCAAACAACTGCCAAACCTTAAACAGACTATTGTTCACAGCAAACTACCCAGCCTTCAGGACAACATAGAGCATAACACCACACAACCCTGCCATGGCAACTTCTGCAAGACATGTTTGATCATCGACATGGATAGTATTGTCACATGGGAACACCACCCACCACATACACTGTGGTAGATATTTGACCAGTGTTGTCTATGTCATACAATGCAGACAAGGATGCCCCAAGGCATGGTATATTGGCGAGACTATGCAGATGTGACAACAAAGGATGAATGGACACTGCAATGATCACTGGACAGAGGTGCTCCCTCCCAGTGGAAAAACACTTCAGGGGTCAAGGACATTCAGCCCCCCATCTATGGGTAAACGCCCTCCAAGGTGGACTTCACAATACACAACGATGCAAAATCGCTGAGCAGAGACTGATGGCCAAGTTCCATAACCATGAGGATGACCTCAGTCGTGATTTTGGGTTCATGTGGCACTACAGGTGACCCCAGCACTCTATATGATCCTGTGCAACAACATGCACTCGCTCGCTCACGCAGGTGTACTCTCATGCTCACGCGCGCTTGCTCTCTCCCGCTCACTCATGTGCACGCGCACATACACAGACACACATGAATTATTTCATCTAAGAAGCTAGTGTACTTCCAGACATGGTCTGCTTTGCTCAAACAAACTGACCCCAGTCTAAAACATAGACAAGTTCTAAGCAAGACCTCACACCTAAAATGCATATGGATGATAGTATAAGGGAAGAGTGGAGGTTAGGTAGACCTTAGGTTTAGGGTAAAAGTTCAGCACAACATCGTGGGCTGAAGGGCCTGCACTGTTCTATGTTCTGTGTTCTATGACCCGAGATGTCACCTCTTGTATACATCTATTAAAACCTTTAATTATCTCAGGGCAATGACTTGAAAGGGATACTAGGTTTTGCATTTTAATCAGTAGTCTCCTTCCTAACTGATTAAAGATTCAACAAGAGCCAGCCAGTTTTAGGGTTGTTACTGTTCTGTTTACAAATTGTATCCATGTCGATGATCTGACGTGCCTCTCTCTCTCACTACGCCTGGGGAAGGAGCTGAGCTCTGAAAGCTTGCATTTTCAAACAAACCTGTTGGGCTATAACCTGATGTTGTGTGATTTTTGACTTTGTCCACCCCAGTCCAACACTGGCATCTCCACATCATCTCTCCAATAGGAAAATGATTTGTGAAGTCTTTTGCATTAGTTTCATTTATCACAAAGGAATCATTGCCTCTCATGCGTACCTTTGTTCTGCAAGATACCACTTAACACACTTTTGTAAGTAACTTACATTAATCAAATCCATTCTTAAAAATAAAATTTGTAAGCAATTACCTCTAATCTGATGTTCAGTGCGTCTTTTAAACGTAGACTTTGATAATGCATATCTTTGGGACGCTGGCTATAGAGGTCGCTCTAGCTAAACGCAAACTTGCCTAACTGCTACCCTCACATGTTCAAAAGGGATTTTTAGAGAGTGACTGATTCCAAGAATCTTGTAGATTTGTTTTATACAATACTATCTCTCTCAATCTCGAGTAATAAAACATTTGAATATAATATTTAAATTGTTTCCTGTAAGTTTGTATTCATATAGCATCTCTGGTCTAATAAACGGCACAATGAGCCTAAAATAGGATTGGTGCATTGTTAGGGCAGGGTGCTTCGTAATTCATCAAACCTTGGCCCATGAGCTTGAGATAAGAATGTTAGAGATACTGACACTGGGTGCCTGAACAGAGCACAGCATGTAGATCAGAGTCTATTATACTGTATGAATTTGGTAATAATTGCAAATTTTTTTCTTCTCCTCTTCTAGAAAGATGAAGTGTACCTCAACTTGGTGCTAGACTACGTTCCGGAAACTGTGTACAGAGTTGCCAGACATTATAGCCGAGCTAAGCAGACACTCCCAATGATTTATGTAAAAGTAAGGAACTTAATATGTATTTATTCATTTTCGACCAGTTTATTTTAATGTTGTTACTTGATGGTTTCATATCTTGTCTCATGATTTCTTTTATGTCTCTAATTTTGTTGGAAAAAATGGCAGGTGCATTTTGTTATGACCGGACCCCTGGTGAAGTTCACAGTTTCAGATGGGATACCCCAAACTGTTAAGCTCCTGAATAGGTGGGGATGAACTGGCTCCTTTATTCAGTCACCCCCTGGGGTGGTTGCTACAAGGTTAATTTGAAAAGCATCCCTTCTTTGTTATTATCTTTCTCCCAGATCACATGAACATCTTTTTAAAAAAAGAGCCAATTTAACTAGGCTTTCTTGAGATAAGAAAAAAATACATTTGTTTATTATTCACACAAGTAGTACTAATGCAGCGTAGATTAAAAGTGAGGTGCGTTCAAAACAATAAGAGTACATGAAAGATTGGTTTTGTGACCACAGCCTGAATTGTTTATGAAGAGTGAAAATGACATTATCCCCACTTGTTTTTTGTTTTGTAACGGCAGTGCTCATACTGAAGAGTAATCTTCCTTTCTTTACCTGTGGTGCAAGTGTGTTTTCTAGTTGTTCTCAAGCTGCAACTTCGAGAGTATGCTAGATGAACATTAGTTCACAGCAGCTTAATGATAACACACTGCTTTTTTCTTCTTTGAGTGATGTTGCTATTGTACTGAAGATGGGGCAAACCTTCAGTAGAGCCCAGGCATTCCCAAAAGCCTCATGATTTTCCATTTTGTTGTGAGAATGGGAAATTGTGCTACTGGTTCTACATTTGCAGCTTTGGGCAGTACTCATCCTTGACTTGGACCTGAGCAAAATCGTTCTGAGATTCTAGACGAGCTGACTGTATTTTTTGGAAGAAGCCTCCATTTATTCTAAATGTGTTTCCCATGTGTAACTACACACTAGGTGGTCCTCTAGGTACACTGCACGTTAGATAAGCCTGTCACTATCAGGTTCATCAGCCACTGAAAGGTGACTTGAGCAATTGAATCCATATGGCATGACTTGACGTTGGTACAACCCATCTGGAGTTAAAGGTGCAGATTTCTTTTTTTGTGTAGGCAGTCAAAGAAACCTGCCTGTACCACTGAGTAAATTTAGCTCGGGTTATGTAAAGTCACCAACTTACTCAAAAAAAAGAAAGAACTGCAGATGCTGTGAATCCAGAAACGAAACAGAATTTGCTGGAAAAGCTCAGCAGGTCTGGCAGCGGCCGTGAAGGGAAAAAATAGAGTTACCCTTTCGGGTCTGGTGACCCTTCCTCCAGTTTTGAGAAAGGGTCACCAGACCCGAAACGGTAACTCTATTTTTTTCCTTCACAGCCGCTGCCAGACCTGCTGAGCTTTTCCAGCAATTTCTGTTTTGTCACCAACTTACTATCTATGCAATCTTCTAACCATGGCATTGAATAGGAGTTAGTTCTGGTCGCTTTTTTTTTCATAGTCAGTGCAAAGCCTTGTGGAATCATGTGGCTTAGGCACAAGTACAGCTGGTGAGTTGCAGTTGCTTCTGCTAGGCTGTATATCTTTTGGTGCTCTGGCGTGTAGTTAATCTCTAACCTGGGCCAGCTTTTCTGGGGCTAGTCAACAGAGATGATGCCTGACAGGAAAGACCTCTCCACCCCCATATGAAGTGGATAGTGGTGCTGCCTAGCTTGTCTCTGAACAAACTGTTGAATGCCATGTGTTGCCTTGTTAAATCTGCGCGTTGTTCTGCACCTAAATGGGTAAATGAGAAGTTTACAGGTATTTCTGTGTTGATTAGCCATATAAGTCTTTATCCAGTTCATCCCAGCTGATCTCCTTGTCATCTAGGTTGGTAGCAACAGGACAGACCATTGTCTGCTTGTCCTTACACTCTAAGACCACAGGAAATAGGAACAGGAGTAGGCCATTTGTAATATCTGGATGACTACCAGAATTGATGTTCTTTTGATAAGTGTAATTTTTATTTTTAGCTGAGGCTAAAGTTGATATTCTGCATGATGGGGGTTTGAAGGTGTGTCTTGTCAACTTAAATTGGGCTCTAATTTCAGTTGCTTTTCAGTTAAATGGTTGCTGCGGCCATAAGAGTATATCAAATGAAGAAAATCTCTTTTTAAACTTCTTAGTTCCTGCTTTCAGCCTAAGATTGTCAGTTAGTTTCCAATTTATATTAATTTGCTTCATATTAATTCCTCCAGTGCTAATGGCTTAAAAAGATAGACAATCAGATTCTCTGGGTCAGTGTTTCCAGAATGAATATAATATTCTATAAGCTGTAAAATGAACCACATTGTGAGCAGTGAAAACAGTATACTGAATTGCAAAAATCATATCCAAATTGCTTCAAATGGAATGTCTGTTTGGAGCTTTGGATGGTGCAGGTGTTGTAACCCTGAAAGGTTATTGGCCAGAAATGTTAAACTTTTCTCTAGGGAAGCTGACTGATTTACTAAGTACTTGCAGTATTCATAGCATTTTGCTGTTATTAATAATGTGCTGTCCTGAAAGAAATGAGTTTTACAATTCAAAGCAAGTAGTTGCTTTTTTTTAAGTTTATCCACCTATTTCCCATTAAACTTTATTCTTAAATTTATCATCTAATAAGTTTTGGAACTTACTCCTTGATGTTATAATTTTGACGGACACCATTACCTTTTAAAAGAACATTCAGCCTCCATAATTATGAACTAAAAGAATTGCAACACAAGTTTCCTCGAGCTCCCTTCGCAGTGGCATTTTGGATCTGCCTGCACCAAATGGACTGTAACAATTCAAGAAGGCAGCTTGCCACCGCCAACTTTAGGGCACTTAAGAATGGGTAATAAACGTGACCCCTATATTCCATGAATGGATTTTAAAAAAAAACCTGAAGGCCATTTTCATATAAGCACCATCTCTTAAGTACGGCAAGGAGATACAGGATATTTTAGGTGCAGAAACTCTACCAATGATGCCAAGCTGCTTTCCAACCTTTGGTGGCCTTATCTCTGCTCCCGCATTCTCAGTCCCTGGCACCCCTCAAACATGTGAAATTTTGGCTTCAGTCAGACCACCTGTACACATGCAACTGAGAGATGCTGTTATGCACAGAGTTTAGTGATATTGACCACATAATTCTGGCTTGTGGTTGTCTGTCACCAGTCATTGGGCCAGTTATAGATGTACAAGAAGCTGTAGCCATCCTTACTTTTATATTCAGTTCCTCTTATCTTAAAGGCTAGTATTCTGTTAGCCTTCCGGATTATATGCTGTACCTGCTTACTAATTTATTATGACTCATGGGCTAGAATACCTAGTTCCCTATGCTGCTTTCTATTCTTCCCACCAAAACAAACAACTTTGCATTTTCCTGCATTTTCCCACATATCCCATCAGTCAGATTTGTGCTCCGTCAGCTTGTCTGTCAGTCTGTACCTTCCTTCCGTTGACTTCATTATGTACCTTCCTGCCTGTCTCTGTGTCATCTGCAAATCTAGCTATCATGCCTTTGATCCACTCATCTAAGCCGTTGAGATAAATTGTAAAACCTTGAGGTCCCAATACAGACCCCTGCAAGATTCAACTTATCACATCCTATTGATCTGAAAAAAGGCCATTTATGGCAGCACAGTAACTTTGGGGCCTCAGCTCCAGGGACTCTGGTTCAATTCCACCCTCGGCGATTGTCTGTATGGGGTTTTCACATTTTCCCTGTGTCTGCGTGGGTTTGTTCTGCGTGCTCCAGTTTCCTCCCACGGTCCAGAGATGTGCAGGTTAGGTGGATTGGCCATGCTAAATTGCCTGTCGTGTCTATGGGTGTGCAGGGTAGATGGATTAGCCATGGGGAGTGCAGGGTTACAGGGATTGGGGAGGGGATGTGGATCTGGGTGGGATGCTGTTTGGAGGGTCAGTGTGGATGCAATGGACTGAATGGCCTGCTTCCACACTGTAGGGATTCGGAGTCTGATTCTTCTGTGAGCCAGCCATCAGGACTGGAAACTTATCAAACCACAGCTCCATTACTTTGCTCAACGTCACTTTCCTAGTGCTTCATAATTTCACCAAGTTCTCTTCCTCCAACGTTCTGATTTATGACTATTACCGGGATATTTTATGCATCTTTCATAGTGAAGACAAAAGCAAAATATTTATTCATTATATCTGTCATTTCTTTAGCATCACTCCATTCTCACTCTGGAGAATCAACATTCATTTTACTGTTTCCTTTTTAGATATAGATAGAAACTCTTGCTATCTGTGTTTGCATTAGTTAGTTTAGTTAACTTCCGCTCGTGGTCTAATTTGTTTGTCCTAACTAGTCTTTTAGCCATTCTCTGCCATTCCTATAATCTGACCTGCCATTTGTCTTTGCAAAGTTATATACGATTCCTTATGTTTGCTTTCCTTAATTCTTAGTTAACCTTTGGATGGTGGTTCTCCCCTTAATATTTTTCTTTATAGTAGGAATGCACTTATTCTGAGTATTCAGAAATATCCCTTTAAACGTCTATCACTTCTTCTCTACTAATCTATCAGCTAGCCTAATGTCCCAATTTGCTTCTGCATGCTCAATCTTCATGCCCACATAGTTGCCCTTTTTAAAATTTAAAATAGTGCGGCCTTGGTACCACTCTTCTACCCTTTCAAACACGTATGTAAATTTCAATCATGAGATTGTTAATCTCTTTACAGAAGTGTGATAAAGCTTGCTGTCTGGTGGTAGAACATGTAACTATCTTGAAAGCATTCTATGAACTCCTCATTGAGGCTATTACCACCAGTCTGATGTTTCCAGTTTATATGTAGATCAGAATCATCTGTAATTATCATTGCTATTGCAAGTGCCCAATATTATTTCTTGTGTGCATCTTCCTATTTTGTACTTACAGTTTGGAACCTGTATATCATGCCTACTAGTGCCTTCTTTCCCGTACAATTCCTTATTGTCACGTTTAATGCCTTTTGGAAATCAAAGTACATCCACGGGTTCTGTCTTTTTCCTAGGTGCTTGTCACTCCTTCAAAGAAATCAAAATTAATTAGACACAAGTTCCCTTTCTCAAAACTGTTAACTGAGCCTGATCACTTGAGGATTTGTGTATCCTCCTATAATTTCCTTAATACTGGATTCTAGAAACTTCTGAGACAGATATTGGGGTAAACTGGCTAGTAGTTTTGCTGATATTCTTTCTTTTGCTTTCTTTCTCCTTTCTTGAGTAAAGGTGTTTCAACAGCTATATTCCAATTTCATAGAACCCTTCCAGAATCTAATGAGTTTAGTTTTAGAAGATTACAATGAATGCTTCTAATATCTCTGCAGCACTTCATTTAAAGTCCTAGAATGCAGGTGATCAGATCAGAAAGATCTCGACATCCTTTTAGTTTGAATAGTTTTCCCAGTATCTTTTTCCCTGGTGTTGGTGGTTGTTTCAAGTTCTCCCCTCCCTTTTGACCTTAGATTTACAGGTATCTTTGGAAAGTCTTTTGCAGTGTAGACACAAAATAAATGTTCAGCACTTCTCCCATTTACTTTTTATCTGATTCAGTGCCCTGGATGTGCTCTGTTTTTTGTTTCATTCTATCATTTGATGAGGATGTTCACTCAAAGGCCAGTATTTGCTGTCCATCCCTAATTACAATTCGACTGACTGGCCTACTAGGCTATTTCATAGGGCTGATGAGAGTCAACCACATCTGTGTATCGGTCAGACCGGGAAAGGATGGTACATCTCTTTTCAGATTAATTTTACAATGGATTTATTTGTCAAATTTAAATTCAACCGGTGGCTATGTTGAGTTTTGATCCCCTGTCCCCAGAGCAGAAGTCTGGGCCTCTGTCTTTTATGTCCAGTAACATGAACAGTATGCCACCATCTCTAGTTCTCGTTGACCATTGGAATTCTCTCTCACTCTGAAAGACGTGAAATCTTTCTTTTGAATGCTAGCTGATATGACTGTTATATTACAATAGATGAGTTAATTTGTAACATCTGATGTATATGACTGTTTAAGATTAAGCAATTTTTATCATCAAGCATTTGTACTATTTCCGTCAAAAGGCTCTAAATTATCTGTGCTTAATTTGTTGGCATTGTACTTGTCCCAGCCTTCTCAACTCATGATATCTATAACCTGCTTGGAAATCAACACTATTATATGGAGAGGGGTGGTCCTTCAAGAATGACGCTTATTGTTTCTGCATTCAAGATAAGAGAATTACTTGACTGTAATTATACAATTGGATTCTATCTTGATTCAACATATCTACGAGTAGAAATTACTTAAATCTAGGATCAGAATGGCCTGATCCGTCTGATTCTTCTTTTCTTTCAGTTCAGTTGTACATGTAGATCCTTGTAGTAAACTGGGACTCAGATTGTAACACTATGTGATTACTTAAAATACCCAAAGATAGTAGGAACTGCAAGTGCTGGAGAATCTGAGATGACAAGGTGTACAGCTTTACACCTCTAGGCTTTTACACCTCCAGCTCTACAACTTGTTATCTCACTTAAAATACCTATTTGGGCTGCTTTTTATATTTTAGCCAGAGAAATGTTTGAGTAATAGTGGTAACTTAACACTTATCAAACAAATGTTTGGCTTTATCCCAAGAAATGTGGTCCTTAAATGTATTAGATTACGCTAGTTCAGAAACCTGGGAAAGAAGTTGAATGTATCCATGCTTTGAAAGACGATGGTTTATTGACCATGTTATTTCAGTCTTGTGACAATGGCAGTCTGAGAGTTGTACGCATGGAGTTGTAAGGAAGTTGGTTTGAGAATTCTTTAGGAGGTTTAAGATTTTTCAGTAAAGGTTGAAAGCTTGATCTCCAGTACCTACTAGCGATTTTTCTAGTGTGTCTAAATGAGTAATAACAGACAGTTTTTGTCTAAAGACAGAATTAAACTACTTTCAGATACTCAACTATAGAATTACACAGTGGTGATCTGAAATTGGGGCCTTTTTTCTAAACCAAGTGTATATAGACTAAATTATCTGCCTAAATCTGCCAGTTAGAATTGGAAACTCAATTAAATAATACGTCTTGAGGCGGAGTCCTTCTCGGCTGAAGCTGTCTAGCATAGCTCAGGAATCCATGCAGCCAGCGGTGAAGAGGATGTGTGTTGAAATCATACAGTTTTCCCAATAAATCCATAAAATGCAATAAGCCTATTTCAGACATTTATTGCATAGCTTAAAATGATGCTATATACAGGATTTAGAGGTCCTGAAGCTACTTTCACAGGTACTGAGAAAAGGTAAATATGCAAGATGGGTGAGGATGGAAGGGATTACAGGAATGTGTGGGATTGGAGGTCAAGAAGGTAGGGGAGAAGGAAGCAGGGTAGCAGCAAGATGGAGGCATTCTTTATTTTTTTCCTGAAGAATTATTAAACTAACTTAGTTAGAACCCGCTGGAGTTTCCAGCTCGTACTCCAAGTTGAGCTCTAAATGCCAGATAATTGCCCATCTTTCAACTTTCAGGGCAATTCCTGTGGAGTCGGTTGCTTCGAATTTCTGCATAGACCCAATGTGCAGTTCTTATCTGTGCTACTGCAATGACGGTCTTCCAATTCGAGAGTCTGTCCACATCGTCCTTATCATTGCTTTAGCTGAAATCATCTAACTGTTTAGTACAAACCAAGAATTGAACCTGGAACTTGATCTCAAATTCTACTCAAAGTTAACCATGTTGTGATATGTTATAATACAATATTATGTAATTCATGGAATGAACCAATTTCAAACATTTATTATCTAGCTTAAGGTGATGTCAGTATGTCATGCAAAAGCATTGCACAAGATGAGGCTTTGTAGAAGCATGCAGTTTCAGGTTTTCAAAATCCACTTTGGCACTAAATGAACATTTCAGTTGTTTAGCTTATAACTTTTGTGTCTCAAAATACGTCATGTGCAGTGAATAAATTCTAAGTCCAATGGCTCTTCTGTAGGCATGCTAAGCAGCTAATTTATCTGCGGCTGAGTTGGATTACCAGATAATTTTGAGTCTTTTTTAAAGACCGGTTAACTAGGGCAATTGATCTACACTCCATTAGTCTTGATGGCATCTATGGGGATCATCTAATTCCAGGTTGAATGTCAGTTTGTGTACAAAACTGTAGTTTAATTTGACAAATTATTAAATGCAGTACATGAAAGCATGATACCAGCTTTGAGATGATCAATGGAGACCTTGTGTCCTATTCTCAAGTATATAGATACAAAGCATAAGAAATTATCTCCCTGTGAGCATTTTTTCAACTAAAACTATCAAAAACAGATTATCAGGTCAGTTATTTGGAGGATGTTGCGCTGTAGAAAATTAATTTCACATATCCTTTGTAACTTGGTTATAAAGTACTTTGAGATGTCCTAAGTAAATATGTTACATACATGCAATTCTTTCTTTCTTCTAGCTATGTAGTAAAAGCTGACTTTAAAGTCTGTTCTAATAATTGATGAAAATTATTTTTCTTTTTATTAGTTGTATATGTATCAGCTGTTCCGGAGTTTAGCATACATCCATTCCTTTGGAATTTGCCATCGGGATATTAAACCACAGAATCTACTGCTTGATCCTGAAACAGCTGTCCTAAAACTATGTGACTTTGGAAGGTGAGTTGTTTTTTTTTCCTCATTTCATGGCTTACGAATGTTCCTGGCAAGATTAGGATTTATTGCTAATCGCTAATTATACTTGAGGGATAAAAATTGATGGTGAGCTGCTGCCTTGGACTGCTTCAGTCCATTTTGGCTTTGGTGCACACAGTGCTATTTAGAGGGCAATTCCAGGACTTTGAATCCTGTTCTGTCATCGTCACTGAAATGTAGTTTGGAGTCAAGTTGGTATGTGATTTGGAAGGGAAGTTGGAGGTGATTGTATTCTGCTGCCCTTGTCTGTCTTAAGTGATAGAGGTTGTGGGTTCGGAAGTTACTGTTGAAAGAAGCTTGGTGGTTTCTGAAGTGCATCTTGATGGTTTACACTGTGGCCACTGTGTACTAGTGATGGAGGAAGTTAGAATCTAAGCCAGTGAATGGGTTGCCAATGGAGCAAACTGTGTGTGTGTGTCTTGACCTGGGTGGTGTCAAAGTTCCTGAGTGTTATTGGAGCTGTAATCATCCAGGCCTGTGGAGAGTATTCCATTAATCTGATTTGTGTCTTGTAAATGGTGGATATTATTGGGAAGTCAGGTGGTGAGTTACTTTCCTCAGTTCAACAATTTCAACCAACTTTCATTTGACTCCAGTTGGTGGAGTGATTGGCATTGAGTTCAATTTTTCTTGGGCTCCTTCTTGCCATGTTGCAGCACTTGACATTAAACTCTCCCCTTACCTCTGGACTTTGGTTTTTCTCTACGTTTTTGAACTAAGGCTACAATATTATCTCAAGTAGTGGAATATGCCTTTTAGAGCATGCAGCAACCAAAGCCCTAGATTTTATTCATAATTAACCAGCTGATGTTTAATAAGCAAATGCTACTTGGTCAGTATGTCTATGAATTGTGAAGCCTCAATTTTCAGGCTATTCTGCAGACAGAACTCTCCTTCCATTAGATCCTGTTGTATGCTACCCAGTGATTCTATCTAGAAAGTATATATTTGAATATTTCACTTGGGACCAAGGTCAAGCCTGGCATTAAAGTGCCACCCTTTTACTCCTATCCCTAAACGTGCGCAATCAAACCAATTGTTGATATTCCGTATCTAGGGTCTAACATAAAAATGACACTAATACAGAGTGCTGTAGACTCATTATCAACTGTGTAGCTGAATTCTGTATAAAGCAATGCATTCAGAACAGGTGAGAACAAGATGAAAGGTCATAAGGGGATAAAACTTTCTGTTCAAAAGTACAAAACTTAAATTTCCTTGAACAAAAAGTTAACATCCCAGTGAATTGGGGAAACGTAGCCATCTCTGTGAAATTCTGTTTTGCTGTTCAACATTGGATGAGCTGAATTTGTGCTAGGTTATTTAAGAATTGCACAGGATGCACAGTACAGGAGTAGGCCATTCAGCCCAAGTGGTTATGCAGGTGTTCATTCTAACCATTTCTCTGCATTCCTTTTGTATTTATTAGTGACCATCTTATATTTTTGATTCCTAGTTTTGGGCTGCAAACAGATGGAGTCCTCTTAGCCTGAATTGTATCAAGCCTACCTTCGGCTACTCATAGCTTTCAACTTTCTTGAGAAAAGCCCTAGCCTGTTTCAATATTCCTAGTATGATTCTTATCAATCTTTTTCACATCAGCTCTAATGTTTCTAATCAAGGCTGTATGTACATTACATGCAACCTCTTTACTTTTCCAAGGGTCACGACAGCATATAAACAGGCCCTTTGGCCCACCATGTCTGTGGTGACCAACAAACACCAAAATACACTAATCCCATTTAGAACATAGAACAATACAGCGCAGAACAGGCCCTTCGGCCCTCAATGTTGCGCCGACCTGTGAACTAATCTAAGCACACCCCCCTACACTATCCCATCAACATCCATATGCTTATCCAAGGACTGTTTAAATGCCCCTAATGTGGCTGAGTTAACTACATTGGCAGGCAGAGCATTCCACGCCCTTACCACTCTCTGAGTAAAGAACCTGCCTCTGACATCTGTCTTAAATCTATCACCCCTCAATTTGCAGCTATGCCCCCTCATACTAGCCGACGTCATCATCCTAGGAAAAAGACTCTCACTGTTCACCCTATCTAATCCTCTGATCATTTTCTATGTCTCTGTTAAATCCCCTCTTAGCTGCCTTCTCTCCAATGAGAACAGACCCAAGTCCCTCAGCCTTTTCTCATAAGACCTTCGCTCCAGACCAGGCAACATCCTGGTAAATCTCCTCTGCACCTTTTCCAATGCTTCCACATCCTTTCTGTAATGGGGCGACCAGAACTGTACGCAATATTCCAAGTGAGGCCGCACTAGCATTTTGTACGGTTGCAGCATGACATCACGGCTCCGGAACTCAATCCCTCTACCAATGAAACCTAACACACCGTATGCCTTCTTAACAGCACTATCAACCTGGGTGACAACTTTCAGGGATCTATGTACCTGGACACCAAGATCCCTCTGCACATCCACACTACCAAGAATCTTTCCATTGACCCAGTATTCTGCCTTCCTATTATTCTTCCCAAAGTGCATCACCTCACATTTATCTGCACTGAACTCCATTTGCTACCTTTCAGCCCAATTCTGCAGTTTATCCAAGTCTCCCTGCAACCTGCAACATTCTTCCACACTGTCCACCACTCCACCGACTTTAGTGTCATCTGCAAACTTACTAACCCATCCACCTATGTCTGCGTCCAAGTCATTTATAAAAATGACAAACAGCAGTGGTCCCAAAACAGATCCTTGTGGCACACCACTAGTAACCGGACTCCAGGCTGAATATTTTCCATCAACCACCACTCTTTGGCTTCTTTCAGAAAGCCAGTTTCTAATCCAAACTGCTAAGTCTCCCTCAATCCCTTGCCTCCGCATTTTCTCCAATAGCCTACCATGTGGAACCTTATCAAAGGCTTTACTGAAGTCCATGTATACCACGTCAACTGCCGTACCCTCATCCAAGTGCTTGGTCACCTTCTCAAAAAACTCAGAGGTTTGTGAGACACGACCTGCCCTTGACGAATCCCTGTTGACTATCTCCAATCAAATTGTTGCTTGCTAGATGATTATAAATCCTTTCCAAAACTTTTCCTACAACAGATGTAAGGCTCACTGGTCTGCACTTGGTCCATAGCCTGCAATGCCTTGGCATTTTAAGTACTCATCAAGTTGCTTCTTAATTTGTTGGAAGAGTACTTGCCTCCTCCACCCTCTCAGACAGCACGTTCTGTACATCTTCCAACCTCTGATTTTTCTCAGATTTCCCCCAAATCACTTCTTCCTCACCTTAAGTATGCCTTCTGCACTTCAGCACATCTGCCACGTGGAAAAGATTCTCACCATCTATTCTGTTTGTACCTCTCATGATTTTGTATACTCAGACCCTTACTCAGCCTCCTCTGCTCCAAGGAAAACAAACCCAGCCTATCCAGTCTCTTCTAATAACTGAGACTTTTCATCCCAAGTAACTTCCTGGTGAATCTCCTCTGCACCCTCTCCAGTACAATCATATATTTCCAATAATGTGGAAAAAAGAATTAGACACTGTCTTTCATCTGTGGCCTAGCCAATGTTTTATAAAGTTGTAACAAGACTTCCTTGCTCCTATATTCTACACCCTGGCTAATGAAAACAAACATCCAGGATGCTTCCTTCAACACTGTCTGCCTGTGCTGATATCTTCACAGGTCTATGGATTTGTACACAAAGGTCCTTTCATTCCTCTGTACTTCCTAGGGTCCTACCATTCATTGTGCTTATCCTACCTTTATTAGACCTCCCAAAATGATCACCTTGCACTTATCTGAATTAAATTCCATCTGCAATTTACCATCTGATAATCGTCAGTCTGTAGCCTGAGCCCATCCTCCTCATTGTCAACAATGCCACCAATTTATGTGCCATTTGAAAACTTAATTATACTTTCTACATTCGCATCCAAGTTGTTAATGTAAATAATAAAAGTAAGGATCCCGGCACGTATCTCTGTCGTTTACTGCTGGTCACAGGCTTCCAATCACAAAATCATCCCTCCACCATCACCCTTTGACCCTGTTTACGAGCCAGTTTTATTCTCTAGAATTGAATGTCAGCATGTTGTTCGCATTTTTTTCATGGGCATGTTAACTTCTACTGCTACTTATGGTTTATGAATCTGGACTCCTAAGACTATTTGCATGTTTCTTTGGAAAATGAGTCTAAATGTATATCCATTTTTGATATGTAGCCTCTCAATTCCTTAACCACGGATGCTCCAATATGTATTTCATAACTTCAAGAATAACTTGGTACAATATAAGCATTTGATGAATTCTGTTAATTAAGTTGAACAATGTCAAGCGGAATGCTTCTAAAGTTTGCATATTAAGCAGTAACGTATTACTTAAAAGGTTAGCTGAATGTATGCTAAAATACTTTCTCCAGTGATTCAGTAATAGTTTAGATCATCTGTGAATGCTCCCTCTCTCCATGTAAAGACATGTCTTAAAGGCTAGTCAGTGATTCGGAAGTGACTGAATTAAGTCCAAGCTTTTTAAATTCATTTGGAAAAGCTATAATGGGTTTATTGTTTAATGAGTTTTTGAGCTATTGCAATTAAATTTGATGAATAATTACAAACCAAGAACCATGAGCAGTTTTAAATATAAACATGTCACACTGACAGACATTTCACTGCATAGCTTTATACATAAATATCAGAATTGCCTAATGTGGTTACTTATTTTACATAATTCTATTGTGAGTTTCTTTGCTGTAGCTTTGCAATTAGTATTGTCTTATTTCTTCCTCAATTCTTTGCTCCAGTACAATTACACAGGCAGGCGACAGTAGGGTTTAGTCTGTAGAATAGCCTTTTTATACATCGTGGTCCTGACTTATTTATATTTGAGATCCTTCAAACTTGCAGCATTCAGTGTTTTGCTTTAATGTTGTGGTTTCAAGTCTTGTTTCAGCAAAACTGATTACATGCTCAAGTTGACAATCAATAAAGTACTGGGAGGATGCTTTGACTGTTGATGGTCCAATCTTTCTTAATTAGACATTTAAATTAAACAAGCATTTTATTCCCTCAGTTTGGGTATAAAAGAGCACTAAAGTTATCCATGGTGTTCCAGCCAATGTGTATCCCTTGACCAACAGTAAGAATGAAGAGATTATCTTGTCACTATTCTCATTGTGCACAAGGTCCACAAACATTAATTGGAGGTGTATTATCCCCACAAAATGGCATTTTGTTTTAAATGTGTTGTTTCCTTTGGACTATTTTCCAATGTTCCATTAAGGGACTATCAACTATTATAACAATGCTACAGTGCATCTTTTAGAAACAAAGAAGATAGGAGTAGGAGGAAGCCATTTGGCCGTTCAAGCCTGCACGGCCATTCTTCACGATCATGTGTATGCATACTGCTGAAACGTAGATATGCTGACGGTGGATGTTTAACATGGTGGTTGAGATGTGCTGAATAGTAATTATACTTCAGAAGCAAAGAATTTTTGGGATGCCGTGAAGTCATGAAAGATGGTCAGTAAATGCAACTTCTGGGGGGAAAAAGCCTTTTTTCTGCAATAATAATCTTTTGGACAGCACGTTTCTGTTGCTAATAAGAACTGAAAGAACTGCTGATGTTGTAAATCAGGAACAAAAACAGAAGTTGCTGGACAAGCTCAGCAGGTCTAGCAGCATCTGTGAAGAAAATATCAGAGTTAACGTTTCTGGTCTGGTTTCCCTTCCTCAGAACTGATGGTAGCTGGGAAAACGTCAGTTTATATGCAGAAAATAGGGAGGGGGATAGGGTATGGACTAAACGATAGCATAGAGCCCAAAGAGAGAGATGAGTAGTTGATAGACAAAGGAGCTGATAACGTTCTGGCTAGGAGGGTGAGTAGTTGTTAATGGGGACTGTTAGTGACTACCAACAGGTAATGTGTAATGGCGGGCTGTGTGATAACAAGGCCTGGTGTGTTGGGTAGGTGGCGAGGACGTGGAGAGTTTAGGCCCTAAAATTATTGAACCTAATTGAGTCCAGAGGGCTGCAGGGTCCACAAGTGGAAAATGAGGTGTTGTTCTTCCAGCTTGTGTTGAGCTTCACTGGAGACAGAGATGTTGGTCAACAAACAGGGTGGTGTGTTAAAGTGGCAGGCAACAGGTAGCTCAGAGTCTTTTTTTTTTTTTTGCGATCACATCTTGGATGTTCTGTGAAGTGGTCACCCAATCTATGCTTTGTTTCCCCAATGTAGAGGAGACCACACTGTGAGCAGCGAATGCAAAAGACTAGATTCGGGGAAGTACGGGTAAAGTGTTGCTTCACCTACAAGGTATGTTTGAGCTCCTGGATAGTGGGGAGGGAGGAGGTAAAATGGCAGGTGTGCACCTTTTCCAGTTGCAGGGGAAGATGCCACGGGGCTGTGGGGAATGTTGAGGGTGAAGGAAGAATGGACCAGGGTGTCCTGGAGGGAATGGTCCCTGCAGAAGGTGGACAAGGGAGGGGAGGGGAGGGGAGGGGAATGTGGCTGGAGGTGACATCTTGCTGAAGGTGGTGGAAATGGTGTCTGGTCTTCTGGATGTGGATGCTGGTGGGATGGTAGGTAAGGACATGGGGAACCCTTCTGCTGTTGCGGGAGGGAAGAGAAGGGGCGACGACAGAAGCGGTTGAGGGCCCTGTTGACAACGGTGCTGGAAAATCCTCAGTTGAGAAAGAAGGTGGACCTTCTGGAAGCTCCCTTGTCAAAGTTGGCCTCATCTGAACATACGCGATGGAGATGGAGGAACTGAGAGAATGGGATGGAGTCTTTATATGGAAGCAGGGTGAGAGGATGTATAGTCCAGGCAGGTGTGGGAGTTGGTGGGTTTATAGTGGATGTTAGTGGCCAGTCTGTCCCCAGAAATGGAAACAGATGTCGAAGAAGGGAAGGGCAGAGGCTGAGAATAGACCAGGTGAAAGTGAGGGCAGGGTGGAAATTGGAAGCGAAATCTATGAGCTTTTCCAATTCCGGACAAGAGAGGGAAGCAGCACCAATGATATCATTCTTATACTGGAGAAAGAGCTGTGGGTGGGTGCCATAACAGGACTGGAACAAGGAATGTTCCATGTACCTCATCAAGAGACAGGCATAACTGGGGCCCATGCGGGGATACCCATGGCCACCACTCTGACCAGAAGAAGATGAGAGGAGTTAAAAGAAGTTGTTGAGGATGAGGATGAGTTCTGCCAAGTGGAGGAGGGTGGGGATGGTTGAGGTCTTTGCTCCAGGAGGAAGTGGAGAGCCCTAAGACTCTGCTGGTGGAGAATGGACGTGTAAAGGGATTGCATGTTCGTGGTAAAGAGGAGGTGGCTAGAACCTGAAAACTGGAAGTTTTGAAACCGGCATAAAGCGTCAGCAGAGTGGCTGATGTACGTGGGCAGGGATTGGACCAGGGGATAGAAGACGGAGTTAAGGTAGGAAGTCAAGAGTTCTGTGGGGCAGGAGCAGGCCGAAACAATGGGTCTGCCCGGACACTGTTGTTTGTGGATTTTTGGAAGGAGGTGGAAGTGAGCCGTGCAGAGTTGGGGGACCTGTGCAGGGCAGGGGGGTTATCAGCTTGGCAGCAACAGGGGAGGAGGTGATCAGTTACCGTAGTAGATACAATGGCCTGATGTATCATGGTTGGAGGAGGTACCTTAGATCTGGCGCTCAGCCTCTGCAGTGTAGAGGTCAGTATGCCAGGCTGCTGCAACCATCACTCTTATCTGCAGGGTTAGATAATAACGGTGTCAGGGTTAGATCTAAGTGCACGGAGTGCAGTCAGTCGGAGGGAGATAGGTTGAATTTGGTGAGGGGGGGGTCAGAGAAATTGAGGCAGCCAAAATAACATCCACTGTTGTCAATGAACAGATCGAGTGCAGGTAAAAGGGTAGAGGGAGTGTGTTGGTACTGGGCGAAGGGGTCTGTGGGTCGTGGAGAGGACTCTTGTCCAAAGGAATGAGCATGGAGGCGAAGACAGCGGAAGTAGAATTCAACATGATGTCGTGCCAGAAATTCATTAAGGTGGGGACGCAGAGGAATAAAGCTGAGATCTTTGCTGAGTACAGAAATGTTCAGCATCGGAGAATGAGAGGTTAGGAGGGATGGTGAATGCCCAACAGAAGGTGGGGTTGGGAGAGGGTATGGATTGAGAGGGAAGGGGAGAAGAGGAAGGTTCCGGAGGGCCATGGGTATCTTTTGAGTTGTTGCATCGATTCATCCCATCAGCATCCAAATCCAGAAGATCATCAAATGCCATTTCCATCACCTTCACCGAGATGTTACCATCATGCGCGCATTCCTTTACCCTCCCTTGTCTGTCTTCTGCAGAGACTGTTCCCTCCGGAACACGCTGGTGCACTCTTCCTTCACTCTCAACACCCCCCCAGGGCACCGTCCCCTTGAAACTGGCGAAGGTGCAACACCTGCCCATTTACCTCCGCCTTCCCCACGATCCAAGGGCTCAAACATACCTTCCAGATGAAGCAACAGTTCATCTGCTCTTCCCAGAATCTAGTTTACTGCATTCGCTGTTCACAATGTGGTCTCCTCTACATTGGGGAGCAAAGTGCAGATTGGGTGACAGCTTCGTAGAACATATACATTCTGCTTGCAAAAAAACCCTGAGCTACCTGTTGCCTACCACTTTAACACACCACCCTGTTCCCTGGCCAACATCTGTGTCTGGCTTGCTGCACTGTTCCAGCGAAGCTCAGTGCAAGCTGGAAAAACAACACCTAATTTTCTACTTGTGGACCCTACAGCCCCCCGGACTCAATATCATGTTCAATAATTTTAGGGCCTAAACTCTTCCATGTCCTAGCTCCCTACCCCACACACCCAGGCCTTGTTATCACAGCCTGCCATTACACATTGCCTATCGTTACTCACTAACTGTTCTCATTAACAACTATTCAGCCTCCTAACCAGATCATCATCATCAACTCCTTTGTCTATCCAACTGTTCTTTCTTTTTGGGCTGTATCCTGTCGTTTACTCCCTACCTCATCCCCCTCCCTATTTTCTGCATATAAACCAACATTTCCTCAGCTGCCGTCAGTTCTGAGGAAGGGTCACTAGACCTGAAACGTTAACTCTGATATTTTTTTCACGGATGCTGCCGGACCTGCTGAGCTTTTCCAGCAACTTCTGTTTTTGTTCCAAGTTTTTATAGCTTTCAGTTGGAAATTGAAAATATCAACAGTTTGACTGCTGCTACTATCTTCAGATATATCTTGGTAATTGTGGCTCATACTTTGTAGGTAGAGAATTGAAACCAATGTAGAAGGTGACTAATGGTTTCTGTAACACACAGTACATACATTGCCCTTGAAGGCTGTTGTGGCACAGTGGTATTGTCCGTACATTTGGGCTGGAAGATTTGGGACCAAGTACCACGTGCTCTCGAGGTGTGGCGCAGCACATCCGAACAGGTTGATTTAAAAATATCACTTAAACTGCTTTGGATCAAGTGAAGTTTGTCTGGCCACATATTATTTCATCAGTTGAGTGCACAGCTGTGTTTTTTGTAAATTGGTTTCCAGGATGTGAGTATCGCTGGCCAGGCTAGCATTCATTTCCCTATAGAAGTTGCTGCTGAGCAAGAATCCTTAAACCACTGCAGCTTCTGTGTGCATTGTTGAGAAAGGTGCCCTTTGACCCATGACAGTGAAGGATCAGCGATATGTTTGCAAGTTGGAATGGTGTGCACCTTGGAGGGTGTGATGTTCCCATGTTCTTTTTGCCCTTGTTCTTCTGAGAGATAGAGGTCACAGACTTGCAAGGTGACATTGAGGAATCTTGGTGAGTTGCCACACTGTATTTTGTAGATGGTACCAACTGCTGGGATGTGGGTGTGTTGATGGTGGAAATTAATGTTTAAGGTGACGTAATAGAGTCATACAGCATAAAAACAGGCCCTTCACCCCACCATGTCTTTGGTGACCAATAAACACCAAACTACACGAATTCCATTTACTTGCACTTGATCCAAAGACTATTAAGCCGTGGCATTTTAAGTACTCATCCAGTAGCTGCTTAAATGTTGAAAGTGTACTTGCCTCCACCACCTTCTCAGGCAGCACATTCCATATGCCTGTCGTCTGCTGGGTGAAAAAGATTTTCCTCAGATTACCTGTAAATCACTTACTGCTAGCCTTAAACTTTTGCCCTCTGGTCTTGGACATGGGGAAGAGATTCTTAAAATCTACTGCCTATGCCTTTTATGATTTTGTATACCTCAATCAGATAACTTCTCAGCCGCCTCTGCTCCAAGGAAAACAAACACAGCCTAATCAGTCCTCAACTGAGACTTTTCATCCCAGACAACATCGTGGTCAGTCTCCTCTGCTCTTTCTCCAGTGTAATCGTGTCTGTCCAATACTGACTGCGCGCAGTGCTCCGTCTGTGTTATGATCAATGTTTTATAAAATTGTAACAAGATTTCCTTGTTCATGTATTCTGTGCCCTGGCTAATGATGGCAAGAATCCCAAATGGTGCCTTCACACACTGTATGCCTGTGATCATACCTATGGGGATCTAAGAACTTGTACATCAGGTCCCTTTGTTCCTCCATACTTCCTAGGGACCTTCCACTCATTGTGTATATCTTACCTGTATTAGACCTTCCAAAATACATCACCTTGCACTTATCTGAACTGAATTCTATATGGCGTTGCTCTGTCCAGTTTACCATGTGATTGATGTGAGACGGTAGCCTAAGACCATCCGCCTCACTCATCAACACCACCAATTTTTGTACTATCTGTAAACTTGCTAATAATACTTCTATGCTCACATCCAAGTCGGTAATGTATTTAAAATCAGTGAAATCTGTGGTACACCGCTTGTCACGGGCTTCCAATTTCAAAAACTATCCTCCACCATCACCATTTGCCTCCTATTTGCAATCCAATTTTGCATTCAGTTTGGCAGTTTGCCTTGGAGTCCATGGGGTCTTGCCTTTTGGATCATGCGTCCATGTGGGATCCTGTCAAAGACCTTATTGAAGTCCATGCAGACTGCATCAACTGCACTACCCTCATCAATATATTTAGTCACTTTTTTTTCAAAAAAAAGTCAATTAGATTAGTCAGACAGGATGTTCCTCTAACAAATCAGCTGTCCTTGATCAGTCCCTGCTTTTCCATGTATAGAATAATCCTTCAGTTTTTGTTCCCAATAATTTTCTGACCACTTGTCAGACTAACTGATCTGTAATTACCTGGCTTATCCCTGGTGCTCTTCTTGAACAAAGGAATCACATTAGCTATCTTCCAGTCGTCTGGCACTTCACCCGTAGCCAGCAAAATATTAAGTATATTTTCCACAGCCCCGGTAATCTCCTGCCATGCCACCCATAGCAGCCTGGGAGCTCCTCCTTTATTAATCCTAACATTCTTTAGAATTTCACCTAAGCCAGCTGAAGTCCCCATCTGCAGTGAATTTTTCCTCTTGTGAATACAAATGAGAAATTGGATGCTTTGCCCAGTTGTATTGAGCTATTGCTGTTAGATCTATTCTCCTCTAGATAAATGGAGAGTTCTCAACCATGCTGTTGACTGTTTGGGTTAGATTGGCAAGTTACTTATTGATGAAGGGTGTAAACCCAAAATGTTGACTTTCCTGCTCTGATCTGCTGTGTTCCTCCAACTCCACACTGTGTTGACACAGTCTCTGACCCATTCTTGTAACCAGTGTATTTTCATGGCTGGCCCAGTTACATTTTTGGCCAGTGGTGATCCTTGCAAACTCAACCATGCTGCTGATGGTAGGGCTATCAGGAATGGTAAATGGAATTCATTGTCAAGAATAGATGCCTATTAGTCATGTGGTATGAATATTATTTGCCACTTATTAGACCAAGCTGAGTGTTGATCCAATCTTGCTGCGTGAGATCACGGACTGCTTCATTATCTATGGAGTTGTAAATCGACCCGAGCACTAGTGAACATCTCTACTTTTAACCTTATGATGAGAGAAGTCACATGGAATCCAGGGTGAGCTGATAAGGTGGATATAGAACTGGCTTAGCCATAGAGTAGTGGTGGAAGGGTGTTTTTCTGTCTGGAACTCTGTGATCTGGTGTTCTACTGTGTGTGTGCGTGTGTCTGTGTGTGGAGAAACAAGTGGATGAGGTAGTCAAGAATGCATACAGCATATTTGCCTTCGTTGGTCAGGACGCAGAATAAAAATTAGCAAATCATGTTGCAGCTGTATGGAACTTTAGGTCAAGTTTGGTATATTGTGTGCAATTCTGATCACCACACTACCAAATGGATGTGGAGGCTTTGGAGAGGTTGCAGAAATGGTTTACTAGGATGTTGCCTGGTTTGTAAGGTATTAGCTATGCAGAGAGATTGGACAAACTTTGTTTTCACTTGCATGTCAAAGGATGAGGGGCAACCTGATAGAAGCGTGCAAAATTGAGAGGCATGGATAAAATGGTTAGTCAGAGTCTTTTTCCCAGGGTAGAAATGTCAATTACTAGTGGACATGGGTTTAAGGTAAAAACGGGATGAGTTTGAAGGAGATGTGAGGCAAGTTTTTTTTAACATAGATTGATAAGTGCCTGAAATGCACTGCCAGAGCTGGTGGTGGAGGCGGCTACAATAGCAATGGTTGAGAGGCATCTTGACAGGTATGTGCTTAGGAAGGGAATAGTAGGATATAGACTGCATAGAGGCAAAAGGTTTTTAAAGGCATCATGTGATGGCACAGTCTTGGTGAGTTGAAGGGACTGTTCCGGTGCCATACTGTTCTTTGTTCTTTGTTCTTTGTTCTTTGTTTCTTGCAGCAGTTGAAGGTGTTTAGGCCCAGCAGCAATGTTTTGGAGCTCGGGTGATTTACCTACAGCAACCATAGATATTTCCTTTTATACTACCTATGACTCTAGCCAGCTGAGAATGGTCACCCAATTCCCATTCATATCCATTTTGCTAGGACTCCTTGATTCTGTACTTTGTCAAGTGTTGCCTGTATCACTATTAGAACTGTTATTTGTTCCATCTTTGAGGCAAGGCTGTAGCCAGGTAATCCTGGTAGAACTCAAACTGCATACCCATCAGCCAGGAACAGCTTCTTTCTGGCCATTATCAGACTTTTGAATGGACTGTAGCCTCACATAACGTAACCTGCAATGTAACCTGTATGCCTCTAAGTATTTTTGATCTATATATTCTTTGCTTGCTGTGATCTGTCTTTACTGCTTGTAAACAAAGCTTTTCACTGTACTTCAGTACTCTTGACAATAAATCAATCAATTAATCAAGGTATTGCGGTGTAAATACCCATTGGTAGATCTGATCATTCTTTTCCCTTACTTTACTGATGATAGAGAGTAGAGTGTTGAAACAGTAATCGGCCGGACTGGATTTGTCCAACCTTTTTGTGAACAGGAGTAAGCTAGGAAATTTTCCACTTTAATGGGTAGATGCCAGTGTTGCAGCTGTATTAAACAGCTGAGATGCTACTGACTCTGTAAGTGTTCAGTGCTGCAACTGGGGTGGCGCAGGGCCCGTAGGTTTGGCTGTATGCAATGTGTTCAGCCACTTCTTGACATAGTCATACAAGATAGGAGCAGTAGTATTCCATTCAGTATTATCATGACTGATCAAGATCAATATCCTACCCTGCTGTCCACCATTACCCCTTGATCCCTTTCACCATGAGCTATATCCATCTCCTTAAAAACACAATATTTTGGCCTTGACACTTTCTGTGACAGTGTATATCGTAGGCTCACCAATCTCTGGGTGAAGAAATTTCTCCTCATCTCAGTCTTAAAACATTTAACCCCTCATCCCATTCTGGACTCCTCCACCATCAGGAGCATCCTTCCTGTATCTAATCTATTTGGTTGTGTTTGAATTTTATAGATTTCTGAGATCCACTCCCTCATTCTTCTAAACTCCAGTGAATACAATCCTAACTGACTCAATCTCTCCTCATACGTCAGTCCTGCCATCCCAGGAATCCATTTGGTAAACCTCCAATAAGGAGACCAAAACTGTACACAGTATTCCACATGTGGCATCCCCAATTCCCGGTGTAACTGCAGTCAGAT
Source organism: Ginglymostoma cirratum (assembly GCA_024137785.1). Classification (NCBI taxonomy): domain Eukaryota; kingdom Metazoa; phylum Chordata; class Chondrichthyes; order Orectolobiformes; family Ginglymostomatidae; genus Ginglymostoma; species Ginglymostoma cirratum. The sequence continues at coordinate 872,236 of JAHRHZ010000032.1, forward strand.
ATCTTTGCTCCTGTACACTCATTCTCTCACTGTGAAGGCAAAGATACAATTTACTGCCTTTACTACCTGCACACTCACTTTCAGCCACTGTTGCACGAGAGTGCATTGGACTTGTTGAATATTCCCTTAATTTACAGCTATTCGAATAATAATTTGCCTTCCTGCTTTTTGCTACCAAAGTAAATAACTTGACACTTATCCAAATTATACTATATCTGCCCACTGACTCAACTTGTCCAAATCACACTGCAAGATTCTGCACCTTCGTTACAGCTCACACTTCCACCCAGCTTTGTGCCATCTGCAAATTTTGAGATATTACATTTAGTTCCTCAACTAAATCATAATACCTATTGTGAATAGCTGGGAACCTAGTACTAATCCCTCTTGTAGTCCACTACTCTGTGCCTGCCATTCAGAAAAAAAGACCCATTTATTTCTACTGTTTCTCCTGTCTGCTAACCTTTTTTTTTTAAATCCATCTCAATGCACCATCCCCAGTCCCATGTACCTTAGTTTTACACATTAAAATCTTAGGTGGGACTCTGTCAAAAGCCTTTTAAAAGCCCAAATAGACCACATCCTGTGGCCCCATGGATCAACTTTACAGGGTACATCCTTGAAGAATTCCAGTAGATGTGTCAAGCATGATTTCCCTTTTGTAAATTCATGCTGACTGTGTCTGATGCTATCACAGTTTTCTAAGTGCTCTGCTATAAAATCCTCGATAATGGTCTCCAGCATCTTGTCCACTACTGACATCTGACTCACTGGTCTATAATTTGTGGTTTTTTTCTCTACGCCCCTTTTTATATAGGGGGCTACTTTAGCTATGTTAGCTAAAGAATTTTGGAAGATGAGTGCCAATGCATCCACTATTTCTAGGGCCACTTCCTTAAGTAGTCTGGGATGTAGATTATCAGGCCCTGGGGATTTAACAGCCTTTAATCCCATCAATTTCTCAAACAGCGTTTTTCTAATTCTACAGATTTACATCCGGTCCTCCCTCTCACTAAACTCAGTGTTCCCCATCATTTCATTAATATGTGAACTGAGTTAAATGAGCAGAAGACTGGTATTTTGTGATGCTCGGGATCTCCAGAGAAGACCAGGATGGATTATCCTTTCTGGCCAAAGACGATTGCAAATGCTTTAGTGTTGTCTTTAGCTCTCGTGCAAATAGGTTTCTCATTGTTTAGGACGGGACGTTTGCGCAACCATCTCCTGTTCTTTAATTGTCCACCATTCTTCATATTTGATGTGGCAGGTCTGAAGATAGGACCCGACAGCTCTAGTCCAATGCACAAATGTAGGTGCTGCTGAATTCAATACCATGTGCCTTCATTTCTCATCCTAGTCAAGAGTATTTCTTGTATTTTCTATTTCAGATTTTCACCATCTAATGGATTTTGACTTTATATTGATTCTCTTTTAGAATAGGACTATGATGGGCAAGTGTAACGCAATTGTCAGCCAGTCAGACAAGAGGGTAAGAAACAGTGACCAATACCTCTGGGCAGGAGCAGGATCAATTGGCGTGAAAAGATTGATGTCATTTTTAACAAAAATTGTTGACTACAGAACACCTCATGACGTTCTCTCTTGTACTTTTCTCCCCCGTTTCCCTTTTTTCTTTTGCAAATATTTGGTTAGATTGGTTGCGGAAAGGGCATTTTAAGATTTAAGCGCCTAGATTTTGTATCAAATTAGAGAGTTTGGAAAGCACTGTAATTCATTTTTGCTTTTTCCTGTGAAACACATTCCTCTCCAAAACTGTACATGCAGAAATTAGCTACAACTTAATCAGTATTAGGCCATGCTGTAGTTGAACATTTTACCTATGGCCTTTGACAGCTCTTGCTGTCCTGCTACACAGAGCCATCTGCAATCTAGTATGCCACCTGGTGTAGAAAAGTGTGTTCACGTTTCAAAGTCTGAAATGAAATTGTTTGAGTTTTATATTTGTAGATTTGGAGTAACAGTGAAATAGCTGAAATATTGAGCCCCAAAATCTCATTTCAAGCTCTCTTGTTTCATAATGTGCATTTCAGTGCCGAATGTTTATACGTGTTTGCATTAATTTGCAGCTACTGAAATAAATTAATTTTCAAGTCTCGCAGTTAGACTTTAAATTACATGTTGATAACTTTAAAATATTCATTCATACAGAATATTTACTTTCTAATTTATTTTATTTCAGTGCAAAACAGTTGGTGCGTGGTGAACCAAATGTTTCTTATATCTGCTCACGGTACTACAGGGCACCGGAGTTGATCTTTGGTGCCACAGATTATACCTCCAGTATAGGTGAGTTTTTTGTTGTTTTTAGTAATTTGAAAGTTATCAGGCACTTTGTTGGTCTGCATGTTTGATCAGGTCTCTGCAACAGCTAGCCTTAAAATTTTGACATCGCAGTTGCTGTCGATTTCCTGTGTTACTCATATTTCATTCTACAATCCTTTTTGAAACTGATTCATTCTTAGGAGTGTCAGTTCAAAGCACTTATGCAATGAAACGTTGCTCATAACTTAATGTATGAGCAGTGAAAAGCTTTTGTTGTACAAGAGCCTTGCTCATTATACTGGTTTTAAAATTCAGGATTGTGAATTTGCTCATCAATGAATCATTAAGTTATTTTAGTCAATTTTTTTCTAAGTCAAAAACGCTACTGTATGTGTTTTTCAAAAAATGGTTTTTGTTCAAGTGAGTTCCCTTTAGCGTACACTAAGATGGAAATTGATTTATAGTGATTTGAGGCTGTTATTGTAGAATTAATGGGGCTAGTTTCAGTATGTGATCTTATACTTTTAGGTCTGACTCTAACACAATTTTCTGGCCTTTTGGGGATTTGCATGAATCCGTGTTTGTACAGGTCCAGTAGAGGGAATAAATTGACAGTGGAAAATGTGGAAGAATTTGTTATGTTATATCCAATTGACACACAAAATTTATCAAATGCTGTGTTTTCAAACCTGCCATGCAAGCAACAGCATGTAAAAGTACTATAATCTAACAAACCAGTAAAACATGGGCTGTGTGATGTCTCCCTCGGTACACCTCAGAGGTTAAACCTGAAAATGCGCCAATGATGTGGTCATTTTTTTCCAATATTGTTAAGTTCAAATCTCCTCCAATGTTATTGGGTTATGCCCAAACTTGAAATAGATGGGTATCGGCATAACTAATCGGAGCCCAAGCAAAATGCTGAACCCAGACTATGCACTTTGCTATTTTAACATTCACTTCTTTTAATCATCTTTCATGGACATCAGACACTGAATGTTTGTGAAACCTGCATTTGGATGAAGTTTTCAATTTTGGATGTGACTTGTGCAATAAAAATCTGTTCATAGAAATAAAATGCAGTGCCTTTTTGAGCAATTTTTAATTAAGTACCTTAAGAATACCTTTTTGAATTTGGAAGTCTGGTTGCATTGTTTGAACCTGGAACAACTAGGTCTGACAGTTGGAGTGTGACCAATTTTGTTAGTGGAAATTCAGCCTGATGAGGGATTTGATGAACGGTTATGAAAGATCAGGGAGGCTTGACTCAACCATAGCCAAGATTCTGCCAATTTTCAGTCATGTATTCCCTCTGTCAGATTAACACTACAGAGTCAGAGTCCTACAGCATGGAAACAGACCTTTTGGTCCAAAGCATGTATGCTGACAAAGTTTCGCAAACTAAACTAGTCCCACTTGGCTGCATTTGGCCCATATCCCTCTAAACCTTTCCTATTCATGTATCTATCCAACATTTTATAAATGTTGTAACAGTACCTGCATCTACCAATTCTTCTGGCAGTTCACTCCACATACGAACTGCTGTGTGTGGAAACAGTTGCCCCTTTCTTCTTTCTCCTCTCACCTTAAAAATATGCCCCCTAGTTTTGAACTCCACTACCCTAGGAAAAGACACTTGCTATTCATCTTATGTAGGCCATTTAAGATTTTATAAATCTTGGGTCACCCCTGAACGTCTCATGCTGCAATGAAGAAAGTCCCAGACTTTACTGTCTATCCTTATAATTCAAACCCTCCAGTCCTGGCAATATCCTAGTCAATCTTTTCTGAACCCTCTCCAATTTAATAATATCCTTCCTAGAGCAGGATGACCAGAACTTTACACAGTGCTCCAAAAGTGGCCTCATCAACATCCTGTGCAACCTTGACATAACATCCCAACTTCTATACTCAGCAGAGTGAGCAATGAAGGCGAGCGTGCTAAATGCCTCCTTTAACCATCCTGTCTATCTGTGATGCAATTTTCAAAGAATTGTGTACCCGAGCTTCTAGGTCTTTGTTCGACAGCACTGCCCGAAACCCGTACTATTAATTGTACAATTCTTTCCCGTATTTGTTTTCCCAAAAATGCAATGCCTCCATATTTATCCAAATTAAATTCCATCTGCTGCTGCTCATAGGTGCAAATGTGAAGTAGTCTACAGGTTTAACTGTCTAACTCAACAGATTTACCTCTGGATTTCTTGCATTGCCTCCCTTGAGTGTTGAGTCTTTTTGGAAAGTACAGTTCTACAATCTTCCTTAATCTCCCAGAAGCTGGAAAAACTGATCATTTCAAGTGTTTTATATTACTTGGCAGAGTATTGTTACAAGCTAAAGGGAACAGTCTGCTGTACCTCAGACTGGCCTAATCAATACAATGAGGAAAAAACTTCAAATTGGCCTGGGGATCAATCTAGTGCTGATCATCCATCTTTTAAAAATAACTTGGGACTGCTGCAGACTCCTTCACTAGAGTATTTACTAACTTGATAGCTCTGAATAAGTATCATATTGGTTTGAAATGCTGTTTGTTTGCGAAATAAATGGTGCACAAGTAGGTCACTTCTGCCATTTGATGAATGCATGACAGTGAAGAGAGAATTTTGAAACATTGTGGCAAGAAAATAAGCCAAGTTTTAGATTAGTGACTTATTTTGCATCTAGTTTTCAGATGAAGACTTTGAAATGTGAATCTCTGTACTTGCTTTGGAAATGAGTTAAACAGCATCACATTTTTCCCCTCTAGATCTTGTCATTAGCCTAAGTTTAATGTAATAGAGCTGTTTAATTCTTAATTGTTCAATTGTTCTCCACTGTTAAAACTATCCGGAATAGTAAATTTATGAAAGTGTGCAATGTGATATCAATTTAGCACTAAACTTCAGAGTGAATCTAATATTGATTGTGATCACCTTTCAAAAAAAATGCTTTTGTAGTACTGCTGTGAAAATTAACCGCTTATCTTGATTTCATATTTGTAGATGTATGGTCAGCTGGCTGTGTGTTAGCAGAGCTATTGCTAGGACAGCCCATCTTCCCTGGTGACAGTGGTGTTGATCAGCTGGTAGAAATTATAAAGGTATAATCCCATTTCTCTAAATACTTTAGTCTTTTATGTGCTAATTTCTAAATGGTTTGTTTCATCAGTTTACCCCTCTATACGCACCCTTATCGACAGCCTACTCAATTATAATGCTTCAACAAAGAAAGGATGACATTAAACTCATTACAATGCATTTCTGCAATTATCTGATTATTCAATTTGACGGGTGCATTCACTGCTTGTCACTTTTAAAAACGGTTTCTGTTATTTCATTCAGTTTTTCTTAATATGATACCACTTGGAGCCTTGAGGTAGTTCTTGATTGCCTTTGCATCAATGATTTATTTCATGCATGTGGATGTACTCTTTGTGAAGATGGTTTAAATTATGTTCTATTCAATTGTGCCATCGCAGGCAGCTTTATTTTTCTGCTGAGAACTGAGCTTTTAATGCATTTCAGTCAGTTGCTCATGTCCAAAATGGCCATGAGATAATCTGTAGATGATCCCAACTTTCTGATCTAGCTATTTGTACATGATTGAACTTATTTCAAAGATTGGGGCCATCCCTATGGTTGATAGCCTAACATCCTTGTAGACAATTATTGAATACTGTAGCATTATATCTTGGTGACCAATTTTCATGTGCAAATATTTGAGGATGTGTTGAACAATAATGTACACTTTGGTAATGTATCATCTAATGAATTGTATTAGTGTATAATATTCATCTGATTATACAACACATGAGATTTTACTGCATTTGTTTCTAGGTCCTGGGAACACCAACAAGAGAGCAAATCAGAGAGATGAATCCCAACTACACCGAGTTCAAATTCCCTCAGATCAAGGCACATCCTTGGACTAAGGTAAAAAAAACCATATTCTTTTGACAGTGAAACTAGGTCTTGTTTAGTAGGCCAAGAACTAGTAACAAGCCCAGTTGGGGTTACTTTTTATTACTGACATTTGGCAATCTGACAATAGAAACTACCATAAATTTTATTGACCCCAAAAAATAGTTTTTAAGAAAACCTGTCCAAGTAATATAAACCTATGTTTTAGTTGCTAGTTCTTTTTCTTGCCTGATATGATTAATAAGAGAATTTTCATTAAGCATTAACATTTTTCAAATATTGATACGGTAAATGTATCTCTCAGCCATTAGTTCTTGAAAGATAAATTGGTAATGAACCAGATTTGTTTTTCTGTTGAGCAGTTTTTATTCTAATAAATTCATATTAACACTAGATTGGCATTAATCTATGAAACTGCAGCATTAAAAGCATTTTCAGTTGCTGATCAATGCACATTGTGCTTTTGAAAACAACTTGTTGAAGAATTTTATGTTCATTGTACTGAAAGTTTCACTATTGGGTCAGTACTAGGAAGTTGATCAGACCACAGGACAGACTGAAAAAAATTGTGAAATCCTGACTGTGCTCCAGACCACTGAGTGAATCCACCAGAAGAGTATGTATATAGTTGGTCTCACTGGTAAAAGAAGATAATCTTGAGTAATTGCAGAATGAATATGTCAGCTTATTGTGTATGAGCAGATGACCTGCTGTTTGATCAATTGATATGTGAATGCATAGAAGAGATAAGTAAGATACTGAGTCTGAGGGAAGACATTGAGAAAATGAGACTAGTGTGGGGGAGTTGGAGTGAGCAAATGAGAGTTTTTGTGAATATGAATGTGTCCATTTGAAGTTGAGCAAAGGAAAACAAGTGAGTCAGTGATTCATGAACAAAGTTGTGATCCAGAGAAAAGCATCTCGCTCCTCATGTTGCTACAATATTGGAAAAATGAGTGGGGTGAGGTCAGAAATAAAAAAGACTTCAGGTCTTACTGATAAGTAGTGCCTGACTATTCAGATAATGTACATGACTTCAGCTAAATCATCCAAAAGACTTGTTTCTGATTGCTTTGTGGTTCATTTACTGAAATAGTATTGATGCTTCATGACCTTTAAAATGAATATATGCTATTCTCATTATTTATTTCTTATAACTTTTTCAAATTTTTTATACTATTTGTTTTAAACAGTACTTTTCTTGATTGTACATGTGCAGATTTGACACCAGATTATATGGGTGTTATTTAATGTTGTCTAATAGAAGTGTCAAGCTAACTGTCTTCAGTATTGCATGTTGACATAGAACGATACATATAGGGGCTGAAATCTGGTTTCTAGTCTAATCACCCAGCTGTCAGTAAGTTCCAATAAAATATGCACCTCTGAATTTGAGGTCTTCTAATTGTTCACTGAGAATATATTGCACTTTTCTAGAGAAGTCCAAAAGCTAAAAATTTCAAGTTTTGACTATTTTATGATAGACCAAGCAAATTCCTCATGTAACTAGACATTATTTTGTAATGTGATCTTGCGAATAAATAATTAATTGCTCCTTATGAGACATAAAGCTTTCACATAAACTAGTTATTCTTGCAAATCCTTGATTTGTATCAAACTAGCAGTTATGCTTAACTTAAACAATTTTCCATAAATATACAAAGGTTCCTGGTGGCGTGATGTTCTATTGAATTGTTGTCAGTTCTCCAAGAACTCGAAACACTGAATGAGAAATGACATGTATCCTTCTGCTTCAGGTTCAATCTGTCATTTGACCTAATGCTTACTTTACCCACATCATTGAAAGCTGATGCTCTTCGGGATAGCAAGAGCAATTGTTTTATATTCACGCCCTTGAAGGAAATCTAGAAATTTAAACCCAAAGTTTGTATCAGGGCTATTTGAACTTAATCAGTGATTTGCGCATTAGATATAGGCATTTCAGCTTGGGAAATTCTCTTGGATATGGTTTTCTTATTCTTTGTATGTAGTTCAATCTCCACATGCCTTTTAGCTTTCTGGATAACCCAGTTTTATCTTTGATCATTGTATTTTTCTGCCCAGTTGATATCCTACCATTGCTTGGTTAGTTTCCATGATGTGTCTCACTTTCAAAAATTGAGATAAACAGTAGAATGCATTCTACATACAACAGTAAGATTGGGAGCAGTGCAGCCAAGTTGAATCCCATAAACTTTCAATGGTCACACACGTGCTGTCACGTGAGTGTCAAGTGCCCTAATACTTCCAGCTTTATTTAATGAGATTCCTTCAAATTCCTCCTTGGATTCAAACTTTTTATCTTCAGCAGAATTCCACTAATTCAAGAGTCATCGAGATGTACAGCATGGAAAGAGACCCTTCAGTCCAACTTGTCCATGCCAACCAGGTATCCCAGATAAATCTAGTCCCATTTGCCAGCATTTGGCCCATGTCCCTTTTAAACCCTTCCTATTCATATACCCATCCAGATGCCCTTTTAAATGTTGTTGTTGTAACAGCCTCCACCACTTCCTCTGGCAGCTCATTCCATTCACGCACACCACCCTCTGCATGAAAAAGTTGCCCCTTAGATCCATTTTAAATCTTTCCCCTCTCGCCTTAAACCTATGCCGTCTAATTTTGGACTCCTCCCCCCTGGGGGAAATACCTTGTCTGTTTACCCTATCCATGCCCCTTATGATCTTATAAACCTCTATAAAGTCACCCCCTCAGCCTCTGCTCCAGGGAAAATAATCCCAACCTATTCAGCCTCTCCAACCCCGGCAACATCCATGTGAATCTTTTCTGAACCCTTTCCAAGTCTCATAACATCCTTCCTATAGCAGGGAGACCAGAATTGCACACTGTGCTCCAGTAGTGGCCTAACCAATCTCCCGTACAGATGCAACATGACCGTCCAACTATCCTGTACTGCATGCACTGACCAATAAAGGTGAGCATACCAAACGCTGCCTGAACTATCCTATCTATCTGTGACTCCACTTCCAAGAAACTATGAACCTGCACTCCGAGGTGTCTCTGTTCAGCAACATCTCCTAAATCCTATATTTAATGCACTGATCAATAAAGACAAGCATTCCAAACTCCTTCATTATCCTACTTACATGAGATTCCACTTTCAGCAATACTCCCCAGGACCTTACCACATTAAGTGTATAAGTCCTGCCCTGATTTGCCTTTCCAAAATGCAGCACCACACATTTATCTAAATTAAATTCCATTAGCTGCTCCTCAGCGCGTTGGCCCGTCTGATCAAGGGCTCGTTGCGCTCTGAGGTAATCTTCTTCATTATTCACTACACCTCCAATTTTGGTGTCATCTGCAAACTTACTAACCATATCTCTTATGTTCACATCCAAATAATTTATGTAAATGATGAAAAGCAGTGGACCCAGCACCAATCCTTGTGGCACACTGCTGGTCGCTGGTCACAGGCCTCCTGTCTGAAAAGCAACCCCCCTCCACCACCACCCCGTGTCGTCTACCTTCCAGCCAGTTCTGTATCCAAATGGTTAGTTCTCCCTCTGTTCCATGTGATCTAATCATGCTAATTAGTCTACCATGAGGAACCTTCTCAAACGCCATACAGAAGTCCATATAGATCACATCCACCACTCTGTCCTAATCAATCCTCTTTGTTACTTTAAAAAAACTCAATCAAGTTAGTGAGAGAGAATAGGAACTGCAGATGCTGGAGAATCTGAGATAACAAGGTGTAGAGCTGGACGAACACAGCAGGCCAAGCAGC
>JAHRHZ010000032.1:882571-911258 GCA_024137785.1 Ginglymostoma cirratum
GCTGCTTGGCCTGCTGTGTTCGTCCAGCTCTACACCTTGTTATCTCAAGTTAGTGAGACGCTATTTCCCATGCACACAGCCATGTTGACTATCCCTAATTAGTCCTTGCCTTTCCAAATACATGTAAATCCTGTCTCTCAGGATTCCCTCCAACAACTTGCCCACCACTAATGCCACGCTCACCAGTCTACAGTTTCCTGACTTTTCCTTAAATAGTGGCACCGTGTTAACCAACCTCCAGTCTTCCGACACCTCACCTGTGGCTATTGATGACCCACATCTCAGCAAGGGCTCCAGCAATCACTTCCCTAATTTCCCACAGAGTTCTAGGGTACACCTGATCAGGTGAAAAGAATTTTAAACTAGAAACTTCCTTTAGCCCTGTACCAATAAAAATAGCATTTTAATGGAATGTTAATTTTTCATTCATTAGTGCAGTATAAGCCTGCAACCTCCTGAAAATTTGCATCCAGGGAACAGTGTGTTGGGGTTGCTACGTTGACTGCTTCATACTAGTTTCAGTACTGCCTAGAACAAAGTTGGGACTTGATACAAGGCTTTGAATAGATCACTCAAAACCATTCAAGGGTTACAGTTATTTGGAAATGGTGAGTGAGAGCGAGAAGTCAGCTGAAAGGTGCCATTTCTCACCATAATGGACCAGACAGTATAAATTCCAAGCGGAGTAGAATAACATAACTTCATCAGAGGCTGCACTGATTATGTCACCTAGCATGGTGACAAAACGTTTGAACGAAAACAAGCCAACTCAGCAAGCAAGTCAACAACCTTATGCACAACCCGAGCTACAGATCTTTGCCAAAACTTTGAAAGGTGCCACTGTTAAACTGTACTAAGAAGGCCGGTGGTTCTGTGTAGTTGGGGCTCAGGAAGTAGACCCCAAGTTGTTTGATAGCTCAGTGCATTTGAAAGTCAGGGCAAGTCCTTGGAGCTGTTAAATGCAGCTAAATGTTGGGATTAGAGCTGAAGAAAGCTTGGGGACTTGGAAGAAGTCATGTACATTAATAGTTCAATGCATCAAAGGGCAAAGGTGAAACAAGTCCACAGGCAATATTTGCCACATCGAAGATAATTGCAGAAAAGTTCCATAGTGTGAAAGTAACACATTAGCCAAGATAGAAGATGAGCTTGCAAATTATGAAACTGAGAAGGGATAAGTAGGTCTTTTATGATTGGCAAAATATGATATGTGGTATTCCACAGTCACCATTATCGGAGCTTCAACTTCTTACAATTCATAAAAATGACTTGAATGAAGGGATCAAAGGCGTGGTTGATAAATTTGCTGACAACAGTGGTTGGTTGGAAAATAAGTTGTGAGGCATGGAAGTTACAAAGGGGTGTAGAATATGTAAAGTGAGTAAGCAAAGACCTAGCAAATGTAGTAAGATGTGGGAAAGTATGAAATCCATTTTGTCAGGAAGTATTTTTTAAAAAAAGTTTTTAATGAGATTATATAGTGGTTTATTATTTTCAAAATCCTGGAATTGTGGCATTACCTTAAGTACCTGGAATCTCTATTACTGGTCATGTAAGTTACTGATAATATAAAATTTGGCAATGTGGTCTAAGATCCTAATAGTTTGCATTAATACAGTGCCTTTAACATCATAAGCAGGATGCTAGGGAATAGTTGGGGCTAAAAACAATGGCATTCATCTTGCCTGCATTTATTTGGAGCAGATTTTAGTACATTAGACAGTCTGTCAGAGCTAATTGTCATCAGTGTTCTGTTTTTGGGTCTTCTCACCAAATGACAGCTTGCAAATTTAAAAAAAATATGTGCCCAAGCGGTGTTCCTTGATGGACTCCAGAGAAAGCAATACAGTTACAGGAAGGAAAGTTGTTGTGGTAAATCTACTTGGGTAAGAATGGGACCAGGTGAAGTTGCACTCTATTGGACAGGTGAGGAAATACATCGTAAGTGAATGATGCAGACTGCTGTATTCAAGTTTGCAAAGAAGTTGAAATGTGAAATGCATCACAGTAATTCGGGATGTAATTAGTCCGTATGATTATGGTTATTTATTGTAGCAGGGCAAAACACACATTCTGAGAAAGAAACAGTTATGAGCCAACCGAGCAGCTAGGAAAGGAGGGCGGGTACTACAGGCCCATAAACGTTGAAAGATCGGTCACTTAGAGTAATCTGGTGAATGAAAAGCCACCGACTAGATAGCTGGTAGTTTGAATGTGCAATTGTAAGTGATTTATGGGAAGCACCTTCTCAGGAATGGATGTGGAGGAAGATGGCATTAAGAATGGAAGAGAGCTGAGTGATGGGAGTTACAAGGAAGTAATTAAAAATGTATATTATGTTATTGCCAATCTCAGCAAAAATATCACTCGTGTCTTACTGCTCACTTGTATGGCTGTTCATTTGAATGTGGGAGTTGATTGTAATGTAGGGATGAGGAAGACCATACCTGTGATTTAATATTTAATCACTTGTGGGATAGTTGACACATCCATGTTAAGAATATGAAAGTTGAAGTAGTTTGTCAATGAACTTGCAAGTTTTCTCAACTTATCTTGAGTTTCCTTGAAAATATGCTGATGGAAGCTAGAAGAATTCTTGAAAGGCAATATTGTACAAAATTTTGTTGTTTTAATTGATCGTGGGATGTGGGCATCATTGACAAGGTCAGCACGTATTGCCCAAACCTAATTGCTTTTGAACAGCAAATGGTGGGCTGTGTTCTTGAAATGCCACAGTATTTGTAATGAAGGTACTCCCAAGGTGCAGTTAAGGAGGAAGGATTTAATCCATTGACAATGAAACAAGTCTAATATTGTTCCAAATCACAATGGTAAGGGATCTGGGGAGAAACTTGAGTGGCAGTGTTCCCATGTATATGCTTTCTTTGTCCTACTAGGCGGTAGTTTTGTGAATTTAGTAATTTGAGGTCAAAGGAATCTTGGCGAGGTAGTGTTTTGCATTTTGTTGTTGGTCCGTGCTGCAGTCAAAATCTGTTATTAGTGGAGAGTGTGACTGTTTAAGGTGGGGTGTCAGTCTGCCGCACTGTTATCCTGGATCATGTCAAATGTCACATTGTTGGACCCTCACCCATCCAGGTAGGTCGAAAGTTGCCATTGCACCCTTGGTTTCTGGCATGTGGATGGTGGATTGGTTTTGGAGAACTTGAAGGGCTGTTCACTTGCCATAGAATTCATGGTCTCTGACCTGCTCTTGTAGCTCCAATACTCATGTAACTGACCCAGTTACATCTCTGATGGGGGTGACTACTCTGCAAATTCACACCAAACCCCACAATGAACAAGGATAATGATAATGGGCAAAAATTGTGTAGTAATCAGAGCATCTCAATTCTGAATTTTTTTTTTGTTGGTACGTGGTAGGTACAGGAAATCATTGAAGCAGTTGAAAATAAATGCTATGTTTCAGAGCTGTTACGCTGATGTCCCAAGCTGAGTTGTTCGCCCTTCCAAGAATTAAAAGCATGAAATTAAAACTGCGAAAGTGGTGAAGAGAGAGCCAGTCTTATGCTGTAAATTTAAAAAAAAGCGATTTCCAGTACAGTTGTCACTATTAAACATGAATGTAGCCACTGATGTCTTTGAATTCATTTCACATGCATTTTTGCAGAGTTAGATTTTAAGATGTCAGTTAAACTACTTGTGTTCTTGATCATGGTCCTTTGTACCCCACCCTAGCAAGGGAAAGTTGTCTGGGTTCCCACTCTTGATGGCCATCTGGCAACCCCTGAATTGTGTGCATGTAGAGGTCAGGTGAGATGCCCCAAAACTGCTTGACGCTCACATAATTGCCAGAGTTGCTTGAACTGAGAATTGTGCATGAGTTCATAACATTAGAGGTTGAGAGAAACTTGGCTGAGGTAAAATTGAGCAAAGCAATTTGCTCAACTATATTGGATTTTAATTTTAAATGAGGTAATTTGCAGGACTCTGTTAATGGTGTCAGATATAAATTTTTGTCTTTGTCAAAATTTAGATTTTGATATTTTATTGCTTCAAGAATGTTCATTCCTGTCAGAAAAACAAAGCTGAATGATTGATGCTGGTAACATTTCACTTTACACACACAACTGAGGAAGTGTCACTGGACCCAAAACATTAACTCTAATTTGTTTTCTTCGCAGATGCTACCAGACCTGCTGAGCTTTTCCAGCAAATTCTGTTTTTGTTCCTGATTTACAGCATCCGCAGTTTCTTTCAGTTTTTATTTAGCGCTTCATTTTAGCTTTTTTTTTATATTGAATTATTTAAGAAATGTGGCACAGAAACAAACCATTTTGGCCCAACCAGTCCATGCCAGGAGTAATGGTTCCATTTAAGCCCTTGAGAAGGTGGTGGTGAGCTGGCTTCTTGAACTACTGCAGTCTGTACACAATACCCTCTGAGGGAATTCCAAGATTTTGACCCAGCAATGACAAAAGAATAGCAATATATTTCCAAGTCAGAATGGGGAAAACTGCAGGTGGTGGTGTTCCTGCGTAACTGCTGTCCTTGTCCTTCCACATGGTAGTGGCCATGGGTTTGAAAGGTGCTGTCTAAAGATCTTTGTCAACTGAACATTGATGGTCAAGGGAGTGGCTACTTGTGGATGTGGTGCCAATTAAGCAGACTGCTTTGTCCTGGCTGGTGTCAAGCTTCTTGTGTTGTTGGAACTATATCCATACAGACAAGTGGTGATCATTTCATCACCTGACTTGTGCCTTGTTAGTGGTGGACAGGCTTTCAGGACTCTGGTGACTTGCTTGCCACGGCATTTCTAGTCTCTGACCTGCTCTTGTAGCCATTTTGTTTGTGGCGAGTCTGTTCAGTTTCTGGTTAGTTGTAATTCCCAGGATGTTGATAGTGGGGGGTTCAATGATGGTAACACCGTTGAATGTCAGAGGGTGATGGTTAAATTGCTCCTATTGGAGGAGGTCATTGCCTTCATCTATGCTATTAGCTTCCACCATACTTTGTGGCATTTAATTCCACATTCTCACCATCTTTGGGTAGAGCACTTTATTCTGAATTACCTGTTGGTTTTCCCTGACTATTTTATATTCATGGCTCTAATTATGCACTTTTCTGCAAAAGTAAACATTCTGTCTGCATCCACTTTATCAAAATATTTAATTTTATAGAACACTGATCAGGTTGTCCCTCAGCCTCTTCATAAAAAGGAGATCCAATCTGTCAATCCTTTCATGATATGTGGATACATGTATTTTGGGTATCAGGTAAATCTTCTCTGCATCCTCTATCCTTTCAATAACATAACTAGAACCACAAGCAGTATTCTTGTTGAACTAACAAAGTTTAATGCAGGTTTAGCCTAAATTTCCTACTTTTAGATTCTATCCATCTAGAATAAAACCTAGCCTTTTTTTTAGTAGTCTTGCTAATCTGTGGAGAGATCTAGATTCTCCCAAAAGAATTCTGCTATTCTGAGAATTTTCATATCCATTTGAGAAGGACATTGAATAACTCTTCTGGGTGAGATGTAATTAATAGTGCAGCACACCTCCAGTCCTGCACTGAACATTTGCTAATGACTTGAGTGCACAATCTTTGTGCTTATACCAGACAACTTCAAATTTGGACAGTGATGATACCACTGAGTCAATGAAGCCATCTCTGTGCCATCTTTCCAGTTGCTAATTTTTAAATGATTAAACCCTTCATTGATGTTTTTGCAGGTCTTCCGACCCCGCACTCCTCCGGAAGCCATTGCATTGTGTAGCCGTCTGCTTGAATATACACCAACCGCCCGTCTGACGCCTCTAGAGGCATGTGCACATACATTCTTCGATGAATTACGGGACCCAAATGTCAAGTTACCAAATGGACGCGACAAACCATTACTGTTCAATTTCACTACTCAAGGTAAGAAAGTGTGCTGTAATCAAAAAAATGACAGTCGAATCTAATCTTTAAGCAAACATGCAAATTCAACTTCTGCTCATTTGGTAAAATCTAGTTATCACATGAGAAGGTTCTCATCTCCATTCTAGATTGAAAAACAATGGAGCCATGCTTTATTAAAAATGGTGCTGTCTTCAATAGATCCAGAGGACCAGCAATCATGCACTTGTGGGGATAAATAATTTTTTTTTGTGCGCCTTTGCCTCTGTGACATTGTGCTGTTTGAGGAATCTCTTTCATAATCAACCAGACTGATTGATTTAAATTTGCAGAATGTCCAGGAATGACTATAGCCCTTAGTGCTGGTCAGTTTCTGAAAATTCCACTGGCCAGACACATCCAAAGAAGCAAATGTTGGTTCCAGCCAATCAGTAATTAGATAGGCAACCTCCAGGCTTGCATCTGTACTAATTCAGGTACTGCTTTCCAAGATTAAAAGTTTAGAAAGAGCTAGTCCGCCAGACCCAAACATGCATTACTGTTGCAGTTTAGGTTGGAATCAACTGCAGTACTTCTATCGATTATTCACTTTTGAGACTTGTATTATTATTAATGACTGCTTAAGTGAAGTGCTGGACTGCCTTTGAAATCCTATCCCAGCCTAACATGGAACCAAATATGTTTACACACAAGCAGACATTGGTTGACCCATTGTATCTATGACAGTGTGTTGCCAAAACAACCCAAAGCTCATTCTTCTGTCTTGCTGGGTCCTCGAAATCGTTACCTTCCACTGTTTCAAATGTTTATGCATATTTTCTTCCAAAGGTGCAGGGGTGTCTCAGGGCAAGAAGCTTGACATTGAAAAATTTGAAGTCTGGCCACTGCTTATGAATTTTAAAATTGAATGAACCATGCAATGACCCTACAGCAGTTGAAGTCACCAATAGCAATAACCTAGCTCTGTTTCATTCCTCTGCTACCTGTGACTCTGCAAATGCTCATCCTTATAAAATGTCTGTTTATGGTTTACCTCCATAGAATTAATTTCATCCCATTGTTATCCTACCTATTGGATAATAAACATGGTGCCGCCTTCAGTAGTCTCTCTTGTTGTGTAAAACCTCCAACTTTGATTTCACCTTTTTTATTTACAGCGTATCACTTGGAAAGGTTATTTAAAACTTTGCCGTCATCTTTTGTATGAACAGAGAAGCGATCCAAATTTGTTAAGTGTCATTAGCTGACTGTTTTACATTGCTTTTATATCTTTTAAAATCCGATTTAAGTTAACTTGCTCCAGCTCAATGTCAACAAGATACAAAACCTATGGGTCTCTGTCCTCTCAGTAGGACTGAGGTCAGGAGGAACTTCTTCACCCAAAGGGTTGTGAATCTGTGGCATTCCCTGCCCAAAGTGGTTGAAGCTACCTCACTGAATGTTTTTAAGGCAAGGCTAGATAAATTTTTGAACAGTAAAGGAATTAAGGGTTGTGATGAGTGGGCAGGTAAGTGGAGCGGAGTCTCAAAAAGATCAGCCATGATCTTATTAAATGGCAGGGCAGGCTCGAGGGGCCAGATGGCCTACTCCTGCTCCTAGTTCTTATGTTCTTAACATCTACCACTCCTTATTGCCACCATAAACTTGAGCCCAAAAGTGCAGAACCTTAGCATATTTCTGACCATAAGTTCAACTGTCCCTAAGACTGCTTTTTTTCCCCCACCCTCTGCAACATTACCTCTATTTCTAATAATATCCCCCCCACAATTTTGAAATTTTTACTTCATATTTTGATCACCTTTATGGCTGGATTTCTCCAATTTATTAGCTTCCTAACTTCATATGGAGCCATTCAGCATGTCACCACTGTGTCTTTAGCCAAACTCTGCTTGAAGTTTTGTAATCACAAAGCTTCACGGATTCTTGTGCCACATCGGTCAACTTTAAAGATTCTCATCTCTTCCAATTTGCCCACCACCCTTCACTATCTCTGAGCTTCTCCAGTACTAGTCTCTTACTCCTTTTTCTGTTGTCTCCACCATCATCGGCTGCAGGTGTTTAAAGTAGAGAATTCCAGAAAGTAGCTTAAACATTTCTAACTGTTTAAAATCTGCCTTCCTGTCCTAGGCTTCGCATCATATTGAAGCGTGTTCTCAGGCACTTCTTACATGCTGTAGTCGGTGCAAAAATGCTTATCATTGTGGTTCAAAATTTATAAGGTGGGCTCCCTCAATAGAGTAATTTTATCCACACTCTCTGAGAATTACAGCTCACATAAGCCCTACCCCTAGGTTCAATTCCCTTTGCATTTTGGTTCACTTGGCATGGATTGATAATGGAGCGTGCGATTGGTCTCATTACTGGTTAGGAAGGAATAACTTACAACGGTTTGTGATAACTATCTAGTAGTCTTTGCAGGATGTGACCATGTGTAGACTGAGTCATTGATTAACATTCATTGATATAACTCATGTTTTTCGTGTAAATTTAGATAAGATACTGGAGGCTGCACTCCTGCAATAAGCCAGAACTTTTGTATCTATGTGTGTCCAATATTTATGCTTGTATTTTGTGGCATCTTGTTTCACCTAGAGAACACATTTGATCACTGTCTGTCACAGGAAAACAAAACTTCTAGAAATTTGAAGAGTAATACTGGATCTGTTGGATCATATTAGTTGTAATCTTTAGTCAAAGCTTGATCAGAAGAAATGGAAATAGAATACAAATTGACACATGGCTGAAGAAACGCATATCAATAGACTTTCTAGAGTTACTTTGCATATCTTAGAACTCTGAAGGCACTGCAAATGATAAATTGATGTCATTTGCAGACGGGCATTTTCTGGTTAACATCCTGTAAGTTGCAACTGTTGGACAGATCAAGGGATATTATAAAATTCTATTGTGTAATAGAAAGCTCTGTCAGCACTTCAGTGGTCTTCTACTGAAATTCTGAATTGCTGGTGATTTAAAATACTATACGCATTTTATTGATTTTGCAGAACTGTCGAGCAACCCAGCACTGGCATCAATTCTTATCCCTCCTCACATTAGGAATCAGACTCCTGCGTCAACTCCAACGAATGCTTCTGCAGTGTCAGGTAAGCATGATGATGCACATATTCCAGCAATTGCAAAATGAAATGTCAAGTAACTTAATTTCATCCATTAGAATTCTAATCTTCACTATACCTTCACTACATCTTCACAAGCGTAGGCAATGACATAGTGGTATTATTGCTAGACTGTTAATCCAGAGATTTGGATAATGTTCTGGAGACCTGGTTTAAATCTTGCCATGGCAAATGGTGGAATTTGAGTTCAATAGAAATCTGAAATTAAGTGTCTAATGATGACCATGAGCCATTGTTGATTGTCGGGGAAAACCTATCTGGTTCACTAATGTCCCTTAGGGAAAGAAGTTGTCACCCTTACCTGGTCTGGCCTACATGTGACTCTAGACCCATGGCAATGTAGTTGACAGTTACCCAGAGGTCAGTTAAGGATGGGCAATGAATGCTAGTTGCGCCAGTGACACCCCCATGTATGAATAAAACAAAATACAGAAAGACCACAGAATGAAATCTCAGTGGTGTAGAAAATCAGAACTGTAATTTTAGGTGAGGGTGACATAGAGAAGAAAGCTTGATTAGAATGCTGAAACTAATAAACTGTGCAGTGAACAGGTTTTCCTGAAGCTCTTGCTCTCATATGTTCTTTAACTGTACTGCATCTATACAAGATCACAACTTTAAAATGCTAATTTATTTGGTGTCAGTTGTGGTTCAGTTGGTAGCACTCTTCTGGGTTAGGAGGTTGTAGTCTCAAAGCCCCCACTTCAGAGGTTTGAGAACAAGATCTAAATTAATACTGCTGTGGAGTACTGACGTTGTACTACAATGCTAAAGGTTCTGTTATTCGGATGACTGATTAAACCAAGGCATTGCTTGGCACCTCAGGTGGATGTGAAAGATCCCAGTGTACTGAAGAGTCAGAGGACTGTTTCAGGTGTACTGCCTAATTTTTTCTTTCCCTAAATCAGTTGTTACAAAACAGGTACCTTGTTATTATTACATTACTAGATGTGGCAACTTGCTATGTGCAAATAGGGCAGCATGTTTCCTACATTACACTACTGTTTTTATGTTCATGAAATATAATGTATAAATGTTAACTTTTTTCCATGCTGTTCAGTCAAATTATATGAAATTTCATTTGCATTAGTACATGTCAGGAACATAACTCAATATTTCACTTTTATTTCTGTTCGTGTATAAGTCAGCTTCTGCACTGTAATTTCTTTTTCGTACATCATGACCAAGTTACGACGTTAGACTACTTTATACTGTCGTATTGAATCGTAGAATGGTTCCAGCACAGGACAACATTTAACCTATCATGCTACATAAATGTTTCATAGGAAGCATGAAGGCACATGAAATGTGGGAGTAGTTTTCTACTTCAGATGATAAAGCAAATGAGATATTTGGTTTTGTGTGTATGGTCTGTGTATCTGTGTGCAATGTATATTAGGTACTGGGGTCAGTTAGCTTAGTTGACTAAATGGCATTACTCTGCATTGCAAACCAGCCAGCAGCATGAATTCAGTTATCAAACTGCTGAGATTACCATAAAGGACTGTTCCTCTCCACTTTTCCTCTCACCTGAAACATGGTGACTCTCAGGTTAAACCACGACCTGTCATGTCTGTCTAATGAAAGAGTGGGACTATGGTGGCTTTACCTAGTAACAGAATAATCTGAATTTATGCATTGTGCAGATGCAAGTACAATGAAATGCAAACTGAAAACAGGAGCGATATTGCTATGCAACTAATGTGGCAGTGCAAGTTGATGAGCTATAGTTAACAAAAACAGTAAATAGAATTCTTGGGTTTGTAGAAATAGTAACTTCAGTCCTAGGTGGTTAAAATGAGATAATACTCAACTTATAATATTTATTGGGTGACTGTACATAAATATTTCCAGTTTCAGGTGCCCTATTATAGGAATAATTAGTCAATGAAAAGGCATCAACATAGATGCATGCTGTTTCTAGGCATGTAACTTGTATTCCAGAAAAGAGAGATTTTAAGGATGTTGCAATGTTTGCAGTTGCAACTGCAACTAGGAGAAAGTTTGCTATTAATATTCTGTTTTGGCACCCAGCATTACAGGTAATGCTCTAGCTGAGGCCAAATCCCTGAGTTGTAAGAGTTTAATGTGATTTATAATTTTTGCATTCATTGCTCCGATTTACCATATGAATTTTTAAATTCTATATTAACTTGCCGCCCTTCAACCCCCGCCGCAAAACTCAACACTTGCCCGTATTCAATTGTCTGTATTTCGCCATCTTTGTGCATAATAAGGCTGTTCAGCCCATTGATTCTCCATGTTCACTCTTTATAGGGCACTCCAGTAAATTCAGTTCCCTCAATCTATTCCCATAGGGCCTGAATGCTTAATTTCATCAACTTTCCACCCAGTCATTGATCATCTTTTCTTCCACCACTATAGGCATCTGCGTCCAGATCCAGGTTATTACATTCTATATGCAAGAACGTTCTTCCTCACATCATCCACCGATCTCCTCCCATAAAAGTCCACAACGTTTAACCTTCAACCAAAACAAACATTAACTTCTGTTAGACTTTCTACCATCAACTGATGAAGGCATCTCATCATGGTGTACTCTTCAGAATCTTTTTTTATTGCCCTTCAATTTCTTCTGGCCCATAGAAAACAGCCTCAGTTCCTCCAGCCTAAAGTTGATTATGACAAGCTCTTCCACCATTTCCACCCATCCAGACCAGTCAAATAGCCCACTTACAAGATAAGCATTATCTAGCTAACCTTTCCAGTGCAATCTATCAACTTTTACCCTAGAGATGACCTTTCTATCCTGTTTTGTACTGATATTTTTTTCAGCTTCCTATCTCTTGCTAAACACTGACTTACAAAGTACTCATTAAATATTCCATTCTTATCCTGTGTATCTAAGCATACATCACCCTGTTTGCCTCCTAATAGGCAGCACATCTTTTAATACCTGCTTACTACAGGTATTTCAGTTTTGGTACCAAGATTTGGGTTCCCTTTAATGCCGACAGCTATTTTTCTCTCATTTTTTGTCTCTTAGTTTTATTTTCCTCTTTGTTTTGCCATAAATTTTATTTGTCTGGATCTCCTTTAAAGAATTCACCTAACAACATGCTGCGCCTTCCTTTGTTTTGTTTCAGCATATTCTCTTTCACCCAAGGAGTCAGAGATCTACAGCACAGAAAATGCCTTTCACGTCACTGATGGTCAAAAATCAACCACCTAACTATCTAATCCCATTTTCCAGCATTCGCCCAAAGCCTTATATGCCTTGGCATAACAAATGCACATCTAAGTATAACTTGAAAGTTATAAGAGTTTCTGCTTCTACCACTCTTACAAGCAGCGAGTGTGAGATTCCCACCATCTTCTGAGTGAAAAAGGAGCCCTGACTTTGCCTTTATGCCTATTTCTTGAATGTACGTAACTTTTATTTGAAACATCTCCATCTTTCCAATACTGTTTTTCCCAGCAGTCCTTGGTTATGTTGTACCCTGGGTAGATTCTTCTGTCATTTCCAGTGAAGTTAGCCCTTTTCCAAATCACAGCTTCTGCTTTATATTAGGTATAACACAGTGTGGAGCTGGAGGAACACAGCAGGCCAGCCAGCATCAGAGGAGCAGGAAAGTTCATGTTTCGGGTCAGGACCCTTCTTCAGAAATGGGAAGGGGGAAGGGAGCTCAGATGTAAATAGAGAGGAGGGGTGGAGCTGGGGAAGGTAGTGAGTGGTGAGGATTGGTCAATAAGGTGGGAGGGGCAATGGACAGGTTGTGTCAGGTCAAGGAGGTGGGTATGAGAGGGAGGGTTGGACGTGGGATGAGGCCAGGGTGGGAAGATTTTAAAACTGGTGAATTCCATGTTTAGGCCATCAGGCTGTAGGTTCCCAAGGCAAAGTTGAGGTGTCGCTCCTCCGGTTTCTGCGCGGCATCATTGTGGCACTGGAGAAGGCCCAGGACGGACATGTCACCCAGGGACTGGCAGTTGAAATGGTTCATGACTGGAAGGTGTTGTCATTTGTCGTGAACAGAGCACAGGTGTTCTACAAAGCATTCTCCAAGTCTCGGCTTGGTCTCACTGATGTAGAGAAGGCCACATCGGGAGCGGCAGATGCAATAGACCATGTTTATGGATATGCAGTGAACCTCTGTCTGATGCGGAAAGTTTGTTTAAAATCCAAAAGAATTGTGGATGCTGTGAATCAGGAACAAAAACAAAGTTGCTGGTATCAAGCCTACCCCAGCTCAGAGCCTCCTTCTCCCAGACCTGCAGAGGGCCTCTTCTGTTTCTCATTCTGCGTAGGATCCACAACCTCAACCAACAATTTTTTTTTTTTTCTCTCCACCCGATCTAACATTAAAAACAGTAAGTACAGTAAACTTACTGGTGCCTGCCACCAAACACAGGCCTCTTACACCCCCCAAGTCCTCAACCCTACCCAGGATCTCCCCCACAATGTGCCTGGTGCCATTGACCATGTGGTCACCATTGCATCACCCACTGACGCCAGCAATCTCGCCACATCTGCCAACACTGGTCACATCACTTCCACTGCCTCAAACCATGGCGCTGCTGTCACCATACACTCCATAGATGCTGCTGACACAGAGAGTGCTGCCACGCTGCCTACATCAAGGACGCCGCTCCCACTGCCGGCATCAAGGATGATGTCACTTCTTCTGCCGATGACAACGCTGACGTCGCCGCTCATGACTCATGCCTCATGCCTCATGCCTCCTGCTGACATCAACGATGTCACTAACTCCAGCCCCAAGCCCTGCCGGTTGTGCACCATCTCTCCTGATTACTTGGCTCTCGCTCTCTCTCTTCCTCTCCCCCTCAGAGGCCAAAAAAGGGCCCACCTTCATTCCCCTCCGCCCACACATCAATGAATTCAGTTCACGTCTGGATGTCGAACAGTTTTTCCTCTGCCTCCGCGCCTATTTCTTTAACCATGCGTCTAACACACCCTCTATAGACTCCTTCTTTTCCCGCCACCAACACATGCCATCCCAAAGCCTCCTACCCTCTCTCGACCTCTTCATCTCCAGCTATGACATCGATCGCATCAATCTCTCCATCCCCCTCTCTCACTCCAACCTCTCCCCCACGGAACGTGCAGCCCTCCGCTCCAACCTTAACCTCACCATCAGACCCACAGATAACGGGGGCACAGTAGTGGTATGGCGCACTGACCTTTACATAGCTGAGGCCAGGTGCCAACAGTCTGGCACCACCTCCTGCCACTCACTCAAACATGACCCCACCCCTGACCGCCAAAACATCATCTCTCAAACCATTCATAACCTCAGGTGACCTCCCACCCACAGCCTCCAACCTTATCGTTGCCCAACCCCGCATCACCTGTTTCTACCTCCTTCTCAAAATCCCCAAACCTGACTGCCCTTGTCTCTATCTGCTGCTGCCCCACTGAACTTGTCTCTGCTTACCTTGACACTGTTTCCTCCCCCCGGTCCAGGAATTCCCCACCTAAGTCCAGGACACCCCCATTCCACCTCCTCCAAGACTTCCAAGTCCCTGGCCCCAACACTTCATCTTCACAATAGACATCCAATCCCTGTACACTTGCATTCCCCACGCAGATGGCCTAAAAACAATCCGCTACTTCCTCTCCCACAGGCCCAACCAGTCTACCTCCACTGACACCCTCATCTGCTTTACTGAACTCGTCCTTACCCTAAACAACAACTTTAATTCTGCCCACTCCCTACAGACTAAGGGGGTGGCCATGGGAACCAGCATGGGTGTAAGCTATGCCTGTCTCTTCGTAGGATACATGGAACAGTCCCTCTTTTGCTGCTACATTGGCACCATCCTGCACCTCTTCCTCCGCTACATTGATAACTGTATCGGCGCTGCCTTGTTCAAGGAGCTTGAACAGTTCATCAACTTTACTAACACCTTTCACCCCAACCTCAAATTCACCTGGATCATCTTTGATACCTCCCTCTACTTCCTGGACCTCTCTGTCTCCATCTCTGGTGACCGCCTCAACTGATATCTGTTTCAAGCCCACTGACCCCCACAGCTACCTAGACTACACCTCCTCTCACCCACCTTCCTGCAAGAATGCAATCCCCTACTCCTAATTCCTTTGCCTCCGCTGCTTCTGGTCCCAAGATGGGACATTCCACTCCTGAACAGCCCAGGTGCCCCCTTATTTCAAGGACCGCAACTTCCACCATCACCACTCTTTCCACCCCCCCCCCCCCCCCAATGATCGAAAATGCTCTCAACCGCATCTCTTGTGTTTCCCACACCTCTATGCTGCACTCTCATCCCCTCCCCCCACCAACAAAAACAAAGACAGAATCCCCCTCGTACTCGCATATCACACCACCCTCTGTATCCAACATATCATTTTCTGCCTTTTTTTTTAACAAACCCCACAGTGCGGAAACAGGCCCTTCGGCCCAACGAGTCCACACTGACTCTTGGAGCATCCCACCCAGACCCATCTTCCTATAACCCACCTAATCTACACATCCCTGCACGCTATGGGCAATTTAGCATGACCAATGCACCTAGCTTGCACATCTTCGGACTGAGGGGGGAAACCGGAGCACCCAGAGGAAACCCACACAGACACAGGGAGAATGTGCAAGCTCCACACAGACAGTCGCCTGAGGGTGGAATCGAAACCAGGTCCCTGACGCTCTGAGGCAGCAGTTCTAACCACTGAGCCGCCTTGCTGCAGTTTACATTGCCATATGTCTCACTTTTGCCACTTACAGTCCGACCCCACAACCAAAGATGTATTTCTCTCCCCACCCGTCTGCTTTTTGTAGGGACCGCTCTCGATACTGGCCATGTCAACCACGCCTTGTAGCAAGTTCCATGTTCTGATTACTCACTGGCTTAAACAAGTTTTTTTCTGAATTCCAGGTTGAATTTATTAATGAGTATCTTGTAGTGATGAATCCTAGTTCTGACCTACTGTACAAGTGAAAACATCCCTTGTCTGCTCCATCCAACCTTTCACCCTTTTGTCTTCTGTCTTCCTTAATTCCAGTCAGTTCAGTCTTTCCTGGTGGGTATAATGGCTAGCTTCATCCTGTTTAATCTTTCTTAAGCCTTCCCCATTGCATCTACATCCTTCCTATAAAATGAAGACCAGACTTTTTATAGTATTCCAAGTATGGTCTTGGTTCTATACAATTTTATCGCAACTTCTCTGATTATCGATTAATTCCTGCTAAAAATGTGTATTATTTTCTTTTTATGGCTTTATTAACTTCTGATATTGACACAATGTGGACCTGGAGGAACACAGGTCAGGCAGCATCAAAGGAGCAGGAAAGTCGGCATTTCGGTTCGAGATCCTTCCACAGTTCTGATGAAGGTCCTGACCCGAAACGTCGACTTTCCTGTTCCACAGTTAACTCTGCCTCCAGCAAATCCAGTTCTGGCTATCTCTTAAACTTTTTGGTGCTTCTTTGTGATTTTTATATTTGTACTATGATCCTCCTGTTCCTCGACACCATTTAGAATGCTTATGTTCAAAAGAGGGTGAGATTTTCTTATTGTTCCTACTCAAATGTGCCACCTCATCTGTTAATTCAAGTCTGTTTGCTTATAACTGTTTAAAGTATGATTGTTGAATTTCTAAGAAAAATAAGGTGGCACAAATTTAAAGCAACCACAAAAAAAATTGAAGGGCAGGGTAGAATGAGGAATTCACTCCTACAGACTGATGCAGCAGAAAACATCAGTTCCTTGAAAGTGTAAGTAGTTGAAAGCTAAAGGAGTGTCTACATAGGTGTGGACTGTGAGCAGAAAAATGGAATTTCATTGGTCACGTCAGAAGAAAAGCATACGTACAGACTGGCACCCAATATGTCCTTTGTTTGGTATGGTAGTATAATTTTGTATAAATATATAAATGACTGTGCTGCTTCCCTGCTCTGCACTAGCCATGAACTTGTATTTATCGCTTTCTCTCCTGTTGTCTTATCAACCCAGATGCATCCCAATTTACAAAGCTCATCTTGTCCAGGAGATTCAACTCCTTTCTCAACCTTATTACTGCTAAACTACTAACCACCCAACATCCCTCCTTGGCTTTCCTGTCGGGTGACATTAGCTATGCTTTATTTTCTAATACTGTCTGACCCACTGTCATAGTAACTCCTGTCAACACCTCAAATCTGACTTCTCTTAAAGAAAAATAAAGCCAAGCCATTGACTCCTCCATATTTGCAACGTACTGCCTGATGTTTAACCTCTCTTTCCTTTTCTAAAAATCCTTGCATCTTTTCCCAGCTTTCACATTTGAAAACCTCGGATTGGCTTTCAGTACCTACCATAGTTCAAAATGTTTCTTTATCAAAGTCGTAAGTGGCATTTGGTGACCTTACCATACATAAGCCATCCCTTCTCGACCTGTCTGTGCTTTTTAACACAGTTGATCACACAATCCTCTTCCAGTGCCTTTCCAATGTTATGTAGCTAGATTGAGCTACACTTTCTTGGTTCTATTTTGCCAGGTTTGAATTTTGACTTTGCTAATGATATCAAAAGATTCCCATCACATAGTTTCTCTTCCAGCTCCTGCACTACTGCCTCTTTCCCCGTAAGAATCTAGCCTTGGCCCTCTCCTGGTTATCATTTGCAAATCACCCCTTAAAACACTATTCAAAATTACAATATTGCTTCCTTGTGTATGCTAACTACATCCAGCTCTACTTCGCCACTACCCCTCCTGATCCATGCACTTTCTCCAGATTGCCATACTGCTTGTCTGACATCAGTACTTGATAAGCAGAGATTTCCTCCAATTAAATATCAAGAAGACTAGCTCCTTCCACTTCCACTTATTAAACAATAACTCAATTTTATTCTCTGGCGAATGGTACATTGTTCTCAACTTTGTCTTCATAGAGTAGAATCATAGAATCCCTACAGTGTGGAAGAAGGTCATTTGGCCCATCGAGTCCATACCAACCCTCTGAAGAGTATCCCACCTAGACCCACCCCATTCCTGTAACCCTGCATTCCCTGTGGCTAATCCACTTAACCTGCACATCTTTGAAACCGGATGAAACCCACGCAGACATGGGGAGAATGTGCAAACTTCACACAGTCATCTGAGGGTGGAATCGAACTTGTGTCCCTGGCACTGAGAGGCAGCAATGCTAACCACTGAGCCACCGTGCCACCCCATCTTATTTAATCATGAGAGGTACTTCCAATGGAATTGCCTTTTCCTACTCCATACTATTGTCTGACTTTTCCCAGTTTATTTTATCTGCTGAAACTATCATCTTCATGTATGGTGCTTTTCGACTTAATTATTCTAACACATTTTTGGCTTGCTTCCATGTTCTAACCTTCAAAACTGGAGGTAATCCAAAAATCAGCTACTCCTGTACTAACTTGCGCAAAGTCCTATTTACGCAATCATACTCTATCTGCTGACCTACGTGATCTTCTGGTTAAGCAGCACTTAGATTCTCATCCCTGTTTTCAGATCCATCCATCGTTTCAACCATCCCTATTAATTTGCAGGAGCACAACCCTCTAATCTCTGTATGCTTCTAAGTCTAGTGCTTAAGTGCCCTGACTTTGATTCATCTGCCACTGGTGGCAATGCTGCAAAGGCCCCAAGTTCTGGAATTCTTTTTTGGAGAGCTTTTTGTCTTTTCACCTAATTTCCCTGTTTGAGACACTCCTTAAAACCTACCTATTTGAGGTTTTTAGTCATTCGTTGTAATAGCACCCTAGACTGTTTGTCAAGTTTTGCTTTGTAGCACTCCGGTGAAATGCCTTGGGGAACGTATTTCATTCATGAGACCATCTAAATGAGCTGTCATGCCGGATGAAGTGAGCATCCTAGTTTGTGTCTTTTTGAAAGAAAATAGTGCTCTCTAGCTTAATGAATCCTAGAGTATTTTATTGCCTTAGCAGTTATTTTCTTCTGCTCAGCATATTTTTAGCTACTCATATTTGTTTTCATGGGTTTTCAAACATTTATATTTAATCCAAAGTATTTAAATTGACCTCTCTACATTTTTGAATGGTCAAGTTTAATAGCTACTAGACTGGTAGGTTTCTAAGAAATTCAGATGTTTACCAAGGAAGGCTGAAGGTAAATTTGACTGGGAAGTTATTCTATGGTTATTTCTGTGGAAATGTACCAAATTTCTGTGTATTGATATTTGCACTTCTTCTGTTTTTAAACCAAGGATAGCATTTCAAAAATTAATTTCATCAGCGTTTTATTGTAATGAAAGTAATTTTAGTTTTCTCTTCTGTCCCAGATACCAACACTGCTGTGGACCGTGGACAGTCTACCAATGCAGCTTCAGCTTCGGCATCCAACTCAACCTGAGGGCAGGAAAGCCCTGGCTCAAATTTCCAGTTAGCTGCAAAAATGCTGGTCAACAATGAAAATTGTCATTAGTGTTCATTTTATTTAATCTTGTTTCAAAAACATACACAAAATAAATACAAACCAATCATTTACTCACTGAAGAGGGATTGAAAAGGAATAAGGAGAAATGTTAAACTCCTCCCTTGACAATCTTATTGAAGTCTGCCGTAGTGTTCAAATCTCCCCCACCCAATCCAAAAACATGAAAGGCTGAGGTGTGTTTCACTCTGGTGTAGTGCAGGGTATGATTTGGCATGAAGCATTGCCATTGGATTCATTCTTAAGAATCTGAGTAAGATGGTAGTAATACTTAGTTATAGATATTAGATTTTATCAATACTGGACCTGTACCAGCAACATATGGACAAGGGTACAGATCCACTGAAATAACTACTGCAAGAAAGACCAGAGACTCCAGTCACCATAATCTCCCTGAATAGAAGTGAAGTTGGATATTTTCAGTACTTTTCTGTCAGTTCATCACTTGACTCTTCAGGGCTGAAGTTTTTTTTGTGTGGTCCAGTGCAACTCTATACTGGCACCATTTATTTAAAGCAAAGTTTTGCAGAAGCAGTGTAGCACATACACATCCAAGTTAATAAACCGCAGGTCCTAGATGATTTCTGAGCTACACCAACTGAAATACAGTCTTGAGTTCTTGAAGGAGTGTAAAAAATTATCCCAGTGATTTCAGATTTCCTCTTTTCTTCTGTCTTCTTTTTTCAGCCATTTCCCCTTAACCACCACCTATTTTTGATTATTTTTGTTTTGTACATAAAGTATGTGGACCTGGGAACTGATGAGAGCAACAAACATTCAGGGCAAATTTCGTTAATTGTAGGAGAGCTTTTAAAGCCATATAGTTTCAATTCTGTACTATAGGTGCGGCTACAATGTAACAATAAGGAACTAGTGCTGTATAGTATATAGTTTGGAGTGCCTTTGCTTCCAATGTTTGATTTTTTTTAAATTGCTGTCCCTCACAGTATATTTGCTATTTCTTTCATATTTAACCCTTTATGTACCTTTTTTAAGTTGACATCTGTCCTGTAGAGAAATTTTATTTTTATTGCTTATATCAGATTCACACTGCAGTTGGAACAAAAACAGATGTACAGAATTGTTGAACACTTCACAAGTTGCATATTTCACTATTTAAAATGTTTGGGCTCTCAGCAGGTTATGACAATTTGCGGTTTGAGGCTGGATTATTCTACAGAAAATTGTTTCCAGTTAATTTGGCAGAGTTAATGTGAAAGAAAGCTACAATATAACATACTAGAATTTATATACATGTGTAACCAACTATTTGAACACTTGTGCTATGCCAACTCTGTTTTACTCTCCAAAAATTTACTGTAGGATATGAATCTAGGAATGAAAGTAAACCTGGCAGAGTTGCTAATAGTGCTGCATGAACTGATGACTTTAAATTTTTAATGTACAAATGATATAATTATTTGACATTTTATAATGCAAATCTTGATTTTAATTACTTTTGTTTTACCAAATGCTTTTATCTTGTGTGCACCGAGTTAACACTGGAGTGTCCCATTACATGGCTTCCTATCTGAACTGCAGCTTTAATTTGCAGCTTCTAAAGTTTCAAGTGAATTTGTACTAAGGATGAGGGAACTGTTAGGATTTGGTTAGTGCCTTTAAAGGAGCAAGTTCATATTGTCCATTGAACTTTTGCCCTTCTGTTCTGTTTTCGTAACAGACCTAGCACTATTTTTGCTAAAATACCACAGTGGTGATATTGTCACTTTTTGCATTCACAAAATAGATCTGTAAACTGGTATATAATGAGGAAATGCCACTAAATACTGCAGTGGGGAAGTGGGCATTGGGCAAAAATGGGATAAAGGGCAAGTTTAATCCAAATGGTTTGCTCATCCTTAAAGCACCTCTACTGCAGTATATATTCATTACAAACAACAAGATACGCACTAGCATCTGCAGTGTACAAGGTATGAGTGAATTTCCAAGTAAAGCTGAATTGGCTGTGTATATTGTCTGATTCCTGTAACGGAGTGTACACTATCACTGTCATTTTGTTAAAATCTTTTGGAAGTTTTATAGCCTGTCCTTATCATAATTTAGCCTAACAGTTGTATGTGTATTTTCTGGCAATTCAGTACCACAAACTGATGAAATTCAGTTCACTTTATATTTCTTGAGATCCTGTATTTCCATAAACTTTTAAAAAAAAGTTTTCGCCATATAAGTGACACAGTCCCTTTGAAGAAAATGAAACGTTTGGAAATCAGATTCAAAATCAGTTTTTTTTTGTAGTTTTATTTTTGAAATCTTTTTTCAAGTTATCCCTCACCTTGTTTATGTTTAGTACCATTTTGTCAGTGCATGGGCCCTTCTGCTGCTGCTTCTCTGAGCCGACCACTGGCCTCAGCCAAATTTCTTTAATGAAAAGGCAGATTTCTTCAGAAATTGGATACAGTAAATGCTTTCCTTTTTTCTTGAGGGTCTGATCAAAGGGAACATTTTCTTGAGCTTCGAAGTTCAAGCTAATTGTTCCACATGAAGGAAAATCAGAAAGAGGTGGTTTAGAGTTTTTTTAAAAAAATCTTGCACAGTAGGAAGCAAATTTTCAAGATTTTCAAACCATGTCCTGCTTTTAAACATTCTACCAGTTTGAGCTACAAAATCTGTGGGGCAAAAGTTTTTGGACATAGGTCAAATCAGGCTAGTGCCAAATGAGCAGAACTTCTAGCGAGCATTAGGCTGATACTTGATAGTAGATTTTGGGAGACACTGTAGCAGAAAGTGTTGAGCAGACCTGGGTATTGGCATTACATCTTAAACAGCAGGTATATGTGTGCAATTTCAAGTTCTGTGGGCAGTTTAAGGGATTCCAGAATTGTAAGAGAACTATCTAGAATTGGTTTGTACAGTTTTTTTGGTGTAAGCTATTCTTTAATAGTGCACATCATAAAAATATTTTTATTACAATACGGAAATTAATATTCAAACAGGTAGTACATACTTTAGATTTTTATTTTTTAGTGTACACAATAAATATTCCTCATTTTTGTGTGTTTTATTGTTACAAAAAAGCTTATTCACTACAGAATTGTTACTTAGCTCCCAATCTTGAGGAAATTTTAAAGTGGATTTTTCAAGATGTGGGCTACTGTAATAATTATAGTGGCAGCGGGTAGTGAATGAGTTAATTAGCAATGTGAACTGGTAGTTTGATCAGGATGGTCTTTGTTACACAATTTGTATAAATATCCAAAACACAATCTCAGTACCTTCTGTATTCCTCAAGGGAGTGGAGGAAAAGACAAACAACTAAAATGCTTCAGTCAGCTTCCTAAGACTGAGATTCAGAAATGTGGCTGTTGATTTAGCAGTAAATCAAATGAGAGTCATCCACTAGCATGTTGCTAGCCAGCTAGAATTAAATTCAAGCCCAGCCTATTTGTATTGCATTGGCTGTAATGAAGTTTCAGTGCTTTAATTTGTTTTTTTTTTGATAAAAGTGCTATTTGGTGCCATTCCTCTTTCAATTCACTGGTCCTGAGAAGGTCCAAATAATATCATTATACCAGGAATACAATGTAGATGTGAGCTGTAGTCTCTCAATAACTGGGTTTAGTGAAAGTAGCATAACTTTGATCTAAATTTCCCCTGGTTTGAACTCTTCAGGGGGGTGGGGGGTGTCTCCAATTGCTGCCTGCTCAATTTGACTTCCAAATTGAAATGAATGGTTAGAATTTTATTGCAATGATCAACCAAATCTTTGAAACGAAGATGAAATGCTGAAAGTCATTGCCTACATCTTTGTTTTTATGTTGCAGTTTGCAATTGGTACACAAAGGGTTAAACGTGGTAATTTACTTGTGTGACTACCTGCTTGCCTGTATAATCCGCATTAGAGATGTTTTGCTATGCTTCACACAGCCTGTATACAAAAGCTTGACCACCCCTCTTGTCAAAAAGGACTGTGGATAATATACAACCATTGCATCACTTGTGAACTGTCTTGGTTTTAAAAAAAAGCAAAAAAAACAAAAAAAAAAACCTGTTTAACATTATTACTTGAATGCTTCTGTTTGTGACTGAATTTTTATTTCATTTTAATATAAATTTTTGTGAAGTATGCTTGATGTTTATCCCTGTAAATACAATTCGTTCTGTGTGACTCGGTTCCGAATAGATACTGGTACTGTAATTTGCATTAAATAAACAGTAGGATAGGCCACAAACAATTCATAGTTCCTTCCTGTCTAATTTTGTAAGTCTTCCTTTTCTCGTGCAGTTGATTTGATCAAGTGAAAGTGGTTAATTCTTCCACAGGATTTAAACCTTTTAATATAGGTTTGCAATGTAGTCTGCCTTTCTGTATTTAATAAAGTGTCTTGATTGTAACATTTTGAGTTAAATACATGTGGAAAAATATAGTTTAATCACTAGTAAAGAGCTACTGAGGGGAAAGAAAATCAAAATAATGTATTTCAATATAAATATACCCATTAAATGATATTAAAACACTCAGCTGAGTGGTATGGACGTCCAAAGAGTAGTTGTAAGCTTGGAGACGCTAAAGTAGAATGCTGTTTTAGTGATCTGTTTGGCCAGTACTGTAGTCCAAATGCTCACTATAACTTGTCAATGTATCAAAAGGCAGTCAAATCAACTCTGCTGATTCCTTAGTTTGCAGCATGTATAACTGCTGCTCACCATTCACTAGCATTTCGATATTCCAATATAAAGCATTTCTTTGCTCTTTTCAGCACTCTCCACCCCCTTTCAAAATATGTTCTGAACCAAGCAGCCTTAATATGGAATAGAAATTAAACATTAATCTCTTGCATCTTGAGTGAATTTATTTAATTTGATTGTAAAATTTGGTTTTCTGGCAAGAATACGTGTAAAAGTAGTGATCAGTACTTTCAGTAATAAAATATGGTAGTGACCTAGGCAAAAGCCAAGACATCAGTTACATTTTCTTCAGAAGTATTCAAGATGAACCAATTCGCAAAGTAATCATTGTAAATTTAATTACATTTTACTCAATTTTTATTTACACTGTGCATTTGGACAGAGCTGTGATTACTTGCATCTGACTGAAACAATGTGAAGCTGAACTGCAAATTATATGGTTGTATATGAATACATACACAAGTGAGCTACCAGAGAAAATAATAGAAATTGCTGCTGTTTTTGTTTCCTCAAAGTGTTACTTGGCTTAAAACAATAAAATCATACCTAAATTGAAATAATGGTCTGAAACGTACCAGTTCCAGTGTCATGTAAGAATAGTAAAATGCATTTCTGCTTTGTGCATGATTACTAAAATTTTAGAATCAAAGCTGTTGAATCTGGTAAAATCTGTTGATTTTTAAACTTTTTTTTCATTTAAAAAAACACAAACCTCAAGTGAGTTCCTATACTAACAGCAAAACTCAGGAGTAGGTTAACTGTGTTTCAACGGGTTATGTAAAAGATAACTTTTTAAATGTAATTATTATTTGAATTACAATATTCTCCATGTGGTTTAGATAGTCCTATGATGAAAATATGGGAGATTTTTGAGGTTCTTTTAGTCAAAAGTTGCATGACTTCCCCCATATGCCATATTTTAATTTTTATTCGCTTCATATATTTGTATTTTATTTCAATAAAATGTGTTTTAGCAGCAGGGAAGTGTTAAAACTGTAAAGATTCTTAATTTTCTTTCACGAGAAGACTTTTTAACACACAGCAAAAATTTAGTCCCAACATTCTATTATAAATTGGAAAGAAAAACAACAGCTTTTGTATGGCACCAAAATTGCACCCTTGGTACAGTACCCCAAAACACCACTTGCACAGTATTCAAAATAGAGTCCTCGTCTCTAACACTTTTAGAAGTTTAAGTGACTTACAACTTGAACATACGTACTGGAACTGCAGTGCTGTGCCCCCCCCCCCCCACCCAAGAATATTCATGCTTCTAAACTTAAAGCTGGGAATATTTAAGTATCTCATTGGGGTTTTATCTCAGAACTTTGTCTCTGGGACACATGCTGGCTGTTTGAGGTAACATAATTTCACTGTATCCTTCCCTTCTCAGGAGCGCTAGTCTGTACAGCCATCTTTGTAAAAGGATTTTACAGGACTGTCAAAACAATGGAAAAAAACTTTTCTCTCAACCTATGGTGTTTCCCTTAAGCTTGAAAAAAGCCTCAATTGTTGTTCTAAACTGGAGCTTGTTTATTTTGTTTGGTTGTAAATTGCTACCAATGTACACCAAAGAAACCATTGTTTTAAATAGGTCTTATCAACTGTTTTAAAAGAAATTACCATGGCTATAGAAATATTTACAGTATCACAAAACCCACATTACTAAGCCAAAAACCCAAGCTTACAATCAATGATATTAAAATGTCACATCACAATTCTGAATTCCTTTCAACAAGTGAATTCCAGCAATCGGAGTATAGTCCTTTTTTTCCCTTGCAGTGCAGGGGTGTTTGAAGTGGCTGCTTTCAAAACTGTGGCCCGGTGAACACACTTATTAGGCCAATAACACAGGTTTCAACCCCTTGTTTTGTATATTCCTGGAGGAAGTAGCAGTACAAATGAAGTAAGATCCATTCTCACTTCACTACAAAAGAGAAATGAATAGAATCAAACTGAGTGCAACAAACATGCATTAATTCATTAGACTGGCTCAATTAACCTTTCACTTCTAAGCACATTCTGTTTAAGTTCTGGACAGGGCATCTACAATCACATTCTATTTCCCAGTGCTGTGATTTTCAAGTAATGTTTGTGTAGTTTCAGAGGTCTTTGCACTTGGTGCTCCTAAATTAATTCCAATTGAGTAAAGCTGGTGGACTCTTTGAAATTAGACCATTGTCAGCCAATAGGGACCAGTCATGAGGTTGGTTGTTGTAGTTTTTAGGGTCTGGCAATACCTTTCTAGCAATTCTAAGTACTCAATGGATGTGAAAGAAAAGTGGGAAGTGAGGCCCCTACATGGATAGAGAAAGGCTTCAAATTAACTGGACCAAAAACACAGAACAAGGCGTAGCATAACTTAGAGTAGGATCTTATGAAGAAGGTATTACTGAGTTGTTGGGAATGAGGTGGACCTCAAGAATAAAGTCTCAAGGGGTTCTGGGTGGCCACCTAAATGCCTAGAAGCAATCAAGATCACGAATAGTTGGGGGAAGCCAACTTCATTGAGGATAAGAATGGATTTGACCCAGATGAATTAGATCCAAAGATTACCAGGCACAATTAAGTAAACAATGTACGACCTTTTAAAAGTTATATTCAAGTCCCCACGAGGGGGAGAAAGTACCACAAAAATATAAGGTGGGGGTGGAGGTTAGATAGACTTTTGGATTAGGGTAAAAGTTAGGCACAACATCATAGGGCCTGTACTGTTCTTCGGCCAATGTTCTAAAAATTTGGAGTTCCTTGGATGGCAAAAGATTAATCAAAAAAAAAAGTACTTTCAACATCTGGTGGATAATATAATTGAGAACCAAGTAAAATTTAGAAGATTTGAAGGGTAAACGCTAAAACAAATAAAAGAATATGAGAAGAGACTGCCAGCTAACACAAAATGGAATTCAAAGGTATTTAGGTAGTAAAGGGAGGAGGAGTGGTGTTAATTCAGGATTTACATGAGAAAGCAGCAGCTATGGCTGATGCTGATGGCAAGCTTGTGTTTTTCTTTTCATCCCTTTTTGTGTGTTTCTATCCTTTTCATTGTTGGGGGATTAACGAGGCTGAACTCTTTAGCTGTCAAAGTCAGAAAACAGAAATATGATGCTTGTTCAAAATGATGTAGGTAGTACAGAAATTCCATGCCACCTTCTTGTTTTCATGATTGTGACATGTAGCTGTATTGAATATATTACTGAGTGGTTGTCCATCTCCAGAAAAGAGCCCAAGTTTGTGAGAGACCAGCACAACCAAACCCTAGGCTTAACCATTTAAAACCAAATTGTTTCTCTTAACGGTACATTCTGGCTGCAGAAAAGTCCAAAACAGTATGAGAGATAAAAGGTACTGCAGATGCTGGAGAATCCGAGATAACAAGCATGGGGCTGGATGAACACAGCAGGTCAAGCAGCATCGTAGGAGCAGGAAAACTTGACGTTTTGGGCCTAAACCCTTCTTCAGAAATGAAGAGGGTTCTGAAATAAATAGGGAGAGAGGGGGAGGTGGATAGAGGAGAGGATAGGTGGAGAGGAGGCAGACAAGTCGAAGAGGCAGGGATGGAGCCAGTAAAGGTGAGTGTAGGTAGGGGGGGTAGGGAGGAGATAGGTCAGTCCAGGGAGGACGGACAGGTCAAGGGGGCATCAGAAATGGGGGAGGGGAAGAGGGTTCTGAAATAAATAGGGAGAGAGGGGGAGGCGGATAGAGGATGGAGAGAGGAGAGGATAGGTGGAGAGGAGGCAGACAAGTCGAAGAGGCGGGGATGGAGCCAGTAAAGGTGAGTGTAGGTAGGGGGGGTAGGGAGGAGATAGGTCAGTCCAGGGAGGACGGACAGGTCAAGGGGGCGGGATGATGTTAGTAGATAGGAGATGGGGGTGTGGCTTGAGGTGAGAGGAAAAACAGGTTAGGGAGGTGGAGATGAGCTGGGCTGGTTTTGGGATGCGGTTGGGGGAGGGGAGATTTTGAAACTTGTGAAATCCACATTGATGCCATTGGGCTGCAGGGTTCCCAGGCTGAATATGATTTGCTGTTCCTGCAGCCTTCGGGTGGCATCACTGTGGCATTGTAGGAGGCCCAGGATGGACATGTCATCTGAGGAATGGGAGGGGGAGTTGAAATGGTTCGCGACTAGGAGGTGCAGTTGTTTGTTGCGAACTGAGCGCAGGTGTTCTGCAAAGCGGTCCCCAAGCCTCCGCTTGGTTTCCCCGATGTAGAGGAAGCCACAACGGGTACAGCGGATGCAGTATACCACATTGGCAGATGTGCAGGTGAACCTCTGCCTGATGTGGAATGTCTTCTTGGGGCCTGGGATTGGGGTGAGGGAGGAGGTGTGGGGGCAGGTGTAGCACTTCCTGCGGTTACAAGGAAAAGTGCCGGGTGTGGTGGGGCTGGAGGGGAGTGTGGCGCGGACAAGGGAGTCGCGGAGGGAGTGGTCCCTCCGGAAGGCAGATAAGGGTGGGGAGGGAAAGATGTCTTTGGTGGTGGGGTCTGACTGTAGATGGCGGAAGTGTCGGAGGATGATGCGTTGGATCCGGAGGTTGGTGGGGTGGTATGTGAGGACGAGGGGGATTCTTTTTTGATTATTGTTGCGGGGACGGGGCGTGAGGGATGTGTTCCGGGAAATGCGGGAGACACGGTCGAGGGCGTTCTCGAC